>JADHKR010000012.1:395937-516893 GCA_019925305.1 Sporothrix cf. nigrograna | reverse complement strand
AAATAAAATAAATAAAATAAATAAAATAAATAAAATAAATAAAATAAATAAAATAAATAAAATAAATAAAATAAATAAAATAAATAAAATAAATAAAATAAATAAAATAAAATAAAACATCGCAAATCGCAACACAGTCTCGCGCAGCTGCGCGGGCGCGCAGATGCGTCAGGCCAGGCACCGAATGCATCTCATTGGCCGTCTGGCTGGCGTCTTTGTTAGCGGCACATTGGCGTGCACTAGCGTGACGTTAGCGTCAACGCTATCTGGACCTGGCCAACCACAGACGCAGCAGTGCGGGCGCTTGTCGGGGCAGCCAGCAAAGGGCCAATGACAGCGACGATCCAAGGTCAATCTCAAAAACTAAGGCCAGAACAGGCTAGCGCACCAACACTGTCCAATCACATAACAGCGTTGTCCTGGCGCAGTTGCGCGCCCGCGCAGTTGCGCCGAGACGTGTGTTGCAATGTTTTTGAAGCGTTTTGGTGATCCGCGAGGCGTTTGTTTTTGCTACAAAAGGCTTGCAATTAAAGGCAGTGCTGGGCGTAATACGGGCAGAATGGGATTGTTTAGAACAGTGTGTATTGAAAGCAGATGGATCTGGTTCTCATTTTTTAAAAAAAATTGATAGAACGAGTGGACAGCTGCCTGCAGCCAGTTATCTACGCACACTTACCAGGTCTACGGCCGGCTTTGCGGCTGTCACGACGGGGGCGGCCGCTGGCGTCCTTTCAGAGAAGAGGACGCAGGGCGAGAAGGCGGGGGCATCGACGCGGAGCCGGACGCAGAGCCGGACGCAGAGCCGGACGAGGACGGCGGCACGTAGAACGGGTTGGTAGCGCCCGGCGTGGCAAACAGCTCGTAGATGGATGCCCGGCGGCCGGCGCCGCGGCTGCGGCTCTGGCTGCGGCTCGCCGCCCGGGCAGGCGCCGGGCTGTCGCCGCAGCGCGAGGCGGTCCGGCCACGCGGCGTCGGCGGCGGCAGAAGCACGCTGCCCGAGGGCGGCGCGTTGGCCATGGACCGGCGGCCGGTCTGCTCCGCTGCCGCCGTGTAGGGCAGGCTGTACGTAAAGGCCGAGAGCTCCGGCGTCTTCTCAAAGCAGAGGGGGCGCGGCACCTTGGGGTTCAGGTACTCGTCGTTGGCCGTCGGCCGCAGGCCAACGGGCGTGTCGAGCTTGCGCCGCGGGCGCGCCACCGGCAGCGGGCGGGGCAGCACGCTGGGGCGCATCTTGCGATGGAGGCCGCGCGCGGCCGGCGCGTCGCCGGCCGCCTCGGCCTCGGCCGGAGCAGGGCCGAACAGGTCCTCCTCCTCCTCCTTGGTCAGCGCGTACTCGGCGCCGTCCTCGTCGGTCAGCGTTGCTGCCGTGGCGACGTACCTGGCTGCAGAGCTGGAGCCGGCGCCGGAGCCGGCGCGGCTGGCTGCCGGCGTCTGCAGAGAAAGTCTGTCTAGGGCGATGGGGATGCCGGCGGAGACCGGCTCGTCGTGGCGGGCCCGGCAGACGCTGTCGTTCGCGGCCGGGCCAGCCTGGCGCTTGCGAGTGTCGTGGGAAGGCATTGTGGATGGAGTGATTGGGTTGTGTTGTTGTGATGTCCGGAGGATTGAGACAGACAGCGACGGCGCTTTGCTTATAAGAACTCTTCTCTTGAATGGCAAAAGCATTGTCTATACAGTCCATTGTTTCGTCGTAAACATTTCTTTGAGCGGCAGACAAAGAGGCTGTCCGGCTGCATTGTCACGCCGAACAGCCGACCGCTGCATGGTCTTTGTTTGGGCAGACAAGGTCGCTCAAAGAAGATGTTCAGCCCCAAAAAGAACGAGCAAAGAAATGCCTCTCAACGGGGTGTGGGCATGCTGAATATGGACCCAAAATATACAAAAATCAACCAGCTTTGAAACATGTGACTTGAGTGCTGGCCAAAAATGGCAAGGAGTTGCGTAACGGAGACTCATTGTTGGAAAGCAGTCTGCAGCAGAGTTTTACAAAGACGTACAAGTAAAAGACGGCTTAGGCCTTGCACAATTTTCTACGCCTGAATTGTCGAGAGATGCCTATGTCTGCTTGCGTCTGCGCGTCCGCCTGCTTTGGCAGTCGCTGCACGACAAGCCAAAGACGAGCGCGAGCAAGATGAGGCGAGGACAAGCACGATGATTCTCAGGGCCCTGTTGTTCACAGCAAACAAGGCGGGGAGGCATTTTCTTTGGTCCGCTCCAAGCTTCTTGCAATCCGCGTGTATTCTAGCTGGTATGGTTCCGTCGTGAAAGAGCCTTTTATTCTCCGTCTTTGCCAATCACCGCGCTTGCCAGATCGTCCAGCTGCACAGCACGCGCACCCTCGACGCCCAGATCTCCAAGCTGCTCCAAGAGTGTATCCTGGAAACGGTTAGCTGGTTTACACGACAGCTGGGCATTCCAACGCACAAGAGTCTTATTCAAGGTGGCAAAGTCGGCCCCGATCAGGTAGCCGGAATCTTCGTAGACAGACGACCGTTTGGCGGGGCTTTTCAGCGCCGTGAGGATGTTTTCTTTTGGCGGAAGATTGGGAAGCGGAGGCGGAGGAATGGCGATCTGCCAGCTGTACCACGCGAGAACACTCAGCTGCTCGCCCGTCACGTTCACTCTGGAAAACTGCTCGTCGGAAAGAAAGTGGAGGAGGCGCCGAAGCGCATTTTTTTCCACGGGGCTGCCCGTAATCGTCGTCCGTCTTGCCTTGATCCTTGCTGCGAGGTCCGCCAGCGGGCTCTCTTCTTCCATAGCTGTGTGCTGTGTTTGCATTGCTGTGGCTGTTTCGCTGCTGTGGCTGTTTCGCTGCTGTGGCTGTTTCGCTGCTGGGCTGTTTCGGTGCTGGGCTGTTTCGGTGCTGTGGCTGTTTTTTTAACGAGCTGAAGACGGCACTCGTCTTCTGCACGGCAGGGCACCGGCCTTTTATACCCGTAGGTCGTGTATATCGACCCTTCCTTCCCACACCCAGCAGGAAACGAAAACAAACGAAGCCATACTCGGTTCGGAATGTTCCGTTTCATTTCAATATTTTTGGTGCACTTGGGCGTGCTCCCAGATAGGTAAAGGTCCAGGCCTGGTATGCTGGGTGTAGACGCAAAACGGCCTGGTGTTGTCAGCCACGAAAGAGGCAAAGGTACTCGGCCATGCGTTTCTGGGTATCTGGCAGGCTCCGTGATGGGAGTACAACCACTGCAGCCTGGGACATACTCGGGGAATGCAAATTTAGAAATGCAATTAAGAAATGAATTAAGAAAAAGAAATGAATTAAAAAAGGAAATGAATTAAGAAATGAATTAATAAATGAATCAAGAAATGCATGTGCATGCCACGGCTGACACCTAATCTCTTTCCATCCAACACAACAATAGCGTTCCCCGCACCGATAAGAGCGCGGATTTCCTCGGCAACCAGCTCAGCTGTTTGTGTGCGCGGCGTGCAGCTGAGCTTCAGAGCATGTCGAACAAGCGGCGCGCCACCACATGACGTCGACAAGAGACCATCCTCGTATTCATCCAAGTGGCAGAGAACGTCTTCCTGCGCAGGAAGTTGGCTTGTGATCCCTCCGTACGGCCAACAGCATTCCGTAAGCCAATGCCATAAGACAGCCCTGTTCCTCTACCGCCGTCTGCTTGCAGGAAGTCGCAATCTTATCTGGTAGGCCTCCTTGCCCTCCTTGAACGCCCGCGTCTCGAGGTATGGTGGCGCACTTGCAATCTTTCCAAAAAGAAAGATCTCGGGTCATGAAGCTCCCAAATGGCATCGTATCGTGATTGCTGGGCTGACCATGCGGGCGCTTTATATCTACTTTGATTAAGCTTCAAATTAAGCGTCAGTCGTCCGATCCGCCAAATACAGGCGCCTTTATGTCGATCTCGAATAGCTCGGCAAGGTGAGCTGGATTTTCGGATCGTCGCCCGTCAACTTGCACTTGGAATCCGATGGTCCCGCCGCCGCCTTGAACCGTACAGACCAGTGGCCCGTCTTTGCTTTCTCTTTTCTGTCTTTTTTATCCCTTGCCTTCCGTCTTTTGTCAGCTTTATCCTTGCCTTCAGTATCCCCTGCGAGCGAGGCGCGGCACTTGGCCGGTGTCGCATTTTGGCCGTGTGCGGAGAGCCACTCTGTCCTGCGACTTCATTTGAGACATGGCCCAAGAGCCTCATCGCTGTTACGGCGTCTCCGCAGAAGCCTTTATAGGCGCGCTCTCATTCCCACCGGGCTGATTGAAACTCGCTAGGAACGGTGAGCTGCTCCCAGGAATGCACCCTGCGTGACAATCCAAGTGGTGGATCTCGAGGTGGTGCTTCTCGGTCGTATGACTCGTTGTGCTCTAGAAGACATTGAGGTGCCTGAATTGTTGATAGGAGAACAAGTGAAACAAGTAAACAAAACCCAACAGTCCACGCCGATTCTGTTCGCTGCATTCCGTTTGTTGATGTCTAAAGCGGATGACTCCACAGGCATTCTGGGTCTTATGGTGAGGATTAGAACGGCCAGCCACCAAGAAAAAGCCCTCGGACAGCGTCGGTGGTTTAGTGGTAAAATTAGCGGGCCGCTGTCCGATCTCCCACTTTCGGCCTCCTCTGGCGCCAACTTCAGGCCCCCGAGACAGCCTCTGCAAGTACCCGTGAGCCAAAATCCAGGTACCTCGACGGAGCGCGCGGTATCCTTCCCCTTTTGTAAAACCCCTTTTATGTGCATTGTGCTGGCATGGAGATCCTATTATTAGGAAGGCAGCCCGAAGCCCTAGGCAGTACTCGGTTAATCTGACCAATTGGCGGTCGTGACGTGAGAACGATGCGTATGGGTGGGGACGAGCAGAACAGGCACGAGCAGAACACCAAGACTGATTAAGTGCCTCTGCCCTCCTCCTAGGGAACCTATTTTAGCCGCCTCCGGCGACAGCTTTCAGCACCCTAAACACACCCGTTAAGTACATACGCTAAATTTACATGTACCTTGCATCCACCACAAAGCATTAACCGCCGAGCAGAAAGCAGAAACAGAAAAAACAAAAACAAAAAAACAAGTAGCAGAAGACCAAAAACGAGATATTTAAAAAAGGGGCACGTAAAATATGTAAAGCATGCACCCTCATCAAACCCCACGATGGTCGCTCTCCTCTTCTTCCATAACCTTCGACACGGGTGAGAGCCATCGACTGTATACATCTCTTTTCCTCTTCCAATTAAAATACAGCCTCTAACATCATCGCAAAGCAACAGATTACGCGCCACAGTGGGACCAGTAACGGTACCTTTCAAAGTTACTACAATGCCAGAATCACCATCGTTGCCCAAGACGCATTTCTCGGCCGAGAGAACGACTCCGCGTACCTCGACGTCTTTAGCCATATTGGTTTACGGTGCGACGAAAACGCCCCCACCAGCGTCAGCGACGAATTGATGGATGCGCTTGGGCCGAACGACGAAGTTCGAGGTCTTGAGGGAGAGATGGCAGCTCTCACCAAACACTGGAGCAACGCTATGGTGGAGTGCACCTGGACAACAAAGCATGCTACGATAAACTTCAAAAGAAACTGAAAGCTGCAAGGCAAAGATACAGAAGAGAGGCCGAAAAAAGCGCTCGCCGACAGTACTCTGAGGCCAAGAACGATGAAGAGCTCGATTTGCAGCTATCTGGTATTCATCGCCCAAAAGAGCTGGTCCCAAAAAATACGTTTACGCGTTTAGAATGGGCGCACATTAAGGGTCTATTCGAAGACTTACAGGAAGACGATCTCCCAAATGAGGTCATTGTGCACAGAAAATTGTCGCGATCGATGCGTTGGTCGCCTACGACTCAACGAAGTGACCTTTTGCGCAGAGAATCAGAGCCAGGTCAATAGCATCAAACTCACAAAACAGACTCATGCGAGAAGTGGGCGATGCACTGCCGGGTAGAGGCGCTGCTGGACGAGAGCCCTGGCGCAGGCACGGGAAAAATGCAAAAATACGGATCCCGCCAGCACCGTCTATTTTCTGCGGTCGCCAAGTGGGAAGAACGGCAGAGATGTGGAATCATGTCGACGCACATCTTAAAAAGATAAAAGGCCCAGTGCCGTGCCCCTTCCCCCGGTGCGAGATTCGAGGACACGCCTCGGACAACGAGACTCTGTTCTATATGCAAAGAACATGACATTCCCGCCGATGACTGACCGTAAGAAGAGCAAGAAGAGCAGAGGCCATTTGAGAAAAGCAGCAACGCAGTTGAGAGCAGGACACATAATAGGATATACATCGTATAAAGCACCGCAGCCCCTTACACGTCCTCTCCTGCTGCTACTAAATATTTAAGAAATAAAGTCGATCCTGCTATTAGATTATGGTCTTTAAGAAATATTTTAGACCGATCTATGGTGTATAAGATGGTGGCTAAAGCAAATGTGATCCGCCCAGGTACCGAATAGCTCAAAAACAGTTACTGGGCTGGAAAAAGATATTCGCTTCACAATCTAAAAATGTAATAATTTTTATTTTTATTTGCGATTTCAGGGCGCCGGCCTGAATAAAGGCCTTGTCGCACTGGTCGTAGTCGCAGCGAAAGCGGCGCTCGCCAGTGTGCTGACGAAAGTTACCGAGCTTCGGCGTCGTCTGCTGTTGATGCTGGGCCAGTGGCATAGGCAAAGGTAGTCGCTGATCGTGATACGGTAACGTGGCCATAGTCATCTGCAGGGTCGTCGTTGGTCCCGCTACGGCCGGTACCTCTGTCACGACAACTGCGTCGAGTGCGCTTAGCTGACCAGGACCGGCCTCGCTCTCATCCTGTGGATACCACTGATCGAAATTGTGCGGCTGTGGCACCGCCGTTGTTTTCTAAGGGTGAAAAAAGTCGTCGGCTTAAAAGGCGTGGTTCTCTGTGCTGTTGGGCTTGGGCCAACCAATGTGATGGCGATGGGAGAACGGTTGCGACTTGATCTACCACACGAGATGAAAAAGATAGTGGAGATTGCGGAGCGCGATTTACAAAACATCGCAGATGTGTATGCTACCAAATGTGAGTCACGAAGCCGCCTTCATCAATGTTGGCTGATACTAACAAAAAAGTCTTCCCTCCCGCAATCGGGGGAACAACAGCATCAGCGCCGGGAGCGGAACGCAACCTCGCTCCTCCTGTGGATGATACTCAACATGTTGGCTATGAGCGACCGGACACAATGTCAGCATATGTTGGCGATGGTTACGAGCTGACATGGGATGATGTCAAAAAGATCGTGGACAGCAAACATGAGGGTCAGTTGTTTCTCGTTGACACCTACAAAGAGAACAGTAACGCTTTCGCCATTATTCCAGTGTCTCAGGACCTTACAACGTTCTTCACGACGAAGTGCCCCAAAGTTAAAGTGTAAATAGTCTTATGTGGATTGGACGGTAATATATCCTACACTGAGGGACCCTGCAACTCTGAACCACCAACTCGTATCCCAAGTAACAATCACCATGAAACCAGCGTTCTCTGTTCCAACACCACCAATGTATCTACCTTCCTCATGTATCCTGATCGCCCCCGTGTCCTTTGGAACATCGACAACGATAGCCACAGTTCCTTCGGGAGGCACCACCATTGCGGTTGTTGGCAGTTCGACCCATGTAATGCTGCATGCGCCATACTGGAAGAGATTGTTAGCAGCGTCAAGCTATGAGGAACTAGGATCATGAACCGTCATTCATACCTCTACGAATCGAGCCAGCAATTGATCGTCTGTTTCTCTAGCCACTCTCATCTTCTGAATCTCGTTCCGCGACTTCGCCTTTTTTTCCGGCGCCATCTGTCTGGATTTGTCGCGTTTAGGGAATCCAACGCCGCAAACAATCCGCGGTGAGAGCGTTGTCGTAATAAATCGGTAGATAAACAATAGGGGCGCGGCGCCTTCGTCGCGTATAAACTGACGTTCTAGCTCTGCCAGATACCGGTAGAAAATGCTGACCGCAAAGGACAAGAAGGGAGTGAGAGAGATGCGAACCTGTAAATCAAGAAATGTTAGGTGAAGCTTTGTTAAGAGGCGCGGGAGGGGGGCTATCACAAGAAATTAATACTCAGGGCAAATCAGGCAGAATTATCTTGACATGCGAATGGGCAGCGCACGTGTCGAAAAGGGTGAACGGATATGCTTCGTTGCGAAGGCGGATCCGTAGACAGTTGCCGTTCTTGGGCGCGGGGCGTGGCAATAATACTTGAAGGGAGCCGGATAGGACGTTTTATATTTTATCGCTGCCTATCGCGTGTTTGGTTGATTGCGTCCATGTCCTGAGAGTGAGAGAAGGCGCCCGTTGTCCAGAGAGAAGGCAGGTTGTCGGGAAATTTTTTGGATGCATTTGCCGAAATGAAACGAAAGGAAATGGCGCTGGCGCGCCCATTTGTATGGGAGCCACGTTAGGCATCAGCGAGCGGGCCCAACTTCATCCAGTACGAGTATAACAGGTTTCCCCTCTTTATAGTCGATGTCCCAGCGACCGTACTTGCTTGGGGCCTCTTAATGTCGGTGGTGGTCCTTGACATCATCGTACCCTTCGGAGTTCTTCTTCCAGTAGCTTCGATGTTTGCTTGCGTGTCCGGAGGATCCGTGCGATGACCCGTGCGACGATCCATGTGAGGATGAGGTCTTCCGCTTCTGGCCGTTGCTGGGGGTATAGTCGCGTGTCGTGGAGGGAGTCTTCGACGAATGCGGCGTCGAGTGCGAGTGGTGCGAATGGTGCGAGCGGTGCGATGATTTGGATGAGGAGTGGTGCGGCGACGAGTGGTGCGACGGTTCCCTGCGTGTCGTCGGCTGGACTATCTCGTAGTCTTCTTCGTCTTCTTCTTGCACGTGCGGACTCGCGTCTTCGTATCCGTCTGTCGCATGCGGCGGTGGTTCCATGTCTGGTGTGGGAAGAGGAGCTCCTTCAGCGATGGGTCGGAGTTTGTCGCGGTTTTGCTTCCAGTGTTCCTTCAATTGGTCTCTCAGGTCGTATGATTGTTCCCTCGCACGGTCTTGGGCGTTTCTAAGGCTTTTTCGTCCTTCCTTGTGTCCTTGGTAGGTGCCTTTGATGTCTGTTGACGAGACAGGGTACTGATGGTACTCGAGCGTGTCTTCGTCTTCGGCAGATGGGGCGGCGTAGTGAGCGTACAGGTTGAGGTTGGTGCCGTCTGTGGTGAAGGTTATAACTGCTGCGTGGCCAGGGGGGTCGGACTTTCCTATATAAGCGAGTGCTTGGGTTCTCGTATAAACGAGCGCAGCTCCGTCGTAGGCGCTTTGCATCCTGGCTTCTCTCATATCTCCTGTTGGGCCCTTCCATTCTCCCGCTATCTGCGGTAGGGTGATAGAGCAAGGGTCATCCTGGTACAGGGCGGCTCCAAGGACGTGGTCGTCGACTGAGAACGGGCGGTACTCTTCCTTTTCAAGTCCCTCGATAAAGTCGGGTTGTGGGGCAGACAGGCCGTCGTTGAATCCGACGTTTCTCGGAAGGTTCGTGAATGCTCGGTCATAAGCTCTTGGGTAGCTCGTGGGATATTTCTTTAATAGCTCGCTAGTCTCAACGACTATAGTTGCTTCGTTGCCGGCTTTTCCTACCCTGTGGGCATAGTCCTCGTACACAGATTCTGGGGGCGAGGCGGTTGCCCGTGTTTTACCGTGTCGTTTGCGAATATCGTCGAGGTTCGTAGGAGGCTTCGAGTGAAGTGGGTCAAGGATTCCATTCTTGCGGGCTTTGTCGGCAAATCCTGACGATGTTGTCGACGTGGTCTCAGTCTTGGTCGAACCGGAATCGTCCGTGGGGTCTGAGGCTTTCTTCTCGCCCATCTTATTGAATTCGGCGAGGTTCTTCCGTGTCAATCGTGCTGGCTCCGAGGTCGGTCGTGTCGTCCGCGCTCGCTTTGTCCGTGGTTCGGCGTTGTCGTTGCTGTCTAGCTGTCGTTTTCGTGTCTGTGGGTTTGCTGGACCTTGCTCTGCTTGGGTCGGCGGAAGCTCTGCTTGCGAGAGCTCCGGCTGGTTCTCCTGCGAGTTCGCTTGTGTCTTGGATGCTTCGTCCATCGTGAAGCGAGTTGTGGTGAAGACAGGTGGAAGATTTATGGTAATCAGGCGGGTCGCGAAATTGGCCTGATAAAAAGAGCCGCATGAAATTGTTGTGTTGTCTCAGCACTCAGGTGCCGGAGGCAGCAGGCGGTGGTGCTGCAAATGATTGGGCAGCCTGCCTTTAGCGGGGTAACAATTGTTCGTACAGCCCGTCCAATCAAAATCGTAGGGCTAGCGCTGCGTTGGCCTCTTTTTGCGGTCTGCGGTCTGGTAGTATCGTGCCAGCGTGTTTGAGAGCCTCGCTGTCGTCTGCTCGGACAGCTTTTATTTACAACTTGATTTTAACAATGTCCTCGCTGGGGGGAATCATTTGTATCATCTCGGCCGTGGCCTTTATAGGCGCGTTCTCATCGGCGGCCACGCCCAGTTGATTAAAAATCGTTAGGTATAAAAAATTGTCTGGTCTTTTTAAGAATGTATTATCACGGCGGGCAGGCGGGGGGTCAGGTAGGCGGGGACGAGGCGGCAGATAACAGTATATAACTATGGCTAGTCTCTCAAGAGGTGCAGGTAGGGGTCAGGCTGAAGACGAAGACGTAGCTCGAGGAGCTACAATACAGGATGCAGGCGGAAGTCAGACTAAATACAGGATTCAGGGGCTAGGCGGTGTACGGCGGCAGGTGGCTCGCCGCCAAGCGGTGAGCAGCGGCGGGATGCTTGTCGGGCTGGTCTGTGACAGGGTCACTGATAATGTAAAATTTAATGTCTTCCTAACAGAGCACTTTTTTGTCAGCCGACGTCCTGTCGTCCAGCCTGTCGCAAAGAGGACAGGTTTTTGATTGAGCGGCCGTCGACGTGTCCGTGTCCTGGGCCCAGTAGTAGTTGAGCGGATCGTAGTGCTCGTCCTTGATCTTGTTGACGTCGACGTTTCCGAGCATAACCTCGTGGGTTCGGTCACCTGTGAACATTTAAAGCTGCCGAATCGTAGCGTCGTCGAGTCGGTTAAGGCTAATTTTGAAAGTGGTCTTGTCGTCTCGCACCCACCGGTAGTGAGAAAGGTAGAGAAAACCATCTGGGCCGAGAAGCTTCTTGTCGGCCGGGTGCTTTCTGAGGTGGTCGTACTTGTTGATGGCCGCCTTGGCATGGGCGAAAAAGCGGTTGTTAATCTTTCGGCCGCTGTATTTTTAAAAGATATGCCAATGCTGGTGCATGTATTGCTTGACCGAGGAGCTTGCTGTGATATACGTGTTTTCTCTGAAGATAATGTGATGTGCCTTTGTCGTCGTAGTTCGTTGCTACCAACTGAGCTCTCCAGTCTGGGATGTCCATGAAAGAGTAAAGCGTTCCCATCGTCGTTGGCTTTTGACAATGGCCAGCTGGTACGCGCTGGAGTAGTCTTGCCTTTTGTCTCCTGCCTCGTTGTTGCGGGCCCATTGCTGCCGCAGCTGTTCCGGAGTGAGAATCGTTCTTGGTGGCCGCGTTGGTTTGGCGGCGATGGCCTCCTGGACGCGCCGTATCACTTCTTGGTCCATTGGTGCCGTCAGCAGTCGACTTCTAGATGAAGTTTTGCAAAAGGAAAAAAGAAAAAAAAAGACCAACACAGCTACTGACCTGGTCTGGGAATGAGCATTGCCCTTTTTTTTTGGTTGATCCTGAGGGCTGCGCTTTCCAATTTTCCAGTTTCAATTTCCAGTTTACGGTTTCCAGTTTTCAGTCGACTTCGAACCGCCGGCGACGATACCTATGCTCGCATTCGCAGGTACCTTGTGTAAGTGGAGTTCCCTGGTCCGGCTTAGCGCATGATACTTGAGGCCCGACAAACTGAGCAAATCAGAAAGCAGCCCCTGCGACAGGCGTCGGTGGTTTAGTGGTAAAATCTGTCGTTGCCACGTGACCCGTCACGGGAAAATCGACAGGCCCCGGGTTCGATTCCCGGCCGACGCAGCAGAGGAATGTGGCTCGTTCTTTTTGCTGTTTTCCTCGACGCAGTCTGCGAAAAAGGAAGGAGCCAAGGACGGTCGGTCGAGCGTCGGAAGGAGCTCCTCAGTACGTTCGAGTATGCATGCACTCGCACGCTGTGGCTGCTGTGGCGCGTGGTCCCCACTTTTTGCCCGCGTCCAGCATCCGTCCAGACGCGTCGCATCACGACCGTCGTCACGACCGACAACGCCTGTGTCGGCACCGCCCCGGCACCGCCCACAATGACCGTCCGACGCTTCGTGTCGCCCGGGCGCATCGCGCTGCTGATGCTCATCGACATGTACTGCAGCGAGATGGTGCGCGACGACGACGACGACTTTATCCTGGCGCTCATCACCTGCTACGTCAGCGACAGCTACGCGCGGCCGTGCAGCCGGCGCCAGCGGCACCTGGCGCGGTGGCAGCGCGCCGTCCTCAGCGTGGACCTGCTGGCGAGCCTGCACAGCCTGCGGCCGGCGCTGCAGCGCTGCTTCGTGGCGTCTGCGGCGCCGCCGCGCGCGGCGCCGCTGCGGGCGACGCTGTGGGACGACCTGGTGGCGCGCATGTGGCTGCGGCTGACGTCGCTCGACGACCTGGGCCCGTTTTTCGAGGCGATGCAGATGCACATCGCGCCGACGCACGCGGAGCTGCGCGCGCACCGCGACCTGGGCATCGAGGACCCGCCCGACGACGTGCTGCTGCTGGACCGGCGCGCGCCGCTGGGGCTGCTCGTGTTCCAGGCCTGCCACGACTTTGCGCAGCTGTCGTTTGCCGGGCGCTGCGAGCTGTGGGAGGACGTGGTGCGCTACCGCAACCCGACGCGCACCGACTTTAACATTCTGTGGCCGCACGACGCCGGCGTCGAGGGCCTGCTGTTTGACGCCGTGCTGACCGAGGCGCAGGCGGGCTGGGGCGGCCGCACCGACGGCGTGGCGCGCGTGGTGTTTGACCGCATGGCCAAGGACGCGTCCGTGTCGGCGAGTGTGGACGAGACGGAGCGGCTGGTGTCTGTGTTGATTGAGAGGGAGAGTGAGTCCCCTTGCCCTCTTCCTTTTCTTTTTTTTTTCTTTCTTTTCCCTCCTCCTTTCCCTCCTCCTCCCTCCTCCTTTCCCTCTTCCTCCCTCTAACCCCCAGGACTCGGCTTCCGGCCCGACCGGCCGCTCCGCGTGGCCGCCGACAGCGTCATCGACAGCGCCGCCTTCGTCCCCTCGCAGGCCACCTTCTACCGGCTGCTCGACGCGTGGCGCATGGGCGACATCAACTCGGCCTACGACCAGCTGCACCGCTACTTTGACCTCGTGTCGCGGCAGGGCGTGGGCGTGGCCTTTGGCTACAACGCCGGCCCCATGAACAAGGGCGTGATCCAGCGCGACTTTGGCGAGCACTCCAACGACCTGCTGTCGATGCTCGACGCGGTGCACGCCGGCCGCGAGGCGCGCGACTACAACTCGCTGCGCTTCGCGCTGCTGTGGCTCTACATGTACGCGCGCGTGCTGCCGCGCCACATCCGGCCGCACCAGCTGCAGGGCCTGGCCGGCGAGGCCGCCGACGGCCGCCAGGTGCTGCCGTACGTGCGCGAGGACGCCGCGGCCGCGCAGGCGCCGGGCCACCACGCGCTGGCCTCGCTGCTGGACGCGCGCGTGGCCCTGGGCGACGGCCGGCCGCCGCTGGTGGCCCGCACGCGCCTGCACCAGGCCGGCCGCAAGACGGTGCAGGCGGGCGAGGTCACGCTCGAGGGCCAGCTGGCCAGCACGCTGATGCTGTTCTGGGACCGCCTGGGCCACGGCCCGCTGGCCGCCGTGCACGGCCGCGTGTTTCTGCGCAACCGCCACGACAGCGTGCCCTTTGACGACGCCGTGCGCGTGGCCTCGCGCCTGGCCCTGCTGCACGCCCAGGCCGGCGCCTTTGCGCGCGCCAAGGCCGTCGCGGACCGCCTCAACCCCGAGGGCCTGACGTCGCTCAAGCCCCAGGGCATGGTGCGCCACGTGCTGACCTTTGTGGCCGCCGTCGAGGCCGTGCGCGCCCGCCGCTTCGCCGACGCCGACGACCTGCTGCTGCGCCGCCTGCCCACGGCCGGCTACCCCTCGTGCGCGCCCACGGCCGTCGACCGCAAGGCCGCCGGGCCGTCGCAGATGGACCCCGAGCTGGCCGCGCAGGCGGCCCTGCTGCACGCCGCGTCGCTCGCCCGGCGCGCCGACGCCGGCAGCGACGACGGCTCGCTCGCCGTCGCCCGCGACGCCCTCGACCGCTTCGAGGCGGCGTACGACAAGGGCGTCGGCGACCTGCACGTGCTGCTGCAGATCGCGCTGGCCCGCGCCGACCTGTACGCGCGCGCCGGCCGCGCCATGCGCGCCGCCACGCTGCTGGTGCACGCGCTGCAGGCCTGCCTCCGCCGCCGCTACCACGCGCTGCTCTGGGAGACGGTCGGCGCCGTCGCGCGCCTGCTGGTCGCCGAGGGCGAGTTCCGCGCCGCGCGCACGCTCCTCCGCCTGGCCCTGCCGCGCTCGCTCGAGACCGCCCACGCCGAGACGTCGGCGCTGCTGTACCAGCACCTGGCGGACGCGTGCATGGGCCTGGCGGGCCGCGAGGCCCCGAAGCGGCCGTCCCGCACGAAGCAGCACATGGCGCGGGCGTGGTGGTACCTGGGCCGGGCGCAGGCGTACTTTGACAGGGCCGGCAGCGGCGCGGCCGTGCGGCCCGAGATTGCCATGAAGAAGCAGGTCATCCTGTCTGCATCGCAGAAAGTCGGGGCGTGAGGATATCGACGACAAGCACGGGACAGGCGCTGGCGGATGACTGCTGGATGCAGATGATACCCAGGAAGAGCGTGTCGAGTAGATTCCCCAGCAGAATTCAAGCAATTTGAGCCCTCGCCTTCCGCGTCCTCTTGCACTACTACATCATCACTCCGAGTCGTCCATCTCTTCGTCCTCGTCGCCGCCGAGCAGCAGCAGGTCAAAGAGGTCCGTCTGCTCCTGCAGCGACCGCCCCAGGTACGTCCGCCCCTCCTCAATGTGCTGCACCATGCGGTCCGCCTCCTGCTCGATGCGCTGCATCTCGAGCCGGATGCTGCCCACCGACTCGCGCAGGTGCTGCAGCGACTGCGTCATCTCGCCCTCGATGGCCGCCTGCCGCTCGGCCTCGGACCGCACGCGCCGCTCGAGCGCCGCCAGGTCCGCCTCGCTCTCGCGCAGCCGGCGCACCGCCTCTTGCGTCTCGCCCGCCGGCGCCACGTCCAAGGCCGCGGCCGCCGAGGGCGCCGCCAGGTCTGCCAGCTTCCGGCGCGCCTCGGCCGCCGCTTTCTGGATGCGCGCGTGGAACGCCATGTGCGACTCGCCCTTGGGCGGCGCGCTGTCCAAAAAGACCGCCGGCACCCGCTGCGAGCAGCCGCGGCACGGGCGCAGCGCCGTGCCCGCCGTGGCCGCCTCGCCAAAGTCCAGCTGTGCGCCCGCTTCGCCCGCTTCGCCCGCTTCGCCCCCCTGAACGCTGTGCATCGCCTGGTGCAGCTGGCGGAAGGCCTCCGAGTAGAAGCTGCGGCCGCACGTCGCGCAGGGCACGCCCGCGCCGGCCGTCGCAGCGCCGCCCTCGCCGCCCTCGCCGCCGGCGCGGTCGATCGCGTCGAGCTCCGCCCGCAGCGCCAGCTTGACGCGCGCCAGGCGGTGCCGCAGCCGCAGCACGCGGCCCGGCAGCCGCGCCGCCTCGTCCTCGGCCTTGGCGACGTACCGCCGCTCCGCCGCCAGGCTGCGCAGCAGCGCCTCGGCCGCCGCGCCCTGCTCGCGCCCCTCGCTCTTGGCCCGGCGCAGCTGCTGCCGCTCCGCCTCGGTGGCCTGCACGATGCGGTCAATGTCGGCCGCGCTCAGCAGCGGCAGCTCCAGCTCCAGGATGCGCCGCACCACCGTCTCCTTGGTGAGCTGCTCCTTGTACGAGAAGCGCAGCTTCTTGAAGAGGCCCTCGAGGTAGTCCAGCTCGTCGAGCGCCGTGTGGTAGTCGGGCGCCGTCTCCGCGTCCGCGTCCGCGCCCGCGCCCGCGCCGTCGCCCGCCGGCCGCTCCTTGACCACGGCCAGCAGCGCGTCCAGGCTCTGCTGCGTCTCGGCCGCCTGCAGATACTGCGCCATCTGCTCCATGTGCACGAGGTTCACGTACGTGGCCGTCGACGCGCACAGCGCGTCGAGCGACGCAGACGACGACGCCGAAAAGCCCATGTCCGCGTCCACCGGCGTCGTCGTCGGCACCAGCGGCATGCCCTCGTTGCGCGCTGGCGACGACCCGTGGCTGCTGAACGCCGACGCAGAAGCAGACGACGCGCGCGTCGACGCAGAGTCGCCCGACTCGCCGGAGCGCCGCGACGCGCCAGAGCGCGTCGAGCGCGTCGACGTCGCGCCCGACGACTGTGTTCGTGTGCGGGGAGGCATGGCGGAAGTCTTGTCGGGTCGGGTTGCGGATGGGTTGTGATTACGTCAAGGTTGAGAAGTCAACAAGTGGAGTTTGTTGACATTCGCGGTTGACTAAATTGTGGGGATTGCGTCACGTGTTGTATACGTCCAGCACAGCACTACACATAACTAGATGTTGTCTTGGGCAGTGCAAGCTGAACAGGGCGAGGCATTGGTTGTTTTTTGTACTGTTTTCTTCAAGATGGCCATTTCGGAAACGAAAGGATGTGCAAACAAGACAAACCTCTCAATGATACAGTCCTTGTGAACGGCCGCGTGAACAGACAGACGCCTCGCCGTCTACTTAACAGGGCCGCCTCACCTCTCCGCTTCCTCATCAGCAAGCCACCCGGCATCTTTGCAGCTACCAAGCACACCTGAGCACAGCCACAACGGCCAGCATCTCGGGAGGCGCCTGCAGCGATGTCGGGCTCCGACTCTGGAGGGTCGTACGTGTCGGTCTCGACAGAGCCCATCGACAGCGAGGCGGACGCGTGGACTCCGACGTGGGACGAGGACCGAAAGTGCTACTCTGTGGCGGTACAGCGCCCCGGGGAGAGCATGATGGAGTGCTTTGAGCGCCTCTCGGAGGGCGTGATCCTGGCGACCGATTCCGCAGCCTATGCAGAGTGGGACGCCGTCAAGGCCGTGGGCGTGCGCCCCCCGCACCGCGGCACGGTCACGGTCCTTATGAGCGACGAGGCCGCCATTGTCTCCAGGATGGTGTCCAAGTTCGGCCCGGACAGCTTTGACCGCGACGAGCGCAGCCAGTGCGACAGGGCGGCCGAGGGCGGGCTCAGACGCATCCTGGGCACGCTCGAGCGCGCCCGCGCCAACGGCCACTTTGAGTTCCTCATGGACACGACATGCCACATGATTGGCGTCTTCACCGACGGCGGCCGCATCGAGCGCAGCATGAACCACATTGTCAAGGAGGGCCTCGCTGCCTACGGCTTCAAGCCCGTCACGCACGACTACATGCAGCCCCTCGACGACGTGGACACCAACCCCGGCCTCGGCACGGTTCTGGTTGTTGCGCCCGAGGTCACCGGCCTCAGCGTGGCCACCATTTTCATCGACGACGAGATGGTGATCCGTGGCGAGCCCAGGGTTGAGTAGGTGAGTTAACGCCAGGTAAATTTAACGCCAGGTGAGTTTTGTTTTTTTCCCCTTTCATCTTGAGCCCAAGAGTCGCGGCCAGAGCCGATACAATACGAGGTACGTCTTTCCCCACAACGATGTCATGCTACAAAGTGATGCTATTGTAACGAGTGTATAATACAAGCCATGTGAGCAAGCCCGTCTGGGATGGGCAGCAGTTGGCGTTTCCTGTGTTTGGGAGAAATAAAGGCGATTTACTGCCACTCCTTTTCACTGAATTTGTGCAGCGTAGTCAAATCCAAGCCTTGCAGGTTTTGTTTGCGTGAAACAACCAGCCGTGGTCAACACAATGGTCGTTTCGAGCGCTGAACATGCACGCCAAAACAAAGAGCAAGCCGACTGCAATCGGGACAACGCGAGCACAGGAAAGACAAAACAGAAACTGAACATTGACAGTTTAAAAAGTCTGGCTTTGTTCAGGCGAACACAAAGCTACAGCCACAGCAGAAACGACCACCTTAAAAATGAACAGCAAAGAAGACGAAGGAGGCCGCTCTGAGCTGCCCAACAGCTTTGCGTGAACAGGATCGACGGAGGCCGACGGGCGGGCTCCTATTTAAATGTCCCTCCCTCCACGTTTTCCTACCCTCATGGTCAACAAGCGCCACTTGCACAGCAGCACATCCACTTCCGCGTCCTCGCAAAATGCCTCGTCGCAAGGAGCAGAGCCCGTGCCTGATGGAGCAGTTCCAGCACGAGACGCGGTTCGTTGACCTGCACGGCATCGAGATCAACAAGTTTCGCGAGCGCCGGTGCCTCGGCGCGCAGCACGTGAGCGGCGGCACCGTGGTCGTGGTGGCGTCGCCCAAGGCCGCCGTCATGACGCACATTGACCCGCAGGCCGTCTCGTCCTACGACTTTAACCAGGCCGTGTGCATGGAGTCGGTGCGCCACCTCATGGACCGCTTCTGCTCCTTTGTGGACGCCTTCCGCGACAAGGGCCTCTTGAACGACACCAACGTCGTGGTCAAGATCATTGCGCAGACGACCGACATTGGCGACTACGTCCACCCGCAGCACGTGGCCGCCGTCTTTGAGCGGCTCAACACGGCCCGCCTCGCGGCCACCGTCTGGGGCTACCAGCTCCCGACGGGCGCCCAGGGCCACGCCAAGGGCACGGTGATGCTCGTTGTCCCGGGCAAGGGCGCCGAGGGCATGGCAAACTTTTATGTTCCCCAGCTCTTTTTCGAGGACAACCACATTGAGTGGTAGGTTGAGCAGGCGGTAAGTCAGGAAGCGTGCGTAGCCGTAGGATGCTTTGCGGGAGCGCAACGCGCATTGTTCAGTTTGCTATTCGATATTGATTGATTTCACGTGTGATTTCAACGGGGCTGATCCTGGTAATCCCCGAATAAACTTTTTTCTCGAAATGACCTTTTTTCTCGAAATGACCTTGCAATGATTTTGATCTGAACTGTGTTTGACTATAAACTGTAGGTGCTGAAAGATTTGACCTTGGAAACAGGCCGGTATTATAGTGGTCCAACCGTAGTTGGCTGGCGTGTGATACAACGTGCCACAGCCTGAATTACCAGAGTAGGAAGGCGCTGTGGGCGCTGTGGGAACGCAAGGAAGGAGCGATGGGTGCTGTGGAGACCGCTGAGACGTGCGGAAACCACTGACAAACAGCAGTGTTTACCGCCTATTTCTGCCGCTCCTTCCCTTTTTACAGCGTCTTTCCAGCAGTGTCCTTATCTTATCTTATCGCGTATCTTATCTCTTATCAGTGAAAAGCAAACAACGTCAAAACAAAGAACCAATTCTGCAAACGCGGCCGCACACGGCAACGACAACCTCCCTCCTGCCCAAACCTTTCTGTCACTGCCAACTGCCTGAAATGTCCGACGCACCCCAGGGCAGAAAGCCGAGCCGGCGACCGAGACGCGGTGGAGGACACGGTGGAGGCGGCGGTGGAGGTGAAGGAGGTGGCGGAGGTGGCGGAGGACGGGGACGCGGCGGCCGGCGCGGACGCGGCGGCGGCAACGGCGCCGCGGTCGGCAGCCTGGAGCTGCCCGACTCGCTCACGACGCTCAAGCCGTTCCCCCCGCCGATCCCCGAAGGCGTGTCGTCGGGCGGAGCGTCGGGCGTGGCCACGCCGATGCTCAGCGAGGCGGTGCCCTCGGACACGCCGCGGTTCGCGGACCTCAACGCCACCGGCGCGGCCGTGGACCCGGTGCTCATTGCGACCATCACGGACGACCTCAAGTTTGAGCACATGATGCCGGTGCAGGCGGCGACGATCCACGAGCTGCTGCCGCCCAAGCGGCTCGACGGGCTCGTGCAGGCCAAGACGGGCACGGGCAAGACGATTGCGTTTCTGCTGCCGGCGATCCAGACGATGCTGGACAAGCAGAAGCGGCTGGGCGCGGCGCGCGGCGGGCCGTCGACGCCCCAAGACAACCACATCTCGCTGCTGGTGATGGCGCCGACGCGCGAGCTGGCGATGCAGATTGCCAAGGAGGCCAAGAACCTGCTGCAGCGCCTGCCGGCGTACCACGTGTGCATCGCGGTGGGCGGCACCAACAAGGACCGCGAGGAGCGCGAGATCCTGGCGGGCTGCGACATTCTGGTGGCGACGCCGGGCCGCATGCTGGACCACGTGTCGGGCACGCCGGCGATCCAGGACGCGCTGGCGGGCCTCGACACGCTGGTGCTGGACGAGGCGGACCGCCTGCTGGACATGGGCTTCCTGCCCGACCTCAAGCGCATCGTCGGCTTCCTGCCGGACAAGGCGGCGTCGCAGCGCCAGGGCATGCTGTTCTCGGCCACGGTGCCGGCGCACGTGGCGCAGGTGGCCAGCCTCGTGCTGGCGCCGGGCTACCGCACCATCTCGACGATCCCCAAGGGCGAGGCGTCGACGCACGCGCGCGTGACGCAGCTGCTCATCGAGGTGCCGGCGCTGTCGGACCTGGCGCCGGCGCTCGTGGGCGCGATCCGGCGCCAGATGGCCCAGCTGCGGCCGCAGCAGCAGGGCCCGGGCGGCACGTTCAAGGCCATTGTGTTTGCGCAGACGGCGGCGCTGGCCGAGTTTTACGGCTTCTTGCTGGCCAGCCTGCCGGACATGCCGCCGTCGTGGACGCTGCACGCGCGCCACACGCAGTCGAAGCGCACCAGCGTGACGGGCGCGTTCCGCGCGGCGGCCACCGGCATCCTGGTGGCCACGGACGTCGTGGCGCGCGGCATGGACTTTCCGGCCGTGACGACCGTCTTCCAGGTCGGCCTGCCGATGGACAAGGAGTCGTACATCCACCGGCTTGGCCGCACGGCCCGCGGCGCCGCCGGCTCGGACCCCGCCAACCCCGCCAACCCCGGCGGGCCCGACGCCGAGTCGGGCCGCGGCGTGTTCCTCGTGGCCGCCGTCGAGAGCTACTTTCCCACGCGCGTGCTCAAGGAGATTAGCTTTGTGCGCGAGGCGCCCGACCTGTCGTGCGCCGGGCAGCTGGGCCCCATCATCGACCGCATGGACGAGGCCATGGTGGGCAAGACGTACCAGGCGTGGCTGGGCTACTACAACGGCCACATGAAGGGCCTGCGCTGGGACAAGGCGATGCTGGTGGCCGCGGCCAACGAGTTTGCGCGCGACGCGCTGCACGCCGTCAGCACGCCGGCCATTCAAAAGTCGACGGTCGGCAAGATGGGCCTGCGCGGCACGCCGGGGCTTGTGGTGGTGGCCGACGCGGCGCGCCCGCCCCGTGGGGGTGGTGGTGGTGGCGGCGGCGGCGGCGGAGGTGGCGGAGGTGGTGGCGGAGGAAGACGCGGAAAAGGCGGGCGCAACTAAGGCGCAACAAAAGGCAGCTTTCTAGACGGACGGCGGTGATAGCAGGTTTCGACATGGACGAGGGCAGGGACACGCAGGTTTTCAAGGTTCTTCTCCAGAACCCTAGCTAGGTAGACTCTTCTGTTTGATTTCCTATACGAGTGCAGTCGCGCTGTTCTGCTACGACCGCACGTTGCCCCCACGCTTCCACTCGGCCTCGCTTCGCGCATCGTCCATCTTGTCCACCTCGCCGTCCACCTCGCCGTCCACCTTGCCCTCCTCCAGCTCGGCCTTGGTGCTGCCGTGCAGCGTGGCGGCGACCTGGCTGGTCATGACGGACTCGACGCGCGGCAGGAACAGCGACGTGAGGATGGCGGTGCCGGTAAAGGCAATGGTCACGAGGAACACGGTGCGGTAGGCGTCGACGTTGGCCTGCTTGTACGCGGCCAGGCCGGCGGCGCGGATGCGGTCGGTGAGGCCGGGCACGCCGGCATAGTCGCCCGACGCGAGCGCGGCCAGGAAGGCGGGCACGCTGGCCGGCGGCAGGCCGGCGGCCTCGACGGCCGGGGGCACCTGCGCGGGCACGGTGGCGGCGAGGCGGTTGCTGAGCACGACGGTGTAGATGGTGGAGGCGATGCTGACAATGAGGAAGCGCGCGGAGCCGGCGAGCCCGCCGGCGCTGCCGAGCTCCTGCTGGTTCGCAGTGGACAGCGTGATCATGGTGATGGCGAGCGACTCGGCCCAGCCGACAAAGAAGACGCCGCAGGTCATGATGGCGGACGCGCGCGCCTTGGAGCGGACGGTGCTGGTGGCCATGCAGCCAAAGAAGATGCCGGCCAGCACCAGCGTGGCGGTGCACTGCAGCTTGTAGTGCTGCAGGTGCCGGGCCGCGACGCCGCCGGCGATCTGGCCGGCGATGATGCCGAGGCCGACGAGGCTCGACAGCCAGCCGCGCGCGCCGCTGCTGCCGTCGGCGTACAGCACGGCCACCATGGACGGCCAGATGAGCGCCAGCGCGTAGTACATGGAGGCGCCGAGGCCGGACACGACGACGGCGGCGGACCAGCGCGTGTTGCGAAAGTAGCGCGCGGGCACGAGCGGCTCCGGCAGGCGCGCCAGCGTCTCCCACAGCCCGAGCGCGACGAGGCCGGCCGCGCCGGCCGCGAGCGTGCCGACGACGTAGCCCGAGCGCCAGGGGTAGACGGAGCCGCCCCAGGACAGGCCGAGCATGAAGACGAGCAGGCCGCCGACGTAGAGCACGGTGCCGACGTAGTCAAAGCGGCGCACAAAGTCGGCCTTGCTGGCGTTGCGGTGCTTCATGGCAAACGTGGGCGGGTGGTAGAAGAGCAGCCAGCACAGCAGGCCGAGCCCGTTGACGCCGATCAGCAGGTAGTAGACGCCGCGCCAGCCGACGCGCGGGTACGCGGACAGAAAGGTCTGGCCGAGCACGGGGGCCACGCCGGAGCCGGGGATGCAAAAGACGTACAGGAAGCCGTTGCCCAGGAAGCGGTGCTTCATGGGCACGATCTCGCCCATGACGTAGTAGTACGACAGCTGCGCGGACGCGCCGATGCCGATGATGGTGGAGCCGGCAATGAGCGCGCCGACGCTGTGCGCGGTGGCGGCCACGATGCTGCCCGCGAGGCCGCACGCGGCGCCGCCCACAAACACCCAGCGGCGGCCAAAGAGGTCGGACACGCGGCCGATGACGGTCAGGAACACGGCCGACGTCAGCGTGTACGTCAGCGAGACCCACACGATGTTGGCGTCGGGGCCGAGGTCGTTGTTGATCTCGCCGAGGATCGGCGCCGCGTAGCCAAAGCCCGCCACGCCGGCCCACAGGCCGAGCGCCATGGCTGCCATGGAGCCGACGAAGAAGCTGCTGCGGAAGTAGCCCGGGCGCAGGTGGCCGACGTCCGTCTCGAAGCCCTCGACCACCAGCTCGTCGTGGCTGGCATGGCCGTGGCCGAGGCCGTCGTCTGTCTTGTCCGGCACGGCGGGGGGGGCCATTGTGGTGTTGTGGAGAGGCAGAGGGGGAACGGCAACGGTGCTCAAGTCAAGCTGGCCGATTGGGAACGAGAGCGCATGGGAGCGGCGGCGTCTTTTTCGACGGCACGCGTGGCCCGGGGTATATAAAGACAGCTGGCCGTCGCCTTGTCGAGGCCCAGCCCGGGAGACATTACCCCAGCACGCGCGTGGCCGGACAAGACTGCTGGCGGCGCTGGCGTCCAATGCAAGGCGGTCGACGAGAAAGCCCCTGGCATTTTTCACCGCTGCTGCATCTGAGAAGATTGTCTGGGGAAGCTGCGTCGGCAAGGATAAGCGTTGCCGAGGCTGCGAGGAAGGGACAGGCCCGTCCTCAACGCGGCTTTCAACGGAAGGATGAAGCGAGTCCAATCACCCAGGCCTTGCGGGCACCTGGCCTTGCGGCGCCCTGGCCTTGCGGAGTATCTCGAGATTCTCCGAGACGGATACTCCACTAGCGTGTCTCGACCGTCGACGACACGTCTTTCTGGGGAGGTGGAGGAGGGTGGCACCGCAGCCGAGCAATGATTCAGCGTGCGGGGAAGACGGGGTGCGGAGGAGAAAGGGAGAGGCCGCTGGCAGACGCCTCGTTTTATATCCAGATGCAATGGACGTCATGTGCAGGCCGCGAGGCTAAAAGACGACGGGAGCTCCTTCCTCGTTCTACTCTGTATTAGAGCTTTGCACCTTCTCTCGTCGCTTGCCAGCCAACACTACGAGGTGGGACGACAACCGTAGACGACGGCAAAGGACGGGCGAGGAAGGAGCGAGGTACGGGAGCAAGACGCGACAGCAGGCGCGATGGAGGGTGCAGGAGAGCGCAGAGCAAGGCACAGGCGACAAGGCAGGCGCAGACGGCAAGTTGGGAAAGTGCAATGGACCAGAAAGGCACACTACCAGCATACCCACTTGGCAACGCGCACCGAAAACACGGCCAGCGACTTCCACCTCGGCGCTGCCGTCGGTCGTGCCTTCCTCGTCCTCGCGTCGCTGCTTCTTTCCTGTTCTGTTGGCTGGACTGCACTGTTTATGTGGTTCTATAAATCTCACCTCCCGCTCTCCTCTCTCTCTCCTCTCTCCTCTCGTCTCTTTTTCCTCAAAACAGCACACCGCCCAAAAAGACCAGAAATTCGAATCGTTTTCGTTTTCCTCTCCGGCGTTCTCGTTCCTGGTTCCTTCTCCTCATCAACTTCAACCGCTCGCCGGCGTCCTTCATCACCAAGGCCATCCGGCGAGCCCAAGCGGTTTAGCCGCCTGCGGCGTGCTTTGTTTAGTCCCTTGTCTCTTTTCTCAGGGCCACCGTCCGGTCCCTCACGGGATGTTTGGGAGCTGGCAGCCGAGTTGACGGCGCCGTGAAGAACGGCGCAAGACGAGCCATGCGGCTCCGGCCTCTGGCCCCATACCGCGCGTTGTTTGCGGACTCTGCGTTGTTTGCGTACTTTGCGTACTTTGCGTACTTTGCGTACTTTGCGCAGCGCCGTACGGCGTTGTTGCATCCGTGTGTGCCCCCCTGTCCGTCTCGTTATCTTGTCTTGCGGCTGCTAACGTCGGTTCTGTTTCCAGAAGACCAGCCGCGCCTCGCCTTGCCGCTGGTCGCGGGCTGTTGTGATTGAGCCCCCATGGCAGCGGGGTGTACGGTGCCGGCAGCCCCTTTTCCTGCAACTGGGAGGAGGGGCCGGCTTTGAAGAGCGGGTGCGTTTCTTGTGCCCTCGTGCCACACACTGCCGCTAATGCTTTGCAGCCGTTTATACTGCCCCAGCGGAGTGGGAGTTCCTCGTGACCCATTCACGGCCGCCGGTCATTGAGGCTTATGATTCGATGGCCGGCGGCGCGGCGTCAGTCGCGTGCTGCCGCGATCCTCCGTGGAGGGCTGTGCTCCGTCGGAATGGGCTGGCACTCTCGTGCTGGTCTTGTACTGTTGGTGTTGGGTTTTGGTTGCGTGTCTCGTGCTGGTCTTGTACACAGTTTAGTATAGGGAATGGATAAGCGTCCACGTCAACTTTGTCAACTTGGCTGTGCATGGCCCAGCACGTCTCCACGGCGACAGTGTCCGATGGTCGATGTGAGGGAAGAAAGTCGATATGAGAGAAGAATGAAGAAAGAAAAAGCCATACAGAATCAATCGTTGCACATCAAGTGGCTGCTTCGAAGCAACAGTGTGGATTCGAATTGTTGAAAGTTCCTCCGACACCGGTTTCTTTTCAAATCAACGTGCACGCCACGCCGCCGACGCTGACGACGGCACCGGCTCTCAACGAAACAAAGGCGACTATGTACAGATCGGGATCTCAGCCCTTTTTTCTTCTCCTTGCCGTCCTCCCCCCCCTGCCCTCCTCCGTCCTCGTTTACAGGTCCTTGGTGGCCCAGCCCAGGGTCGGGGAGCTGGCACCGTTGAACACGACAAAGGCGCTCTTAAGGGCCACGTCGCCAAAGATGTTGATGCCAATGTCGGAGCTGTCCTGCAGGCCGCCGAAGCAGGTGGAGCTGCCGGTGGAGACGGGGCCGTAGTTCATGTAGGTGCCGGGGATGGTGATGCGGGCGTCGCCGACGCCAAAGGTGAAGCTGGGCAGGGTCTTGCTGCAGGGGTAGACGTAGCCGCCGTAGGTGTTGCTGTTGGACGCGCCCGAGACCTTTTTGTAGTAGGCCTTGACGATGGACGTGCTGAGGTAGAGCAGCGTGGTGCCGGTGTCGGCGATGCCGGTGATGGGCGTCGACGAGAAGCTGCCGGAGCCGACGGCGTAGCCGGACGAGGTAAAGGTCCAGTAGCCGGGGTCGGTGTCGACGTCGACGTAGGTGATGTCGCCCGTGTAGAGCGACGAGTCGATGAAGCCAAAGTTGTACGAGCCGGCTGGGCAGTCAGCAGCGAACGACAAGGACAGGCAGGAAGCAAGGCAGG
This sequence comes from Sporothrix cf. nigrograna, assembly GCA_019925305.1. NCBI lineage: Eukaryota > Fungi > Ascomycota > Sordariomycetes > Ophiostomatales > Ophiostomataceae > Sporothrix > Sporothrix cf. nigrograna. The sequence continues at coordinate 490,674 of JADHKR010000012.1, read as the reverse complement.
AAGGCAGGACTCACGGGCGTTGTGCTTGAGGTCGGCGGTAAAGAGGGGCGCGTCCAGCTGGCTCTCGGCGTTGTCGAAAAAGGTGGCGGCGGCCTGGGGCTTGACGGTGTTGAGGCTGTCGAAGCCGAGGCCGATGAGGCCGTCGGTCACGCTGTCGGACGTGAAGGTGGACGAGACGGTCTTGGCGGCCTCGACGGCCTGGGCGGTGACGGTCACGCCGCCGACGACGACGGTGTCGGCGTACACGTCGCCGCTGGACGCGCTGCCGTCGCCGTAGGAGATGCTCCAGGTGGAGCCCGACTTCTTCTTGGCGGTGCTGCTCTTGCTGGGGTCGTAGACGGTCTGGCCGTCGACCTCGCTGGACGGCGTCTCGCTGGAAAAGACCCAGAGGTCGGACGAGCCCGTGTCCAGGTCGAGCTGCAGGACCTGCGGCGGCGTGCCGATGCTCACGGGGATGGTGTAGGCGTCGTCGAGCGAGTCGATGGGCGAGGCCACGGCGCCGCCCTCGGAGCGCTTGGCCACGAGGCCGGTGCGGTTGACGGCCGCCTGCAGGTGCTCGGGGATGGGCACGCCAAACTTGAGGTACGTCTTGTAGACGGACACGGCGCCGTTGAAGCGGTAGTTGGGGTTGCGCACCTGGTGCAGCGTGGCGGCCGACGTGGTGCCGATGCGCGGCGCGGCCGCCGGCGCGGCAGCGGCCAGCCCGGCGAGGCCGGCGAGGCCGGCGAGGCTGGCCAGGACGTTGGTGAGGGGAGCCATGGGGGAGCGAGGAGCGAGGAGTGAGGGGAGAGTGAGGAGGCAAGTGAGGAGAGTGAGGAGGCAGGTGAGAAGAGGAAGATGTGCAGAGGCTGCTGGTCTGGATCACAAGTTGGCGAGGTGCCGGCCTCTTATACTTTTGGACGAGACGAGAAACATGAGTGAGAGGAGGAAGAAGAACGCTGTGACTGCCGTCTCGGCCGGTCCGGTCTCACACGATGCCTGCGGCACAGTCGGCGAACACCACGATCGCCGCCTCGACGACGTCAAGCTTTGCCGAGAAAGGAAGGTTTCTGGGGGCCGGCCGCGCCAGGCCATGGCGCAATGGCGAGCGCCTCGTCGATGCGCCTCGTCGATGCGCACGAGCTATCACACGAGCTATCGCGACACGACGATCGCAGCACGGAATCGCTCCAAAGAGGAAGCCCATAGCAGAGCCGCTTTTCCTTGCTGCCCCCCCCCCCCCCCTCCCTCTTCCTCAATGGTCTCCCCTCCCTCCTCAATGGTCTCCCCCCTCCTCTGCCCTCCTCTGCATCGTCCCTGATCGCCACGGCACGCAGCGCGGATTGGTGACGAGATAGGCAGTTGGGGGAGGGGGCAGCCTCGATGCGCCTTCTTGTGCTTCCATGCCGTCTCGGCCCCTCTCATCTCCCGCGAGGCCAGTGATAACGCCAGGGCGGCATGGCCACGGCCAGGCTGAGGCGGAGGTGGGCAGGTGGGGAGAAGCGGCAGATGGACGGCGGTCTGAGATGGCGAGCGATGGGAAAGGGTGCATCGCGATACTACCTTCCCCCGCCCGCAGCGATCAGCGATGCTACGGCGATTAGCATGTGCCGGCTGGTTCTGTGGTGTGGTTCTGTGGTCTGGTTGGCTCTGTGGTGTGGTTCTGTGGTCTGGTTGGTTCTGTGGTCTGTGGTTCTGTCTTGTCCTTGTCCCTGTCTGTCTTGTCCCTGTCTGTCTTGTCCCTGTCTGTCTTGTCCCTGTCTGTCTTGTCCCTGTCTGTCTTGTCCTTGTTCATGTCTTGGCCTCCCTGTCCTTTGTTTTGTGGTTGGTCTTTTGTTTGTGTCTGTTCTCATCCTGGCATGCGCGAAACAATGTGATGAGCGACCTGCCCAATCAGCGCTAGCTGCTCGGCTGCAGCTGGGATCTGGTCTCGAGCACGGGCCGGGCCTGGAGGAGCCGTGCGTGACAGACAACGCAGTCAGACATGCAGACAAGCACAATCAGACTGCAGACAAGCACAGACAGGCAGAGACAGCCTCGGGCGCTCGGGCGCTCGGTCTCGACCTTCCTAGCTGAGACTGGCCGGCAGACACAGATCATCGCCGCGGTCGTTTCGTGCAGAGCCCATCGTGCTGCTGGGATAAGCGGACGAGGCGGCAAAGGCAAAGACTTGCCCGATCAGGAAGCCCGGCGTCTCAGCGCGCGGCCAATGGCAGTGCGAGGAGCCATGACAGGCGGGCAGCTGCCAGACCAGCAGCGAGACAGAGCACGGCAGGCCCGTTTGCGCAGAGCCAGGATTTAGAGTTATTGACGATCAGCGCGTAGTGCACAGACGGCCACGGGCGGTGCGCCGAGGAGATGCCCCCGCGATCGTCGCGCGCGAGCGCGAGGCCGAGACCGCACGACCTTCCCGATGCGAAGGCGGCTGGCGCCGCTGATAACGGGCGCGTTGCGTCATGAAGGCAGACGAGGAGAAGAGGGAGCTTCCCCTTCCAGCTTGGTCTCGGGATGGTGTCGAGATGGTGACATTGTTTGCACGATCTACCGTCTGTGACTGGCTGACGGGCTGTGAGTGACTGAATGTTTGACAGTTCTTTCGGGCTCTTTTGCACTTCTTTCGAGTCTTGCAGTTCTTTCAGTCTCGCAGCTTTCGAGTCTGCAGCTCTTTCAGCTACAGTTCGACAGTACTTTCGACTGCTCCGTTCATCTCCTTACAGCCGCCTTGTCCTCGTCCGCTTGCATCTCCATTCGCCCGCACAGCAAGAAAACCGCGTCTCGTTATCTCCATTGCCTACGCTGCGGTTTCCTGCCTCGTCCACTCCTGTCAACTCTGCTTACATAAGCAGTGATGGTGACAGCCCCGTCACTGATCAGACCCCTTTTCCGCAGAGCCTGCACCCTCAATCTTCTCAATCCGGATCAGCATCTCGGACGGCCGCGTGGCCAGGCCCGGCGACTCAATCTCAAACGGCTTCTCGACGCGCACAAAGCGGAACCGGGACACAATGTGCACGAGCACGAGCTTCATCTCGAGCCAGGCAAACGTCTTGCCCAGGCAGATGCGCGGGCCGTTGCTGAAGCCGGCAAAGACGTAGGGGTCGGCCTGCGCGGGCGTCAGGCGGCCGGGCTCCCAGCGCGAGGGGTCAAAGTCGTCGACGGTGGCGCCCCAGATCTGCGGGTCCATGTGCGTGACGGCGGGGATGACGTCGAGCACGGTGCCCTTGCGCAGCGGCACGCCCTGGAACACGAGGTCCTGCGCGGCCTCGCGGTACGTCACGGCCGCCGGCGAGAAGACGCGGTTGACCTCCTTGAGCAGGTTGTCGGTGTAGTGCAGGGCCTCGAGGTCTGCGTACGTCGGGCGGGGCGTCGCGGCCAGCAGCGCGGCGATCTCGGCGCGCACGCGGTCCTGGATGGCGGGGTGCGTGGCGAAAATGTACGTGCTCCAGGTCAGCACCGTCGCCGACGTCTCGTGGCCGGCCACCATGATCTGCAGCAGGTTGCCGACAAACTCGTCCTCGGTGATGCCCTCGGCGGCGCCGCCGCTGCCCGGCAGGCTCTCCTCGGCGATGAACGTCAGGATGTCGCGCGAGTCCTGCACCTCGTGCGTGCCCGCGCGCAGGGCCGCGTGGACCTCGCCCGTGCGCTGGCGCACCAGGCGCCGCAGCGTGCTGTCCAGAAAGGCCGTGGCGCGCTTGAACTCGCGGTTGGCCTGCAGCGGCAGCCAGCGCACGCTGACGTAGCCCGACGCGAACAGCAGCATCTTGCCCGCCATGCTGGGCGACACGATGCACTGGTACGCGTCGTGGAAGTCGTAGCTGTTGTCGCCGCCGGCCGTGGGGTACGCCTGCGCCGCCTTCTCGTGCCCCTTCTCGTGGCCCGCCGTCTGCAGGTGCGACAGCTCGCGGCCCAGCGCGGCGAGGCCCATGATGTCGAGCGTCGTCTTGGCCATGAGCTCGATGGAGTCGATGACGCCCGACCGCGCGCCGGTGGCGGCGTCCAGCTGCCCCTGCGCCACGACGCCGTCCATGACGCCGCACAGCTCGGCCGCCTTCTGGTTGAAGATGGGCTCGAGCTTGCGGATGTTGCTGAGCGAGAACGGCTTGCTCAGCATGCGCCGCGACGCGCGGTGCTGCGCGCCCGAAAACGTCACGATGCCCCAGCCGGCAAAGTCGAGCACCATGCGCAGCCACTGCTCCGTCTTCTTGAACTCGTAGCACTTGTTCATCAGGCACTCCTTCATGCCCTCGGGCGTCAGCGGCACCAGCACCTCGTTGTTGGCAATCGTCAGGTAGCGGATCACCGGCACGCCGGGGAACTCGCGCACCCAGTCGACGTAGATGGACCACGGGTACTTTTGCTTGAAGAACCCGGGGAAGTGGCCCAGGAACCAGTGGCCGCCCTGGGACGTCAGCGACCGGCAGCGACAGCGACAGCAGACGACGGCAGACACCACACGACACGCACCTTGGGCCCGGGCAGGTGGCGGTAGGGAGAAAAGTAGTGCGGGTAGACAAAGACGTTGAACGCGGCGACGGCGAGCCAGCCGGCCGCGAGCAGGCCGGCAAACGCTGCGCCCACGGCCGCCCACGACCCGAGGGCGACCCCGAGGTGCGGCAGCAGCAGCACGCCGCCGGCGGCGGCCACGGCGCACTGGAGGGTGCTCATCGCGGACAGGCAAGACCGTCTGTGGCTGGTTCCAGAGGTTCGTTGCCGTTGCGTAGAGGATGTTGTAAGGCCAAGTACGACGTACTCGGTACAATTTCGAACAGCGGGCATATATAATGCCTGGACAGCAGACTCCGCAAGCCCCTTCATTTACGTGCTGTCTGATAGGCTCTTGGACGAGCCGGCCATTACGAGAAAGAGGAAATCAACGAGAACGGGCGGGGCAGGCATGCAGATCAAATAGCATTGCAATGAGCCATAAGTGGAAGTCGTCTACGAGTAGATAACAGAGTCGACGTACTCCGTACTCGTACACAGTCATATTCGCGTAGAACGCTGCCAAACTTGCTCAACGGTAGCCAGCTTTGTGGATAAGAATGTGGACTTGCCAACGGCAAGGTAGCAGTTGATACGAGTAAAGTCCGCTCGTAGTGGCAGAGATGGACGAATGGGATGGAACCCGCCGGTGGGCTGCTGCGACGTCGAGATCCTGCAGGTTGCCGCCTTGATGTGTCGAGGCCCCTTTGGGACGCGTACTCTGTATGTTTTCAGAGCAAATCCCGAGCCAAGCCAATCTAGATGTGCGGAGGCAGGGAAAGACAAGTACATACGAATAGATGTACTCCGGGTACATATGTATTGTACGGTTTCTACGAGTATGTAAAAGGAAAAGAGCGGCTCCCCAGTCTTCCCAGTGCCGAGTAGACTGGCTCGTTCGTCAAAATCTTCGGCATAAAACCCGCCAGCGTTAGGGACGCTGTTAGGCCCGCGCTAGGACATGCAATGCGACCCGGGGTAGGAGCATGGCCCCTGTTGGTGTTGATCCTAATTACGGCTCGGCCCCGGTTTGTTAACAAGAAAGAGACAAAATCAGAGAGGGAAAAGGGGAAGAAGACGACGACGACAGCACGACTCGTAGCCGTCTGTGGCGGCAGATCTTACAAGATGGATGGAAGATGGATGTGAGAAATGAATCTTGACGACCCACGAGTACCAACCACGAGTCAAGAAATATAACAGACAATACATTGTGTTTCGTGCCCATTCGCCAAGATGGCCAGATGCGGGTAGTGATGAAAATTCACTCTCTTCACCGCCCCTGGCCGTCTTTTTTTACGTACGACTACGACGGTGATGACTTTGGTGTCCCCATTTCCCGCCAGCCCACACGGCCATCCCAAGAGTCAGGGCCTGGGCACAGACGAGGCACGGATGTTTTCAGGCTACACTGCAATGGGCAACGGCTGCCAACTCCGGACTGTGTACGAAAGCAGAGTATGTATGTAATACGAAGCACAGTACGAGTACATACTCGTATCGTACGTCGTACTCTCGTATTTCAGCGCCTCGACTGCAGTAAGATGATTTCGTCTACTGTACCACAGTTTTGGTACCGGGGTACATTGACCGACTCGTTTCCTCTTCTTCCATTTTTCTTTTTCCTTTTTCCTCTTTCCTCTTCTCTTATTTCTGCGCTGTTTCGTCCCACGGCGTTGGCGAGCTTCCTGCACGAGGAGTTTTCCTTTTTGGGACGCACGGCTGATGATCTGTGGAGATGTGCAAAAAGGAGACGCAATCACGACTGGGCTGGCACAACCCTCGTTTCAAGCCTCCCAGGTCCAGGCCAGGCCGATCAAGTAGACAAATGGCACGAGGCAACGCAGGTCCAGGCCTTGTCCTCGCTTATTCTGTTGAAGAGAGTGGAGGTGACTAAGAATACGAGTGCAGTGGCAGGACAGATCTTCATCCAGACGCCCCTGCAGCGGACCTCGCATGCAACCGTCCACGGCCAAACTCGAGAGCGTTCTAATCCCGCAAGCATTTTTTTCTTCTCATCTCAGGCATGGGTAAGGTTTTTCGATTTTGCTCCAGAAACGTCAAACGCCACGAAGACGGCTGCCTCTTGGAGAAAAGATCATCGACTCTGCGGCGCGGCACTGCAACACTCCTTTTTGCGAGCCACAGTTGCGGTTGATGCTGGCCTGGGAATGCATGGACGGGGAACAACGGCAGGCAACACAACACAGACAACACAACACAGCACGGACAGCGGCCGGCAGACAAACACACGAGACAGGCGTCCACCACAAACAAGACGTGATATAAAGACACCGCGGCGCCTCTTTGATTTTCTACTTTCTGGGTCTCGCCGTGGTATTTTCTTTTCTCATCAACCGCAGGCCGTCTTCTTCCGCCCGTCTCCTCCGTCTCCTCCGTCTCCTCCGTCTCCCCCTCCCCCCCCCCCCCCCCGTGCCACCCGCTACCCGCCCAGCATGTCGACGGCCGGCCTGACCTACGACCAGCTCATGGCCATGGTCTACGCCCTCCCGGCGCTGCACCCGACCGGCCTCGCGCGCGCCGTCCTGGGCACGTTCATCGCGCTGCTCATCATCAACACCGTGGTGCTCGCGCTGCGGCTGTACGCGCGGTCGGTGCTGGTGCGCGGCACGCTGGGCATCGACGACATGCTGGCCACGGCCGGCTACGTGTGCTACACGGTGGCCACGGCCTACGCCATCCAGGGCTGCTACTACGGCCTGGGCACGCGCGACGCCGACCTGCCCAGCCAGCTGTACATGGTGCGCGCCGCGGAGCTGCTGCTGTGGTGGCAGATCCCCTATGTCATCAGCATCCCGCTGATCAAGAGCGCCATCGCCGCGCAGATCATGCGGCTGACGCCGGCGCTCTGCTACCGGCTGCCGCTGTGGTTTGTCGTTGTCGGGTCGACGTTCAACGCGCTGGCCGGCCTCGTGGCCGCGCTCGTGCACTGCAAGCCCATCTCGGCCAGCTGGACGGGGCAGGGCACGTGCGGGTCCAACGTGCCGCTGCTCGACCTCAGCTACCTGTTCACGGCCATTGCCATTGTGTCCGACTTTACCTGCGCGCTCGTGCCCTTTTTCCTCATCCGCGGCCTCAACATGAACAACCGCCGCAAGTGGTCGCTCGTCGCCGTGCTGTCCGTCGGCGTCGCCGCCGGCGCCTTTACCATTGTGCGCGTGCCCTTTTTCCGCCACTACCTCATCGTCGAGGACGCGCTCTTCTTCCAGGGCTACATTGCCATGTGGTCCATGCTCGAGGAGGGCGTCGGCATGTTTGCCGCCTCGCTGCCCGCCATGCGCAAGCTCTTTTCCAACTACTACGGCTCCTCCAACAAGTCGCGCGACGGCCTCGCCGCCGTCAGCGCCGGCGCCCGCGCCGCCATCGACGCCAACAGCACGCCCCTCAACACCCTGCACCCCAACGCCAAGCGCTCCCAGTTCTCCGCCACCGTGTCCGCGAACCAGAACGCCTGGCCCGCCGGCTCGCGCGCCCCGGGCGGCTCGTGGGAGGTGCTCGACGACGACGAGACGAGCAGCCAGCACGGCATCATGGTGCAGCGCGAGCTCTATCTGCAGACCGGCGACGCCGCGAGCCGCAAGAACACGGGCACGCCCGTGTCCACGAGCGGGAGCGACGAAGTGCGGTACGGGAAGTAAGAGGATGGATGTGTTTTTTCTTCTTTTTTTGGAGTTGCAGAGCAACTCGGCATAGCGTGCTAGAATTGATTATTATACCACCCACATTACCACACGCGTGAAAGATGAAAGGATGCGTTCTGGGTGTTCTGGGAGTGGGCGTTCTGGGAGTGGGCGTTCTGTATGGTTTTTTGAAAAAAAAAACCCGGCCCTCTCATCAAAAGACGTTTGCTCGTCCCGAACAACTGCTCGATTTGTCTTGCTAGTCTGCCTTGTCTGCTCTTGCGTCACATCTCACGTTGCACGCAAACGCCTTCGGGAATTTCCTTCTCGTGTCCAACGCGATCCGCAGCGCGAATGCGCACAGCATGGCTTCCATGTAGACGGGATGTCTACTGCGCCCCGTTATGCACGATTCGGGCACAGTGCCTCAGCCAGCCTGTTCTGGGGACCTTCTTGAAGCTTGTTTCTTCCGATGTCGTACGGTCCTGACGCATCTCGGGAAGAAGTCGTGATTCCGAGCAACAAGTCCCAAACAAAGAAAGAAAAGAGAAAATAAATGCTCTAGCCAGAGCTTCCTCGCCCGCAACAGTTCGCCATCGCCATCGACGACGTGGACTGCAGCTGCCTCGGCTTGCTGTGGTCGAGTTGCTTCTGTCAGGTCACCTCGGTCGTTGAGAACCCCTTCCGTCCGATAGGCTACGTGGGCGAGAGACGAGGCGGTGTCCTGCAGAGAAGAAGCCTTTAATTCTCAGCATCGCCGAGAACAGTGACCTCTGAATGATTGGCGTAGGTTGTGGAAGACCGGCGACCACCTTCCATGAGGCCGGAGCATACGGGGACGTCAGCGAGCGTCATCGCTATGCCCGACAGGGTTAGTGCGCCGGCGGCTAGCGGTGGTCCCCGAAACTTAAAATATGGGGTATCTGACGACGCTCGGCGATTATTGTCACGACCTTGAGGGAAGCAGTCAGCGAGCAGGCACATTGCTCGTATATCAGTAGAAGAAGGCGAGGATGAGATGAGAAGGAAGAAGGTTGGGTGAAGAAGAAATAATAGTATAAAAGAATCCAACTAGAGAAAAGGAGAAAGAAGATGGAAAGAAGAACTGAGAGAAATAAAAAGATGTGAAAATAAACAGAAAAAGAAAAGAATAAAAAGAAAAGATAAAAAGGAAAACAACGAAAGTGCTACAGCCACGTCCTGCACATGTCGTATCCCGTACTTGCAGAGTAGAGTCAGCTCGGGTCGGCGAGCCTGGCAATCCCGGCAGGAGGACACCGCTTCGAGCAAACAAGAACAGAGCAAAGGACAGACGGATTGTCTTTTTTCTCTTCTCTTTTCTCCCAACATCCTCTCCTGCAACGCCTCCACACCTTGCCATGTCGACAGACGACATTGAACGCAACGCCGCCCTGGCTAATGACGTCGACATGGAAGGCAACGCCGCCCTGACCAACGACGTCGTCGACCACTTTGCCTGGCGCAATGTGCGCGTCGTCGTCAAGGACCGCACGACGCGCGAGCCGCTGGCGATCCTGCAGGAGTCGCTGGGCCTCGTGCGCGCGGGCGAGATGCTGGCGCTGATGGGCCCCAGCGGCTCGGGCAAGACCACGCTGCTCAACGCGCTGGCGCACCGCCGCGCGGCGGCCGGCGCGGCGGCCACGGGCACGGTGCTGGCCAACGGCGAGCCGGCCACGGCGGCCGTGGTGCGCAGCGTGTCGGCGTACGTCGAGCAGGAGGACGCGCTGATTGGCAGCATCACGGTGCGCGAGACCATGGTCTTTGCGGCGCGGCTGGCGCTGCCGGCCAGCGTGTCGCGCGCCGAGGCGCTGCGGCGCGTCGACGGGCTGCTGGCCAGCTTCGGGCTGCAGGCGCAGGCGCACGCCGTCGTCGGCACGCCCGTGCGCCGGGGCCTCAGCGGCGGCCAGAAGAAGCGCCTCGGCGTGGCCAGCCGCCTCGTGACGAGCCCGGCCATCCTGTTCCTCGACGAGCCGACGAGCGGCCTCGACTCGGCCCTCAGCGGCGAGGTCGTGCGCTACATCCGGGCGGCGGCGCGGCGCCGCCGCCTCGTCGTCGTCGCGGCCATCCACCAGCCGTCGACGGCGACGTTCCAGCTGTTTGACAAGCTGGCGCTGCTCTCGCGCGGCCGCACGTGCTACTTTGGCGCCGTCGCCGACGCGCCGGCCTACTTTGCCCGCATCGGCTTCCCCGTCGCGCCGGCCACGAACCCCGCCGAGCACCTGCTCGACCTCGTCAACACCGACCTCGACCGCGACGGCGGCGCGGTGTGCGCGCGCACGCAGCAGGTGCTCGACGCCTGGGCCGCGTCGCCCGAGCGCGCGGCCCTCGACGCCGCCGTCGCCGCCCAGGCCGCGCGCGCGCGCGTCGACTCCGGAGACCCCGGTGGCCCCGGGCTCGCGCGCAGACGGCCCGGGCCCGGCGCCGGGCGCGTGACGCTGACGCTGCTGCACCGCGCCTGGATCAAGGCGTACCGCGACGTGGTCGCGTACGAGATCCGCATCGTCATGTACCTGGGCCTCGGCGTGCTCATGGGCACGGTGTTTCTGCGCCTGCAGGCCGGGCAGGAGTGCATCCAGCCGCTGGTCAACGCGCTCTTCTTTGGCGGCGCCTTCATGTCCTTTATGGCCGTGGCCTACGTGCCCGCCTTTCTCGAGGACCTGCACACCTTTGAGAGCGAGCGCGCCAACGGCCTCGTCGGCCCGCTCGCCTTTCTGGCCGCCAACTTTGCCATTGGCCTGCCCTTTCTGCTGCTCATCGCCGTCGTCTTCTCCGTCGTCGAGTACTGGCTGACCGGCTTCCGCGCCGACGGCCGCGCCTTTGTCGTGTGGGTGCTCTGGCTCTTCCTCGACCTGCTGGCCGCCGAGTCGCTCGTCGTCCTCGTCGCCAGCGTCTTCCCCGTCTTTGTCGTCGCCCTCGCCGTGGCCGCCTTTGCCAACGGCCTGTGGATGGCCGTCGACGGCTTCCTCGTGCCCCTGCGCCTGCTCAACGTCTTTTGGCGCTACGCCTTCCACTACATCGACTACCAGGCCTACGTCTTCCAGGGCATGATGGTCAACGAGCTCGAGGCCCGCGCCTTTCGCTGCGCCGCCGCGCCCGCCGGCGGCTTCCAGTGCGCCTACGCCGGCGACGCCAACGCCCAGGGCCTCATCCGCGGCACAGACGTCCTGCGCGCCTTTGGCATCGCCACCGGCCGCTCCCGCGCCTGGGCCGCCATCTGCATCGCCATCATTGCCGGCTACCGCCTGCTGGCCTACCTCGCGCTGCGCTTCCTGCGGAGGGGGTTGGGTCCATAGATTTTCTTCTTCTTCCGCTCGTTGCTGTTCATCGCTGTTCTGTCCTCCTCGAATACAAATCCTCGCTCTCCAACAAGTCGCCAGCGACACGTGTCCGGTCGTAACAGCCGCGCAGTGTAGTCCTTGGGCATCTTGGGCAGCTAGAAAGTCTTGAACGTCAGGATGACGCCTCCTGCTTGTATATTATCTAATACCCGATACTTGCACGGAAATATGCATGTATACGATGTGCCAGATGTATCTAATCATTTGTACGTACTCGTACTCGTATTGTCTTCTGCCTTCGTGCTGTTCTTCCATTTCTGGGTTTCGCGCCCCTCTTTTCCTCTGGCCATTGTTCGGATCTGCGCCGCGTCGCTATGCACGTGGGCCCAGCCGCCGCTCCCAGTCGTTGGGGGCGGGTATCTCTCGTTATCAACGTCCGCGACCTGCAGGGATATTAAAAAGGGAGACTGGAGAAGACTGAATGACAACACACGAACAGGAAACTGTGCGGAGTAAATAAGGGAAGAGAAAGACAAAAGAAAAAAAAGAAAGAAAAAAAAGAAGAAAGACTCCCCCCCCCCCCCCCCGAAATGCAGCTCCTCGGGTAACGACCTTGCAAGAAAGATGCGGTTCCCCTGGCCGGTCTGGCTCCTCTGGGCCCTCCTCTGGGTCGTCTGCGTGTTTATGCTCGTCGCCGCCACCACGACGAGGCTTGCGCCCGTGTCCCCGCCGAGCGGCGCCGCGCGCGCGACCGTCTACCTGATCCGCCACGGCGAGAAGCCCGACACGGGCAACGGGCTCAGTGCCGAGGGCCACCAGCGCGCCCAGTGTCTGCGCACCGTCTTTGGCGAGAGCAGCAACTACCGCATCGGCTACATCATGGCCCAGACGCCAAAGAAGAGCAAGTCGTCGTGTGTCCTTCTGCCTGCTGCCTGCTGCCTGCTTCCTGCTGCGCGCCCTGCTGACCTGACCTAGACGGCAAGCGGACGCGTCCGCTGGACACGGTGCAGCCGCTGGCCACCGACCTGGGCCTGACCGTCGACACGTCGTGCGACCGCGACGACCAGGCGTGCGTCGTGGACGTGATCAACAACTACAGGGGGCCGGGAAACATTCTCTTGTGGTGGGTGTTCTCCCCGTCTCTTCTCCCTCTGCTCCCTCTGCTAACCGCCCAGCTGGGAGCACGCCGAGCTGACCGACATTGTCAAGGAGATGGGCGTCAAGAAATCAAAGTCCTACCCCCCGGGCAAGTTCAACCTCATCTGGACCATCCCCTACGACTATTCGCGGATTGCCAGCATCACGTCCGAGCGGTGTCCCGGGCTGGACCTCTGACCGTGTGCACAAACGCGCCGCCATACGAGTATTCGCATCTGCGCGCTCCCGAAAGTGGCCTGCTCTCGTGTCTCGTGCTTCCGCTTCCTCTGGTTGCCGTGGCCTCGTCTTCCGTCTCCAGCCGTTCGATCTCTGTCCGCTCCCGGTAGACTCCAATCGATTTGTGCACTCCAGGCGATCTCCGGCTGCAGCTGCTGCGGTCCTGTCTCGCGCATGCCGTGAACCGTCGCTGGCTCGCACTGATTTGTGGGCAATCTCGTTGCCACGGCTCTCGCTGTCCCTCCCCTGCGGCGGGCGTCATCCCGTTTAGATTGCCTAGCTGTCGTGCTCCCCCCGCCCCCCGATGTTGCACAATAGCTACACCCGCTGCGCCCTCCCGTCTCCTTCTGGCCGCGTGCAGCTCGTCTCGGCCGGTCTTGTCGTCGCTCAGGCGGCCCAGAGCGCGCGTCCTTGTTCCGGGCGGCAAGAACAGGCAAACCACTCACGCAAGAGCAGAGTCAGCGGCCTGCGAGCGTCCGTGATGGACGCACAAGCAAGTGGAGTCGCGAGGCCAATGACTGCCGGCCTCGCCTGTCGCCTGCGCACTGGCAAGCGTATCTCCGGCCTCCCCTCCCCAGGCCTTTCCTCGCGAGGAAGGTGCGATCCGCTGCTTGCACGGCCTACAGCACGGCCATTGCCAGCGAGCCGGCCCACTCACGACAGCGTGTGCCGGGAAGGAGCGTCCAGCTGCCTCGCGTGCTCCTTCCTCCCCGGCAGCCACTTTCTGCTCGTCTCTTTTCGTCTCGTATTCGTTTCTTTCGTTCTCTTCCCCGTGACAACACGCCATGCCGCTGTCGGTCCTCGTCTGCTCCGCCAGCGGCCTGCCGTCCTCTGCAGACTCCACCCGTCGTTACACAATGCAGGCTGCCTTTTGTTTCCGTTTTGGACTGCCTTCCAGCATGCTGTTTTCGTCGCCTCTCGTCTGCGTCTCGTCTGCGTCTCGTCTGCGCCCGCTCAGATTCGCCGGTGCTGTGGGCAGCCCGCATCGTGGGAATTGCAGTGCGACGGGCGCCTGGACCGCTGGCTGTGTTTTCTTCCGCTGCATCCATCTCCCGACGCCGACGCGCCCACACCTTGCCAGACGGGTGCAGGCCTTAGCACCGTTCCAGGACGGTGACACAGAGCCCTTGCTGACATTGTTGGCCAGCCACGGCGGGAGTGTGGGCGCGAACGAGACGAGAAAAGTGTTGGCCGTTTGTGCTGTTCTGTCTATAAACATGGCCGTAGACCTCTGCTTCTCTGCTTCTCTCCCTCTTTTTTCCTCACCCTCCTCATCTCCTCTCCTCCCTTTTTTCTCCTGCTCTTCTTCTCTTTCTTCTTCTCATTCTCATTCTCATTCTTCTCTTCTCCCTCTCCATTGTCCGCAATGACTTCGCCTCAGGATCCCCACTCCAACGAGTACGTGCACGTCAACGGGTCCGTGGACGATCTCGTGGAACGCACGTACATCACCGAGATCTGCAAGGGCTGGCCGCTCTACCGCGACGCGTCCGAGTGGAAGAACTTCCGCTCGCTCTTTGCCCCCAAGGCCACCGTGTGGACCAGTGAGTTGCCGCACCCGCCGTCTGTCCTGCCCTCGCCCCGCTGACCCGCCAGCCTGGTCTGGCCCGTGCGACATCGACACGTTCATCAGCATCTCGCAGGCGGGCAAGAAGAACGGCGTCTTTATCCAGCACCGCGAGTGCGGCACGCTTGCCGAGCTCGGCGCCGTCCCCGCGGCCGACCTGGACGTCGAGGGCGACTACGACGCCGGCACCCACCGCAGCATCCGCCGCGGCGTCGGCAAGATGAAGGCCACCATCACGCAGCGCTTTGTCAACCCCGACGACGGCATCGAGTACGACGTCGACTGCGACTGCCGCTTCATCTTCTTTGTCGAAAAGGTCGTCGCCGCCGGCGCCGGCCCCGAGACCGCCCGCTGGCGCGCCGTCTACGTCAAGCTGTTCTACGAAAAGGACAAGATCTGCCCGGCCGACGGCCACTCGGTGCCGCGCATCACGGCCGAGGAGCGCCAGCTCATGAAGACGCTGCCCGAGGGCTACCGCTACCTGGGCATCATGCAGCGCCGTCTGGGCTACACCATTGACGAGCGGCTGCCCACGCCGCGCAACGCGGGCTGGGAGCGCATGTACGCGGCCATGGAGGCGTGGCTGGCCGGCCGCAAGGTGACGCTTGGTTAGGCAGCACAGCTGCAGAGCACTGGGGCACTGGGCTACTGGGCGGGTATTTGTTTTGGGACAGACAAAAGGGAAACGAGAAGCGCAAGCCGAAACGGAAGGGGGGGGGGGAAAGGAAAAAAAGTGTGCACGGCTGGAACCATACGGAGCGGAGGCTTTTTGTACTTTACTCGCGGGTAATTGAGGCAATTGACTGATTCATTCTATTGAGTGACAGACCCGAATGATTGTGCTGTCCATAAACGCCGGTAAAAAGAAATCCGCGTGATGGTACCGGCCGGAGAGCGCTCGACGGCCGGATATGAATGTGGTATAACGCAATAAAATAACAGCAGCGTGTGGCAGTCGAAGAAAAGGGACATGGACAACGAGCCGACAGGATGGCTACCGCTTTTGTGACCGCCAGTCACAGGAGCCCCCTTTCTTGATGCCCCAATACATCAACAAGCCCATGCTGACGACAATCGCGGCAACTGCAAGGTCAGCAATGCTCCTGCAGGGCCGGGAGAAGAAGACGCACCAACGCCAACAACCTCTCCGACATGGTTGTCTGTGCCTCGCCGCAGCAGGACGTGGCCAGCAGAGTGCAGGCTGCGGGCAGCGACGTCGAGGGAGAGTCCCCGGCGGAGCGTCTCGGCGTCATTGGCCGTCGTGATGGCCGGGATGGCAGGCATGGCGGTGCGAGGTGAGGCGTGAGGCGTTCTGTGAAGAAGCTGACCAGACGAGGTGGGCGGAGGAGAATGGAAGATGAGACCGGCTCTGAAAGAATTGTCGACTGGTATCAAAGGAAGCACAGCAGATCAAAAAGAAAGAAAAGGAAGAAAATGAAAAAGAAGAATAAAAGAAGAAAAAAAGAAGAAGAAAAAAGAAAAGAATGAACAAGAACTAAGCAACAAACATAGAGAGACCTCGTAGACGTGGCGGCAGCCGACCATTCATATGAGAACCAACTGCCTCACGTCTGCGCGGGGGTCGTCACCCTGTCGCACCAAGCTTTCACGATAATACCTGTACTGTTTTATTCTAGTTTCTTTTTTCTTTTTTCTTTCTTATCTTTTTCCGTTTCGCTCCTCTGTTCGCGACCCACGCCGGCGGCACGTCCCTTGACGGCGTCTGGTCTCACAAATGGCCAGACCGTCGACCCCTGTCGGTTTCAGTGACGGCGAAAAGAGAGGACGAACGAGCAGAAGGCGAACAGAAACCAATTCAAAATACTGCCGCAGTGCTTTCTACGGATCGCCGCGCAACCAAACCTATGGCGCCCTAGCCGGCGATCTGGCGAGCCCAGAAGAGGCTCGCCAGAAGAGAGGCTGAAAGTGCAAAATACCGCCACAGAGCTGCTGGCCGTGGATGGCGCGATTGTGAGGCCCCGAGTGTGTCGGCAGAGGCCCGTGGGTCCGACTGCCGTTGCGGTTGTTTCGACGTGGGTCGTTGTCGGAAGACGATTCTGCTGAGACCTGTTGTCAGGGACTGACAGGGTCCTCTTTTTCTTTTTTTTTTCTCTCCTCCTCTGTTTCGTTTTGGTTCTTTCATTTCAGTCTCGGGTGGTCCAAGCTGCTCAGGGCCGCGCTGTACCAAAAATAAATCGTGCATGAAATGCCGAGAAAGGGGCAGACAAGACGAAACAGTGTTTGGTAAGTTACTCCTGAATAGAGAGGCAGGCTGTCTGTATTGTGATGCTTTTGTTCACGACACGGCATTGAAACCTCTCACACAATAAAAGTAGATAAAAGACGCGGCAAAGAAAGGGAAATGAAATGAAATATGAGTACTCTGTATATGTAGAATAAAAACAGGCACACCTCTTCAGCCGTCTCCGTTGCCCTCTGTCCTGATTGCCCCTGCACGGTCTCCCGTTCGTGCCTACTCGTATTACATGCAGTGGCGCATTCGTATCTTTCAGCAACGTCGCCCTGTCTCGCCGACTCACAGGCCATTTCACGCGCACTCGCCGCCGTGAGCGAGGGCAACCGAAAAAAAGACTGGGAAAACAACAGCGACGTGAATCGACGCTCCGGTGGATGCAGGCTTCGGTACCTACGGCGTCTTATTTTGGATGCGAGTTGGAGAAAGCACATTATCTATTTTTATTTTATTCTTCTTTTCGTCGAGACATGCCGGCAGGAAAGGACTGTACTACAGTTTGGACGCCAGTCTTTAGATTGACGAATGATACGCTTTTCATTTTCGAAATAGACGATTCTCAAGACGTCGCCGTCGAAGAATTCTGTTGCCTGCTATTAGCCACCCCTGCGAGGTCTTTCTTGTGACGTCGCTTTCTAGCTTTCTTTTTGTTTCTGTGTCTTTTCTCCTTTGTTTTCTCCCTTTTTCCCTATTTTTTCTATTTTCCTTTTTTGACAAGTTTCTGCATCCTACAGAAACCAGTGCACCGCCAGACAGACATTGCCTACGACAGAATACATCGTGTCCCCACTTAAGTACGGCGGGGTTTGATGGGACCGCGGGCCGGATTTATCCGCCACACTTGGGTCGTGCCTGCCTTGTGCGGCAACCCCAGACGACAACGCTGCGCGTTCTGTGCCATCCCGCACCCTTGACCGCGCAAACGCCGACCACGCGGCGCATACGAAACGACCGACCACGTCGACGACGCGCAAAGCGACACTCCCTCCTGCCCGGCCCGGAACCGCCGTCCGTCTGCAGCGAGCCGCGACCCGATGCGCTAGCCAGACTGCCCGGTAGCCCGAATCGAGTGTCGGACGACGGCGAGGCAGCCGGGCCAGCGCGTGCTCCGTGGCGACAATGCGCGAGTTCCTCAGCTATGTGCTCGAGTCCTTCCGGGACGCGACCGGCTGGAGCCGCGACAACGGCTACGCGGACCTCAACGTCGCGGCCAACGAGCTGCTCAACTTTTCGACGCCGCGGGGCCTGCGGATGAGCCTCTCGTCGCTGGCCACGCCGCACTTTGCCACCAGCTACACGCTCGGGTCGGTGGGCGTGGTGGACGGCGCGATTTCGTACCTGTACTCGTCCGTGCCGCTCGGCAGCGTGGTGGCGCAGTCCAGCCGCGTCCCGCTGCCGACGCTGCTGCGGTCGTACCGCCAGCGTGCGCGGCCGCTGGGGCAGCCGCCCGAGCTGGACGCGGCCTACGTCACGCCGCCGCGCGCGCCCGTCACGCTCGAGACAATTCTCCCGTTTCTCACGACGCCCGCGCCCGCGCCGGCCGCACCGGCCGCGCCGCCCGCCACGACCGTCTTCGCCGACAGCGTGCTCGTCCCCGTCGCGGACCAGCTGGCGGCCGCGGCGCACGAGGCCCGGGCCCTGGTCAGCAAGCCGGCCCTCTTGTACGGGCGGCTCTACCTGCCGCGCTCGATGCTCGAGGCCTACATGGTGAAGCGGCTGGCGCCCTCGGTGCAGCTGCAGCTGCGGGCCGTCAGCGACGCGCAGCTGCCCAGCGGCGGCACGGTGCTGGGCGTCGTGCAGCTGGACCGCGGGCGGTACGGGCTCGAGGGCCTGGTGTCGTCGGACGGCGGGCTGCTGGGCGTGCGCGGCCTCTACAACTTCGGCGCCGGCGCCGGCGCCGCCATGCCGGACGCGGCGCCCGACGACGAGCGGACCGGCGACGAGCGGCCGCACGGCCGCTTCAGCGCCGGCGGCGAGATCTACTACGGCACGCTCAACAAGTCGGGCGGCGTGTCGTTTGGCGCGCGCTACGAGACGGCGGCGTCGGCGGGCGCGGCCGCGACGCCCCTGACGGCCACGCTGACGGTCAACCCGCTCATGGGCAACCTGAGCGCCGCCTACGCCGTCGTGGCGCGCCAGGCCTGCTCGCTGGCGACGCGCTTCGACTTTAACGTCTACAGCTACGAGAGCGCGTGGTCGGTGGGCATGGAGCTGTGGAGCACGCGGCGGCTGGCGGGGCTGGTGGCTGTCGACGACGACGACAACGGCGGCGCGGAGCAGAACGCGGCCCAGGAGGCAAGGCCGCCGGCGCCGGCGCCGTCCGTGCCCCGGTTCGGCATCCCGGAACGGAGCCACCAGGCCAAGCTGGAGTGGCGGCTGGACGACCCGGTGCCGGCGGACCCGGTGCCGGCGGACCCGGCGTTTGCGGCGCCCGCGCCGCCGGTCGCCGAGGAGCCCACGGGCGAGGCCAGGTACCAGGGCGTGCTCAAGGCGCGCCTCGACCAGAACCTCAAGATCGGCCTGCTGTGGGAAGGCCGCATCAAGTCGCTGCTGTTCAGCCTGGGCTCCGCCGTCGACCTGCAGCGTCCGGACCAGCCCTTTCGCACGCTGGGGCTGGAGATCCAGTTCTCGTCGTGACGGCGGATGTGGCGGCCGCTCGATAGAAAAAATCAAAACCGACCACGCCTCGAGCTCTATTCCTCATCTCTCCACTTATTCGTCTCAGATTGCTGTGAGAACCCGGATGGCCAGTGCCCGCACTAGCCTTCTTCCAAATCAGGACAAGCGCGCAGCATTTGCCCTGCACCAATCAGAAGCCACAAATTAGTCGGCGCTGTCCGGCCGGGAGCTTGACGCTGAAACCAGGCAAGAAGGTTCCAGCGCAGCGCCAGCTCCCCCACCGCCGGCCTGCTAGCTGTCCATCCGGGTTCTTGAAATCAGAGCCTTCGCACCTGCCTCTGGGTTCCACCACTCGCGTGTCAGCAAATAATACTAGCAATACCAGTAAGCAATACGAGCAAAGACGTTCAAGACGACGAGCTGCAGAAGAAACAAGAGCAATCTCGAGCGACGCACACGAAGCAGCACTGCTCCGTGTCTCAGCCTGGCGTCTTGTCTGCATCGATCTCGGTCTGTCTATCACGGCCTCGTCATGATTGCCTCTATATGACAGTCGATCGATTGCAGTTGACGAGCCGGTCCTCGTTCTGCCTTGATTTTCTTTTCTTTTTTTCTTTTTTTGCATTGCGGCACCGGACGACCATCGGCCTGCACCTTGTCGGCCTGGACCTTGCCGGTTCGAGCGAGGCAGCGTCCTCGTCTCTGCTCCGGGCACTTTGGGACACTTGCCATCCACCGGCAGTCTGCCACTATATCTTGGCTTGTTCTCGTCTGCCACAGTCGAGACCGTCTACCCCCAGACACACACACACACACTGCCGCCATGCGACACGCACGGCGCGCCGGCGGCTCGTCCGCAACGCCCGTCTGCTCCGGCTGGGGCACCGACCTGAGCGACAAGGGCCTGCGCGTCGGCTCCATCTTCATCATCCTGGCCGGGTCGATGCTCGGCGTGTTCCTGCCCATGGTGCTCGCGCGCACGTCGGCCAGCTCGCGCTACACGAAGCTGGCGTTTTTTGTCTGCAAGTACTTTGGCAGCGGCGTCATCCTGGCCACGGCCTTTATGCACCTGCTGTCGCCGGCCGTCGAGGCGCTGTCCGACGCCTGTCTCGCCGACATCCTGCCGGCCTACGACTGGGGCCACGTCATCTGCCTCGTCACCATCATGGCCATGTTCTACATTGAGCTGATGGCGGCGCGCTTCAACTTTAGCTTTGGCCACGCCCACGGCGGGCCGGCCGTCTCGCCCGGCGACCTCCTGGGCGGCGGCAAGGACGGCCATGGTCACGGCCACGGCCATCACGGGCACGCGCACGGCAGCGCCTCGCCGGCGCCCGCCATGACCGACTACCGCCCGAGCAACAACAGCAGCGCGCTCAGCGGCCTCGCGGCCTCGTCGACCACGGCCGCGCACAGCAGCAGCCGCATCGACGACCTCGAGGCCGTCGCCGGCCAGACCGCGCCGGACGGCTCGGCGCCCGACAAGACCGCCGCAGAGACGGCGGCGGCCGCCCCGGCACCCGCCCCGCACAGCGGCGGCCTGCCCAGCCACCTCAACTACCCGCCCGGCAACGAGGACCACCTCGCGCACGACAAGGACCACGTGCACGGCGACTCGCACGCCAGCTACGGCAGCCACATTGTGTCGCTGCTCATCCTCGAGTTTGGCGTCGTCTTCCACTCGCTCTTTGTCGGCCTCAGCCTCGCCGGCGCCGACAACCTGCACGTGCTGCTGATCGTCATCGCCTTCCACCAGTTCTTCGAGGGCCTCGGCCTCGGCTCGCGCCTGGCCGTCGCCAGCTGGCCGTCCGACTGGAAGGCCTGGACCGGCTACGCCATGGCCCTCGGCTACGGCGTGACCACGCCCGTCGGCATCGCCATCGGCCTCGGCGTCAACGCCGGCCTCAACGCCCAGCCCGACAAGGCCCAGCTCGTCAACGGCGTCTTTGACGCCGTCAGCGCCGGCATCCTCGTCTACACCGCGCTCGTCGAGCTGCTGGCCCACGAGTTCATGTTCAACCCCGAGATGCGCGATGCCAAGCTCGGCGTGCAGATGCTGGCCTTTGCGTGCGTCGCCGTCGGCGTGGCCCTGATGGCCCTCCTCGCCGCGTGGGCGTAGCCTGGCATTCTCGTGCTTTTCATCATAGCGTGCGTTCAGGGCGGCAGCCCGGTTGGCGTTGGGTGTTTGCTTTCTTTTCTTCTTTTCCACGTTCTGCATTGCCTCATCTCATTGTCTCATGACGGGGCGTCCGGCTACGGTAGAGGGTTCGGGATCTACACAGGGTTACCAGGGTCACGGATATAGACTTGTGCGTTCATGCTTCTTGACCGAATCAACTGCATCACTTGCTTGATTGCTATCCATTGCTCCTGTTTCCATTCTGCTCTTGTTTTTCAGACGCACGCCGGTCAGCACGCCTCCTGCCTGCTGTTTTCTCCTTATCAACGGACGCTCAAGTAAATCGAAGAAATAAAGGGGAAAATAAAAAGAATAGAAAAAAAGCATCCGTCCTCAACCACTGCCTACGCGTGTGCTTCCAGGCCAAATAAAACTGACAACACAGACACAGACACACACAGACACACACAGACACCTCACACCAAGCCAGCCGCGTTGTCGTAGGCAAACTGGGACAGGTCCGGAAACCGGCGCGCGCTCGTGCCGGACGACCCCACAGGAGCACGCCCCGAGGCCCAGGGAATGACGGCCGGTTGGCGGCCGATGCCGCTGGCCCGGCCGACACGGCTGAAGCCGCGGTGGCCGCGCCCGCGCCCGGCGCCTCGCCCGGCGCCTTTCGGCAGACTCTCTGTCGCGCGCGGGGCCGGTGTGCCGCCGACGATCCGGCAGTCGTCCTCGTCGTCCTCGTCCTCGTCGCTCTCGTCCGTGAGGTAGACAACCAGGGGCCGCGTGGCGGCGGAGTTGGTCGTCCCGCCGCTGCTGGCCGCCTGGGGACGACGGCCCATGGTATCGGCGGTGCGGGCGGCGCCGGAGCGGGAACGCACGGGGATGCGCCGGGGCGGCTGGAGACGCGGGCCCTGCTCGTTGGTCCCCCCGCGGCTTCGGCCAAGGTGGCGTCTCTGGACCATGCGCACCGTCGGCGACACGTTGGCGTCGTGGCGGCGGCCGCCCTCGCCGTCGTCGGGGACAATCGGCGCCTCGGGCGAGCCAAGGGCCTGAGGCGCGCGGGCCATGACGGCATTCATTCCCGGGCCTCTCATGGGCAGGTGGACGCCCGGGACGCCCGGGGCGGCCCCCTCGCTGGGCGCACTGACCACGCTGGGCGTTCCGAAAAAGTAGGACTGCTCGTTGGCCGCTCTGGCCGGCTCGCTGTCGCCGGCCAGGCCCTGGGCGTCAAAGTCGGGCGGCTGCAGACACGGCGTGGCCGTCGGCTTGCCCCGCTTGCCCCAGACGGAGGGCGGGGGGCCGCTGCCGCTGCGGCGCGACGGCGACGTGTAGACGGGGTAGCGGTCCTGGCGGGCAATGACCGACGAGTCGAGGACGGACGCCATGCTCAGCGAGGGCGAGGGCGAGCTGCGGACGGAGAGGGACGTGTTGGCCGGCACAGCCGCAGGACGGGCCGGCGCCACGTCGTCCTCGCGGCGGACGCGGGGACGAGACACGTTGCCCGGGGGGGATTCTTCGAGAATGGCGTCGACCGCATCAAGGTTGTCCAGGTTGTCCTCGCTGTCCACGCCGTTGTCAACGTTGTCCTCAACGTTGTCCTCAAGGCCGTCCACCTCGCTGTCCTCGACGCCGTTGACACCCTTGGCCGGGCTCTTTCCGGCCGCGGCAGCTTCGCCCTTGGCGTTGGCATAAAACGTCCGGACGCGGACATGCGGCGAGAAGACGGGGCTCGACTTGGTGCGGACGTCGATGCCCGTCTTGGCCTTGATGCACCCCAGAAAGTCGACTGTGCGTGGTCAGCGTGTCTGCAGCACGGCGATGCACCCCGCCGACGCCACTTACGGCAGCTCTTGCACGGCTTGTGGCCGAGGTAGACGCAGGCCTTGCGCTGGCCGGGGGGCAGGTCGGCCTCCAGCATCTTGCCCTCGAGGAGGCCGGCCAAGGAGACGTTGGCCAGCCGCATCTGCCGGGCCAGGAAGAACACGCCGAGCTGTGCTGTCAGTGGCGCTCGCAGGGGGGGTGCAATGAATGCAATGCAATGCAAACCAACCTTCTTCTCCGCATGGCACGCAGAGTAGCGCCCGTCGTTCTCCGGGACGCGCACCGGGCTCTTGGGCGTGTCGCGGACGCTCACGTGCAGGCGGAAGCCGAGCAGCCCGGCCACGACGCGCACGTAGTCGGTCCAGCGGGCGTTGTCCAGGGCCATGGCGCTGCCGGCGTTCTTGCGCCAGCCGCTGGTGCAGACCTTGAGCGGCTGCGTCTCGCCGTCCGGGACGAGGCATGCCGGCGTGGCCTGGACGGCGGCGGCGGCCGGGAAGCCGGTCCCGACCGTGCACAGCGCGGCCATGACGGTCAGCTGCCGGCCGTTGGCCGTCCAGGCAAACGCGACTTTCTTTCTGTGCTTTTCCGCGGCGCTCTGTCCGAGCGGACGAAAAGGCCAGTCCATGGAGGACGAGGAGAAGGACGAGAGCGAGAGAATCAGAATAGAAAGTGGTGGGTGAACGCAGCGATCGTCGCCGACAGCACTGACCTGGGTGGTGAGGGTGGTGAGGATGAGGTGATGAGGGAGCGGTGGTGTGGTGAGGTGGTGAGGGTGAGGGTGATGAGCGATGAAAGACAACCAAACAGGACATCAAAGAGAAGACGAGAAGAGAAGACGTGAAGCCAGTCTGACCCAATACGAAAAGGGAAGGCACGCACGTCACCAACGTTCACGCTGCGCGTGACTGCCTCATTCACGGTGACGTATTCTCGTCCTCAGACAATACGAACCGGCAGACAGTACTGCCTTGAACAATGACGATGCGCAGTGATGCAGTTTGAATTCCTTTTATTGCAAAGAAAACCCAATGGCAAACCCAATGGCGCCGGAAAGCCAAGCCGAGAAACATCCGACCGCGCCGGCCGTGATCGTGAACCGCAAACGCTCTACCATTCTCCTTTTTATTTCGGTCATTGCACAGACAAAAGGAAGCCGCGGCCGCGCAGCCTACTCGTCGTCCTCGTCGTCGTCGTCCTCGTCGTCGTCCTCCTCCTCCTCCTCGGCGGTGGTCTGCGCAATGCGGTCCAGATCGCGCTGGCCGGCCTGCGTGATGCGGCGGCCGCCCTTCTCCTCGTCCACCTCGACAATGCCAATGGCCGCCAGCGACTGCAGCACCTTGCGGTCGACGGAGCCCGACGCGTTGACGTGCTTGCCGGGGCGGCAGCCGCGGTTCTTGGCCGTGCCGTGCACCTTGCGCAGACGGCCCACGCCCACCGTCTTGCGCAGGTACACGTGACGCGCGACCGAGGCGGCGCGCACGTAGAACCAGTCAATGTCCTGGGGAGGCAGCTCCTTGGCGTGGCCCGTCTTGACGGTGTCCACCCAGCCTGGAGGGTCAGCGGGAGAAGCGACGAGCAGAGAGAAGAGGCAGTGCACACGCAACGGCCGGACTCACCAGGAATGGGCAGCTTGCCCTGGCGCTTCAGGAAAGCAGCGTAGGCGACGATGAACTTCTGGGCCTAGAGCCAGGAGAAACCCCATTAGCAATGATTCCGTCATAGGAAGTCTTTCGACTCCCTCACGCCTGCTCTGTTCTCCGTGGCTGCATGTCCTCCTTCCCGTGTGCTGCCGGTCTCGAGCCCCGTCAGGACAGCGGCGCCGTGGTCGAGGGATGCGCAGGAAGTCGGTCCATGTGTCGTGTAGCGGACGCGAGGGAGTTGGAGGTTGACGTTGGAGGGACGTTTTGTTCTTTTCTTCTTCTCTCTTCTTTTTTTCTCTTCTCCTCTCCTCTTCACCCTGGGAAAACACCTACATCGACATCCCGAACGGAAACACCACCCATCTTGATAGAGGCTGTATTTGAGGGACTTGGGAAAGGAGAGTGTCGGCTCGGTCGTGGGCGTGAAGTGGTTGTCGTGAGAAAAGGTTGGCCGCGAGAAGAAGCAAAACGTCGCTTTGCCTACGACGGCCCCGCTCAGAAAATTTTGGAAAAAAATGCAGACCCGCTGGAGCTAGGGCTCGCAGCCCTCACAGGTGCTTATGTCAGCATACGATCGATTGTGGCGCAGTGGCTAGTGAAAGTGGGTCTCGGATTGAACAGCCCGATCCTTGCACACAGCGCCATGTGACCCGTCACGTGAAGCGCCCCCAACGTCCTCGACTCCAACTTGCCGAAGGGGCGGTTGCCAATTGCCGACTGCCCACGCAACGCGCAGACAGTGGGAAATGGCCGTCTCCGCATTGTCCCCAAAGAGCTTGGCTGCGGGAGCCGGCCTGGGGATCCTCGCTCTGTCCTAGCGATGCCTCGCGAAAGGGGCCGGGTGGAGATGTCCATGCACCCCGAGGACGCGGGGAAAGCTCTCTGTGGCCGGCAATGTGCCCGTGCAGCGGTGTTGGGGAGGAGAGCTTGATCAAGTCCAATACAGCCGCTGCCGATGCACGGCCGTGTGGCATTTATTTTGGTGTTTTTGATTTCCTTTCTTTCCTCCTTTTTGTTTCTGTTTGTCTCGCCAGGTAGAGCATCGCGGAAAGCTCCAGGAAAGCATCCCAGTGTTTTATCCTCTCACGATACCCTCGGCGGTCTCCAGCATGGAGCTCGGTAGGTCATATCTTCTTCTTACCTCTGGAGAACCCCCCTGACACGCCAGTCACCACGGCTGCGGCGGCGGCGGCCGCAACGACGGCTGGGCTGGCCTACCTCGAGGCCAAGTTCCACCTCCGCAAAGACATCCAGTACATCCGCGGGCGGCGCATCCTGCGCAAGATGCTGGACAAGGCCGCCAAGGAAAAGCGGCTGTCGCCGTACTACCTCCTCGAGCACAACGCGCGCGTCGCGCCCAACCACGAGGCCATCTGGTCGCGCGCCGGCTGCTACACGCGCAAGGAGGTCTACGACCGCGCCAACCAGTACGGGCAGTGGTTCCTGGCCCAGGGCGTGCAGCCGGGCGACATGGTGGCGCTGTACATGATCAACTCGCCCGACTTTCTCACGGCCTGGCTGGGCCTGCTGGCCATTGGCGCCGCGCCCGCCATGATCAACTTCCACCTGACGGGCAAGGCGCTGCTGCACTGCCTCGGCATCAGCAGCGCGCGCCTGATCCTGGTGGACGGCCCGCCCGACGCGCACGCGCGGCTCGCGGCCGTGCAGGCCGAGCTGGACGCCCAGGGCTACCGCGTGGCGGACCTGGCGGCCGCGCGCCCCGCCGTGTACGCGACGGACGCGCGGCGGCCGGGCGACGAGCTGCGCGCGTGCGTGCAGGGCAGCTGGTCGTCGTCCATGTTCTACACGAGCGGCACCACGGGCATGCCCAAGGCGTGCAACCTGCCCGTCGCGGTCATGTTTGCGCACGGCGTCGGCAACGACACGGGGCTCAACCCCGTGGACCGGCCCAACGAGCGCTACTACGTGTGCATGCCCTACTACCACGGCACCGGCGGCATCAACGCCATGGCGCAGCTGCTGTGCGGCACCACGGTGTGCGTGGCGCCCAAGTTCAGCGTGTCGGGCTTCTGGAAGGACATCCGCGACAGCCGCGCCACGTGGTTCGTCTACGTCGGCGAGACGCTGCGCTACCTGCTGGCGGCGCCGCCGTCGGCCGACGACCGCAACCACCGCGTGCACAGCATCTACGGCAACGGCCTGCGGCCCGACGTCTGGGACAAGTTCCGCGACCGCTTCGGCATCGAGCGCATCCACGAGTTCTTCAACAGCACCGAGGGCGTCTTCCCGCTCGACAATGTGTGCCGCGGCGACTTCCTCAAGCACTGCGTCGGCCACCACGGCCTGCTGCTGCGCCTCCGGTACCGCGACGAGTACATTCCCGTGGCCATTGACGCCGAGACGGGCGACATTGCGCGCGACCCCGAGACGGGCTTTGCCACGCGCGTGCCCTACGAGCTGGGCGGCGAGGTGCTCGTGCGCATCCCGGGCGAGCGCGTCTTTGGCGGCTACGTCGGCAACGCCGACGCCACCGAGAAGAAGCTGGTGCGCGACGTCTTCCGCAAGGGCGACTGCTTCTACCGCACGGGCGACGCGCTGCGGCGCGACGCCGACGGCCGCTGGTTCTTCCTGGACCGCCTGGGCGACACGTTCCGCTGGAAGGGCGAGAACGTGTCCACCACCGAGGTCAGCCAGGTGCTGGGCAAGTTCCCGGGCGTGCTCGAGGCCAACGTCTACGGCGTCGACCTGCCGGGCCACGACGGCAAGGCCGGCGCCGTCGCGCTGCACCTGGACCCGGAGCAAAAGGCGCACTTTAGCCACCAGGCGTTCCTGGAGCACGCGCGCAAGCACCTGCCGCGCTACGCCGTGCCCGTCTTTGTGCGCCACCTCCAGGCCGCGTCGACGACGCACAACAACAAGCAGAACAAGGTGCCCCTCAAGAACGAGGGCGTGCATCCCGACAAGGTGCCCGCCACCGACGAGGTGCTGTGGATCGACGGCCACGGCAAGGGCGTGACGTACATTCCGTTTACGAGAAGCGACTGGGAGGACCTCCAGGCAGGAAAGGCGAGGCTGTAGGGGGAGCAGTGGCGTTGTCAAATGAGTCGTTTGGTCTTTCCGTCTTTTGTGCAAGACGCTGTTTCCTGATTCGGCCAGGCCTCGGCTGGGCCCGCGCGGCCGCAAGGCTGAAAAGGCAAAGATGATTGAATGTGTGGTCGTCCGAGGATGCGCATGGCGCAATGCGCAAAAGCCTTTTTTCAGAAATGGCCGGATAGGCAATGGCTTGGCTGTAAGCGTTCGCGCGCTATCAGGATGAAGGAGTACATATACGAGCACTGGGTCTTGGCGGCAATGCATGTTCGTAAAATTACACATCGATCGTCCCCCTAAAATACGCTTAATCCATGAGGCGCTCGGCCCCTTTCCCGTATAAGCTAGATACTACTCGTACTCTCAGGATTCCCGTTCCTTCAGCCACTTTCGTCACCGAGACATGGCCAGGCGTACTTTTACTGCGCGTCCCCGTTGTGCTGGCGGGTGCTTCGGTCCCACAACATCACCCTCACCAACATCACCCTCACCAACATCACCCTCACCAACATCACCGTCCCAACGTCGCCAACGTCACCGCAGCCATGGCCGTCCTCTCCCTGCGGCGCGTTCTTGCGCCGCTGATGGTATTGCCGTGCCTCGTCTCGGCCAGCCCGGAATCCGCAGGCGCGGCCCCGTTCCTGGCCGCCCGGGACGACGCCTCGAACGAGGCGGCCCTCGTGTCCCTCGAGATCGACGTCATCTTCCCGCGCAACGAGACCTACGCCGACACCGAGATCCTGCCCGTCGCCATTGCTGTGCAGCACCTCTCGCAGTACCTCGCGGACTCGGGCGACTTTGGCATGCTCTGGAGCCTTGAAATCTACGACCCCGAGCCCAGCAGCACTACGCCGCTCATTGACGACTTTCTCGACGGCGGCCGCTTCAACTACAGCAACGCCGTTGCCAGCGACGACAGCGACGTCACCATCCTCGTCGCCTACACCAACGTCACCGACTGGATCGGCAAGGTCAACGCCACCGACCACCTCAAGATCTCTGTCGGCGTCACCTGGAACATCACCGGCCTCTGCGACAAGCGCACCTACTACGGCTTCGTCCGCCAACATGCCCTCTTCCAGATCGACTCGCCGGCCGAGCGCGGCTACCCGGCAGGCAGCAGCAGCAAGAACGCAACGTCTGTCCAGGACGCCCTGGCGCGGGGGCCGGCATGCCCCGACTTTGCCATGATCGTCGGGGCCTATCCCTACCCGACGACGGTCATTACCAGGCTCGACCCGGTCAGTTCGACATTCTCCTTGGACTTGACCACGTGCTCGTCCTATGTCGGCTACGAGACCGACGCCACGAGCGCCTCGCCCTGCGCCGCCACCGTCGGGCCCGAGGCACGGTCGGCCGTTGGCAGCATGGCGCTGAGCCTGGCCACGAGCGCGTCGTTGTCGTCGGCGTCTGTAGCGTCCGAATTGGCGGCGTCTTACAGCTCGTATCTGCATGTGTACCCGTCAATGACAAACGCCGCGGCCGCCACACACCTGCCGCTGGCGCCGGCGGTCGCGGCCGCCGCTGTGTATTGCATTGTATATTAGGATTGCATCAGAGAAGAGAAGAAGAGAAGAGAAGAAGAGAAGAGAAGAAGAGGAAGAAAAAGAATAAAAAGGAATAAAAAAGAATAAAAAGAATAAAAAAAATAAAAAAATAGAAAAAATAGAAAAGAAGAGGAAAATGTGTCAGTGGGTGGGCCAACTCGAGTTGAAAGCAGTCAGAACGGTCTGGCCAGGCAAGCCATTGGCCACAATGCTGAACACGAGCGCAACGGCCCTCCTGCCGTGGTTGCAGTGCGGGGACTGGAGGAACGACAGCCAGAACGAGGCGGCGTGTTGAGTGGCTGTCGCTGCGCAGACAAAGTTGCATCGCGGCGTTGGGCCGACACAAGGATGGGAGTGGTCCGTTGTTTTGTACATTTTGCTTCTCGTCTTGTTATTATCTTGAAGAACCATGCCAACAACACTACACCATGAGGACGGAGGAAAAGCACCAGAAGAGCGCACCAGAAGAACCGGGCAAAGATCCAGAGCCATGCTATCACTGCCCATTCTGGCAGTCCATAATTCGAGGCACGCAAACGACGACGTATCAAACCCCGTATCGCCTCGACACGCCAATCAGCCGTTGACAGCCTCTGTATTCCTTGCCGGGCGCCGTGCCTGCCCAACGCTAGTGCTGCAGGCCGATCCTCGACACTGACAGCTCGTGGTCCTCCGGCTCCAAGAACCCGTCTGATTGGGCTCGGCCGCCTGTCGCTGCGCCAAGTCTGGTCGTCTCTGGCCGTCGCGGGCTCGACGCCTGGAGCACAAAGCCCAATGTCCAGATAAAGGCCGCCGAGCACGGCCCAACCTGCGCGGCCCAGGCCACGCCAGCGCGCAGCCATATCGCGCCCGCCTCTCTGCGCTTGCGCCATCTGCTGCGCGCAGCCGGCGCCGTTTGCCTCTGCGCGCGTGCCGGCCCTGCCGATGCTCTTGTTGTGGCGTGCTGCGCTGTCAGCTGCTGCGACGGCGTGTGTTGCATCTCGGGGTGGCTCTCTGCGACGATGCTCTTTGGCCCGTCATATCTCGAGCCTTGTTCTGTCCCGCTTGTCCTTTTGTCCTTTTGTCTTTTGTCCTCTTGGCTGGCTGCGTTTGCACCGCACGGCTGTCTGCACGGACGAGACGTGCGGCCTGGTTGCACGGCAGCCCAGCTTCTGTCGTGGAGTGGAGACGGCCTGGTCGACTCTGTTTGCTCCTCCGTCTTGCCTCCCGTTCCTCTGCTCGTTGACGATGGCCCCCACACAGGTGGAAGCGTCCTGCCTACGCGATATATCCTCTCGTCTCCGCCGCTCTGCATACGGCGCTCTCTGTTGTTTTGCTTTTGCTTTTTTCTTCTTTTTTCTTTGGCCTGCTTCTCGTCGTTCATTTGTCGACAACTTCCTCTTCCGAATTGTTCTGCCCGTCCTGCCGCGGCTGAGGTCCCGTGTTTGTTCCGCCCCGACATCGTCATCCCAGACCGTCCTCGCACCCAACGCCCGTCCAGCAAAGCCCAACAACGCAACAGCACGCCTGACCTGGGCTGCGCCCGGCCCTGCCCTTGTCTGACAGACGGCTCTCTTGCTGCACGCTGCGTCTTTGGATTTTCTTCCCGCCTGCAGCAGCCAGACGATGCCATGTACATCCCGTGTCTGCAGCGGAGCATCCATCCCGGGCCTGGCGGTCTGCCGGCCGTCCCGACACGGCCCGCGCACGCCGGCGCGCATATAGCCCCGGCTGGATCGGTTTTCGGCGGCGTCCAGGCCGCGGCCGGCCGGGCCTGCGCTTCGGTGCACGGCCGTGTCCTCGTGCGCCGCGACGCTGCCGCGCGCCTTGCCAAGCGGCAGAGCTCAAACGCCACCAACGTCACCATTGGCGTCGTCGTCGCCGTCTTTTTGACGCTCTTCTTGGTTGCCGTGTTTGTGTTCCTCTACCGATACCACAAGTCGATCCGGACGCGGCTGCGCAAGAAGCGGCGGCACCGGCGGCGCCGCCACGGGTCCAAGTCGTCCAAGTCCGTCAAGTCGACCACCGACAGCGCGCCGCCGACACCGGCGGCCGCGGTGCCCGGCCCGTCGGAGCCGCCGCCCGAGGGCTGATGCGCGTGTGCAGAGCTGTGTATGTTTTTTGTTCCCACGGTTTTTGTTCCCACGGTTTTTGTTCCCACGGTTTTTTGTTCCCACGCCCGATTTGTGTGTCCAGTTTGTAGCTTTGTTTTTTCGGCTTGTTCCGCTCCTGCACTTGTATCTGCGTTTACTGCGTTTATCCAAAATGGCGTTTACCATGGCTCGTCGCCGAGACAGTACTGTTGGTTTGATATTGGACAGGAAAGGATGGACAGGTTCTCATATTCTTGTAATGCAACCCTCATATTCTTGACTTAAAGCTGTTGCGTCGAAGCACGCCTGGTCCCCGTAGGTGGCCGGACCCGTCCATGAACACGCGCTGGCCTGGCCTGGCCGCCTGGCCGTCTGGCTTGGGCTTGCGGCGCTTTGCCATGCTGGCGGCACTGCTCCGAACGCCCGGACGTCCATGCTGTCTCGTGCTGGTATTCTCCCGTCCCGGCAGAGTAAGGCTGGACAGAGTCACTCGGACGCGTGGATCTCGTTTGGTCGTGCTGCCGTCGGCCGGGCACTCAGCTCGACGGCACTGGTGATATCAGGACAACAGAGTCCCCTGGCACATTGTCAGCAGGACACAAGACACAAAGACGGGGCAGGCGGGGCGTGGGCCGCGTACCGCGCACAAAGAGCATCTCGGACTTGCGGCTCACCGTCTGTCGTTGTCAGTACATTCGGCACTTGTCAACACGGCGTGTGGCAGAATACGCACCCGGACCTCCTGGCTCGCATCGTCCTCGTCGTCCTCGTCCGTCACGTAGATGGTCTCCTCCACGTCGCCCAGCACGAGGTTGCAGTGGCTGTCGTAGGCCTGCGAGCAAGTTAGCCGCGCTCTGTCCGCGCGCGCGTGCGCCAGACGCCCCCGGCGGCGCCACGTACATGCAGCCGGCCCCGCAGCTCGCGGTCGCCGCGCAGCTTCACAAAGACGGTCTCGTCCAGCAGCAGCTTCACCAGATCGAGGGGCTCCGAGACGGGGCCTGCGTCGGACGCGTCGTCGGCCATGGTGTGAAGGGTGTGTCGGTGTTGTCGCGGGTGGTGGTTGCGAGGGCAGGTGAGGAAGAATTTAGTGGCTCTTTGGAGGGCAGTCGGGGCGGAGAAATAAATTCCCGCTCCAGGGGCGGCGGAATGTCCCCACTGGCCTGCCAAAAGAGGGGAAACAGCGCTAAAAGGCCCCAAAAGCGGCCCCTAAAGCTGCGGCCCCGTTTCCCCAGGTTTTGCTCTGCAGCGAGGAAGGAGCGAACGTGCAAAGCGTGTGCGCCTCTTTGCGCCTGCCGTTGCGCCTGCTGTTGCTGCTGTTGCGCCTGCTGCGCTCCTTCCGGATTTGTCTGAGCGCAGCATGGGAGACGTAGCACTGCAATGGCGACCCGGGAGGGAAGGAGCGCCATTTCCGCTCGCAAACACAAACACGCACGCACACGCACACGCACACGCACACGCACACGCACACGCACACGCACATCTGTCACCGTGAGGTTGTCACCGCCACCGGCTCTTTCACGATGGGTGTCGCGTGCTGGGCCGCAGGGGTGCTGCGGTCGCCTGTGCGCGTCCTCCAGGGCCCGCCGCCGCACGTCGTCGGCCGCATCGCCCGGCGCCGGAGTCTTGCCAGCCACGTCGCGGACGCGTCGCTGTCGGCGGCGAGGAGCAAGGCCGGCCTCCCGTCGCCCGACATGGACGCAGCGTCGCTGCGCGGCATTCTCCTGTCGATGCCGCGGCCGCCTCCCCCGCCGGCACTCCCCGAGACGGCACCGCCAGCAACGGCCGCAACGCCGGCCGCGACGGCCACAACAGCCGCACCGACAGCCGCCGCGCCGCGCGAGCGCCTCTGCGGCCTCGGCCTCCCCAACGAGCGGCTCGAGCGGCTGCTGCAGATGCTCAGGGCCGGCGACACGGCCGGCCTGATCCGCTGGATCACCAACCCGCGGACGAGCGAGCCGGCGGCCCCCGAGCAGGCCGAGCAGGACGAGCACGCGCGCGAGACGGCGGCGCGGCACGGCGTGCTGGCGCAGCTGCCGCCGACGGTGTTCTCGGAGCTGCTGCGCAGCCTGGACCCGTTTGTGGTGCACGCCCGGGTGGACGTGCTGCAGGACGTGCGGGTGACGCCCGGCATGGCGCAGCTGACGCCGCTGGGCGCCAAGCTCAACGTGTTTGGCATCCGCACGCTGTACGTCGAGCTGCTGGCGCTCTTGTCGGCGGTGTGCGCGGCGCGCGCCGCGGCGGCCGGAAGCGGGCTGCTGCCCGGCGACTACGTTGTGCTGCTGCGCGCGGCCGGCGCGGCGTCGGACATTTGCGCGGCCAAGCGCATCTGGCTGGCGATGGAGGGCGCCGGCCACGTGGCGCTGCGCGACGGCCACACGTACGCCGAGTTTATGCGCGCGCGCTTCCTGACGCTGCGCCTCTACACGCAGCACGACCCCGTGCGGCTGCGCGTGCAGGCGCTCAACCTGCACAAGCAAAAGACGGTCTTTTGCGCCGAGCAGGTCAACCGGCTCGACGTGCTGCGGCGGCGCGCCGAGCGCGGCGCCGCGCACCGCTTCGGCCACAACCCCGGCCGGCCCGACGACGCCGAGCACCTGACGCGCACGCTGCGCAAGGTGCGCCCGCCGCGCCGGCTGTTCTGGAAGGCGTTCCGGCTGGGCCACGCGCGCTCGCTGGCGCTGCGCGCGGCGCTGATCGTGGCCCTGGGCCGCAACGCGTCGCTGCGCGAGGTCAGCGCCGTGCTGACGGCGTTCTGGGGCGTGCAGGTGTGGGTCGACCGCGACACGGGCCGCGAGGCCGTGTACTCGGACGGCCAGGTGCACCGCGACGCGCTCGGGCGCGGCGCGCCGCTCTACCCCACGGCCGAGCTGCTGGACGCCGTGGTGCAGGCGTACTGCTGCAACGGCAAGCCGGCGCTGGCGCTGCAGCTGCTGCTGCACCTCTCGCAGCGCTTCAACGTGCACGTGCCGCGCGCCGTGTGGTCCGGGCTGCTGCACTGGGCGTACGCGCTGTCGGCGCCGCACGTGGCGCGCGAGTGGGCCATTGCGCGCTTCCCGGCGCGCCAGGTGGCGCCCGGCACCGTGCGCGCCATCTGGACGGCCATGACGGCCGCGCCGTACGGCGTGCGGCCCGCGCTCGCCGACTACGACGTGCTCGTCCGCTCCATGCTGCACGAGGACGCCTCCGTCGCGCCGGCGCTGCGGCTGATGCGCCAGCTCAAGCCCGCGTACCAGGCGCAGCTGCGCCGGCTGGAGGCGGCCGTCTGCGCCCTGGCCGAGGCCCGCGCGGACCCCGGCGTCGACGCCCGGCCGGCCCTGCTGCGGCTGCGGCGCGCCACGGCCGCAAAGTGGGCCATGTGGCACTGCTTCCACGCGTGGTGCCTGCGCATCCTCAAGACGGCCAGCCGCGTCGACGCGGCCGACGGCCTCGTCACGCGCACCATCCCCGACCTCGTGGACGAGTTCCGGCCGTTTCTGTTCCGCGCCGTGTGGGTGCCGACGTCGTCGGGCCTCGTCTGCCTGTCCGAGCCGCACAGCCACCACGCCAAGCTGGCCTTTGAGGCCGGCGCCCACGGCCTGCCCACGGTGCGCCCGGCCGCCCGCTTCTTCCGGCGCGACGAGCTCGTCGACGCTCTCGACCGCGCCGAGCCGCACGGGCTGCCGTACCAGGAGAGCGAGTACCTCGAGGACGAGGACCCCGGCGAGGACGGGGACGAGGGCCGCCCGCTCGCCCCCGGCGAGGTCGTCCCCGGCATCCCCAACCACGCCGTCGTCGACGAGCACAGGACCGTGCTCACGCCGGCGCGCCTGCGCTGGCACGACCGCCACCTCGCCCGCGACATTCCCCTGTGGCGCCTGTCCCGCCGGCTGCGGGCCAAGCGGCACGCAAAGCTGTACGGCTCCATTCTGCGCGGCGGGCCGGCGCGGCGCAGGCTGCTCGTGCACGAGTTTGCCTAGGACCAATGCAGGCGCTGTTTTGGAATGGGTTCGATGTATGTATGCTTTCGAAAAGATGGCTTCAAACTGCCATGCTTTAGGACGGCTTCAGCCACTGCCATGCTGCGTGCTATGTACATGCTCTGTCTGCCTCGCGGCTGTCGCGCCTCCTCGTCTTCTAAGCTGCCCGGCGGGACAAGGCCACATTCGTGTGGTGCAGCTGCCGGGGCGGGAAAATAAAGAAACTCGTGGGCTCATGATCTTCTTTTTTTTTCTTTTTTCTTTTTTCTTTTTTTCTTTTTTTCCTTTCTTCTTTTTCTTTCTTTCTTCTCCTCCTCCTCCTCCTCGCCGTCATGGCTTCAGGTCGGCCGGCCCAAAGCCGCCCTCCAGCCGCAGGTCGTTGATGACCATGTACCGGCTCAGCGCGATCCAGCCGTAGCGGAACCACACCATCTGGCTCCTGTGCGCCGTCGTCATGGCCCGCCACGCCGTGCCCAGCCCGCCGCCCGCCGCCGACGGGTTCAGGTCCGCCAGGTACACCAGCGCCGCCGGCGCCGCAGACGCCCCCGCGCCGCGCAGCGCCCGCTGCCACGCGAGCAGCGTGGGCACCAGGTCCAGGACCCACGCGTACTTGCGCGCCAGCGGCACCGTCGTCAGCGTGTACAGGTCGACGGGCGGGCGCCGCCCGGGCCGGCCCTGCGCGAGCGCGGCGACAAAGCGGCGCGCCCCGCGGTACAGCGACACGTGGTTGGGGTGGCCCGACACGCCGCCGCCGTCAAACGTGAGCAGCACGTCGATGGTGGCGGCGGGCGGCTGGCCGCCCGCCACGGGCGCCAGAAAGGCGCTCGCCAGCAGCGTCGCAATCTTTTGGCTGTCCCACGCGGCCGTCATGCTGTCCTGAAAGGCCGCGCTGTCCACGACAAAGACGTCGTCCTTGTGGCGCAGCCCCAGCGCCATGGCGCTCTTGGCCAGCTCGCGCTTGCGCGTCTCGCCCAGGCCCGCGGCGTTGCCGCTGCTCAGGCACAGGATCTTGACGTGGTTGCCCGTCTCGGCGCGCGTCAGCGCCAGCACCGACGGCGCAAAGAACATGGCCTCGTCGTCGGGGTGCGCAATCAGCAGGCAGATGCGCTTGTTGCGCAGCTTCGGGAAGAGGGGCGAGCGCCCGCTGATCGCGCTCGCCGCGTACATGTGGAGGGCGGGCGCGAGCACGGCGAGCACGGCGAGCGCGCCGAGCAGCACCGCAAAGTTCATCGCCGGGGGGGAGGGGGGGGGGCAGAGAAAGATGGCGAGCGTGTCGTCGTCGTCGGTCGTCGGAAGAAAGAAAACGTGGCTGCCGCGCACGCGCCAATTAGGAAGGCGCGACAGAGGAGATCGAGAGGCAGGCGCGGTCGAGCGGCTGCGCAGAGGCAAGGCACGATAATGCCACCTGGCCTGGAAGAGCTGACCCCTGTAGAGGCCGTCGCGGTTGAATGAAAGGCTCCAGGACGGTCATACGGACTGTAATTACTCGTGCGACGCCCCACTCTCTAGTGGGTGCGATACGCTGCAAAGATTTGAATGTCCGAAATCGAGCACTCCGCAGTACTGCGATCGAATCAACAAGGTGCGACACGTCTCGTCTGCATGTGCCTGGCCGCCGATCGCTCTCGCTGCTCGCTCTCGCTGCAGAAACGACGTATCTTGGTGTACACAGTGCTGTCATGCTACAAGGACGAGTACGAGTATGTACTCGTACGAGCATGTATGTACATCTACATACAGTACTGTACGAGTACACTGCGCCACAGCCTCTGGTATCGTCTTCCTCTCCACGGGACGTCAAGCGATGAAGGACAGGCGACTTTCCACAAAAAGCACAAGTATGAGTACTCGTATTGCAGCGATCACGATGCCATGTGTTGAGGTTCAAGATACCTCGTATGTATTACGATACTTTGGAGCTGCACCTTGCCCCACTCGGACCCTCTTTTATTGACCCTGGGTACGCGCTTCGGCGCGCTGACTCGTGTGTCCTCTGCGAGCATGTACGAGTATGCCATAACGCACGTACGACGTCGACAGCGTGTCTCGCACCGCCCGGCCACGCTCTTCACCAACCGGCGTCTCCGCTCGAATGGCCAGAAAGGCACGCAAGGACGCATCGGCGGCCTCGCGGCCGCCCGAAGACGCCGCCGGGATTCGGCTCGTGCAGCCCGACCGCTCGGGGCCGGCGGGCAAGACGCTGCTCGATTTTGCCGGCGAGCAGGACCTGTTCCAGAAGGCGGACGCGCGGCAAAGGGAGCTCCGCAAGGCAAACAAGAGGAGTGACGGCCGGGGCGACGACAACGACGACGACGACGACGAGGAGGAGGCGGCCGTGTCGCCCTTTGCCGAGCGCGTCCTCGACACGGCCCTGTGGTGCGTCAGCCTCGCGATGCTGCACTTTACGCTCGACGTGCTCGTGATGAACCAGTACGCCGTCGAGATTGAGTGGCCCGCCATCGTCCGGCGCGCGCTGCAGGCGCTGGCCGTCTTTGCGCTGCTCTTTTACCACCTGCACCGCCACGCGTCCGACCCGCGGCTGCTGCCGCTGCGCGGCCTGCCCGTGCCGGTGCAGGACCGGCTGCGCCAGGCGCTCTTCTTTGCCACGAGCACGCTGGCCGGCTGCTACCTCGTCTACATCACCAACGAGTACAGCTACATGGCCGTCATGATGCAGGCGCCTCCCCTGGGCTGTCTGTGGGTGTGGTCCGTCGTCGAGATGGACCTGGTGTGGGCGGTGCCGAGCCTGGCCATGGCCGCCGGCTTCGCAAAGCTCAATGGCTACGGCATCTAGGCCTCCAGGAGCCAGGCCCGCCAAACATCAGCTGCCCCGGGCACGAGGCCTCTGGCGCTGGCGGCTGCCTGTTGTCGACCAAGTACGTCATGCATGCATCCTCCATGGAAGTGCGGGGTGCAGAGCGAGGTCGGGGCTCGACGGGAGCCGCCGAACGACGAAGCATGGCGCCTGATTGGCATGCCGGTGCAGGGGCCAGGCGCTCCCGGCTGACATGCGTCGCGCGCAGGACTTGGCGCAACATAGGTTGCGCGTCGGATCTGGGGTAACGTTCTAGAAGATGGCCAGGCTGGCACCGGAGGGCCGGGCATCGACGAGGGCTGCTCGATCCCGGCCGCCGTCTGATGCCCGCGGCGCAGAGAAGGCTCCTGGAGCCGTGACGGGTCTCGCCGAACAGGCAGCGGAAGACGGCATCCAGGCCGGAGGTGCCAAAACGACACGCACGACGAGCGGCAAAGCAAAAGCAAGCAAAAGCAGGCATTGCGGCTTCCATTACCAAATATATTGCATTCAGCCGCCTTGGCTCGATCTTGCGTGTTTGATGCACTCGATGGCGCAGCACAGGCTGCGGGCAGCTTTCCGGTCTCGCCCGCACCGGCGACCTCCGATGCAAGCGAGATGCGCTTGGCCGAAAGAGGCATTTCCAGACGGTCTATTCCTGGAACGGCTTGGGAAACCGATGTGAATACGGTGAGAGAAGGGAAACTAAACAAAGAAGGGAGCAAAAAAAAAAAAAAAAAAAAGGCACACCGTATTCGGAAGGACTTCTTTCACCGCACTTTGATAGTCCATTCTAGAAGCAACGGAAATTGGACAATGGAGACGGTGGAGGTGAGAACGAGGAAAGACGCGGCAAAGAATGGAGACGTTATGTAAACTTTACTCGATGTCGGCGTGAAACGGACACAAGACACTGCTCTCCGTTTGATCGAAGCTTCCACGGTGGATCGGAGGACGCACGTGCACAGACGTCTGGAAAATTCCAGTGGCAGTTTTGTTGATCGGTCTTGACGGCTGCCTGAGCCTTTGCTTTCCGTCCGGTGGAGCGTGCAAGGTCTCAACTCGTACTTCTGTTTCTGGCATCCACAATTCATCGTTCTGGCTCATTCGGACAGTCACGTACGAAACGATTTGGTAAGAGACGGTGAGCAGAACCCACCGTCGTACTGTAGAAACTGCTCAAATCGGGAAATTAAAAGAAAGATCTGATAAATCGGTTCGTGTCGTCAGATCCTTCGGTTGCCGACGCTCGCTGACGACAGAGCGAGGTGAGAATGATCCGAAAAGATGAAATCTGAGAAATGAAAGCACTACATACAGTTGCTATTTACGAGTGTACAGTGGGCCGGAGCGCTCACAGCATGCGTACTCGTAGTACGAGTATTAACATACATACTCGTAAAGCACGCACAGCTAAGAACGTGGATGGCGAAAGCAAAGGCGCAAAGACGACGCAAAATTGGCACAGCCGCCGGCAGGCCAGCGGGTAGACGCGAGCACAAAGGCGAAAGGAAAACAAGCGCGATGAGGGGCGTCCGAGCAACGTGCCTCGTGTGAGGTGGTCCATTTCTCTTGGACTTGCCTTTTTGGTTTTACTCGTAGATCTGGCTGTTTTCCGACAAAAGTCCAGTCCGCACGGAATGGCACAAGATTGCATCGGAAGAGTCGTCCGTGCATCAGACAAATGTCAAGTACGACGGCGTGGCTTGAATGACAAGTGACGAACTCGTGTAAACTACCTGATCCTCACACTTGTACTACGGAGTACGACATACTCGTACATAGTCTCGTTGGGCCGCGGAGATGGCTGGAACTGCACGTCCTGGCACGACGTATTTCTGGCGTCGTATTCTACGGTCATCCGACCAGCCTAGACTGCGAGGCTGCAACCCGCCTTGACACCACGTTGAAGGTGCAGCTTGGTGGGACGATTGTACTTAAGTGTGCTGCACATACGTGCTCGTATATGTAGTAATATTTTACAATACCTCGTACGTATGTACTCGTACAGCGTGCCGTGCACTCTAAACCTGACGGCAAACCAAAGACGGCCTCTTCTATTTTTGAATACGTACGACACAAACGGATCTCGATGACCGTCTCCTGTGGGGCGGAAACGGTCGTTTACACCTGAACTCCTTTGGCGTGAAGAAATTTTTTCGAGGAACCGTGCTTCTACATAGGCCAGCTGACAGGCAAAACACGGTGAAAAGGGCGGCAGCTAGCAAATTGGCCAATCGCAGCAGTGCCCTCTCCACCCGTGACGCAGCCTTTGGGCGTTGGACGTCGTTGTTGTGGCCGTCAAAGGAAACGGCAAAATGGCGGAATCCGCTTACGGCGTAAGTGCTCGACGTTGTTGGTCGTGTTGGCACAAACACGCCACGGCGCAGCATGAAGAGAAGCCAAACGTGTCCTGACTCACGGCCTGCTCGTCCATCGGATCCACTTGGCTGCGTTCTGCTTGTCGACGTGCTCGTACGATCGAGGTAAGAGAAGCGAAGCGGTGTTGCGTAAAAC
The DNA here is from genome assembly GCA_019925305.1 of Sporothrix cf. nigrograna. Lineage (NCBI taxonomy): Eukaryota > Fungi > Ascomycota > Sordariomycetes > Ophiostomatales > Ophiostomataceae > Sporothrix > Sporothrix cf. nigrograna. The sequence goes on along the minus strand of JADHKR010000012.1, from coordinate 449,936 downwards.
AGAGGGCGTTTCCAGAGGCAGACGAGGTTGTGACAAAGAGGCGTACTGTAAGCAATCCAGCCGTCCTTTCAAAGTACTCGCCATCGCTTCCCAAAAAGGAAAGAGTGCCTTTGGGAATGCAGAGCACGTTCTTGCGACGGGCCGGCGGTTGTCAGGGACGGCGAGCCAGGGCGCTGTTCAGCAAGGTGCCAAACGGTGCAGGCCGGCGCAAACCATGACACATAATTACTTGATGGAAACAAGCTCCGCCCTGACGAAGAACATGAAATGAATATATAGACAGACACCCATTTCGTCCCAGCATTGTCCATTCCCTCTCACTGCGATTCTTTGATTCCCAACGGCTACACGCATCCTTCGTCCGTCGCCCCTCGACGCCTCGACCCGATACTCGACATACCACGCCACTGCTCGTACGTACGACGACGACTCCCGTCCGCTGTCGGAAACGCTTCCCGGCTGCCCAACGCTGTGGATATTCCGGGGAAACCAGCAGCACCAGACCGCCAGCCTGCTGGGCCGTCGGTTCTCTGGCCGCCAATTGCCGCCGGTGCTGCAGACGCGCCTTTCCCCAGACGGACCACCTCGCAAGTGGAACGCTGCCAGGTCACCCGACCAGCGCACAAGGAGCGTCACCTGCGCAGCCCTTCCTCGCCTCGTCTGCTTTCTCGACACATCGTCTTTCTCGATACGATACGATACTCTCATGCACGAGTACATGCTCGTATATGTACGTGTACTGACAGTCCTGAGCCACCTGAGCCACTGATCCGCCGACGCGCCGCACCTCAATTGCGCATTTGCAGCGCCGGTGTCGCCATCTCGATCATTCATTTCCCTGCCCTGCGCGTTCTTTTTCCATTTCGCTCTGGCGCCTCGGCTCTGTCGTCATAGCCTGCCAGGCACTTACAGCGCCTTGCCCCACTCCGAAAAGCTTTTCCCAGCGCACCCCTCTCTTGGCACCCTGGTCTAAGTGAGGAGAAAGAACAAAACAAAGGAAAAAAGGGAAAAGGAAAAAAAGAAGAAAAAGATAAAAAGGGAAAGGAGGGAAAAAAAAAAAAAAAAAAAAAAAAAAAAAAAAAAAAAAAAAAAGGGAAAGGACAAAAGGAACACACCCCCTCCTACCCCCCTCCCTCCCTCCCACATCACCAAAATGCCACACAGAGTCAGCAACTTTCTGCGAAACCCGTCCGCCTCGCTCGAAGCCCAGGTCGCCAGCCTCAAGAAAGCCACCGTGCGCCGCCCCTCGCCCAAGCCGCGCTCGTCCACCTCGTCGGCGTCGTCCTCGATCCGCGGCCACCCCAACGGCCACCGCGCCTCCTATGCCTCTTCGCTGGGCGACGACGACGACGTACCGCCCGCGCCCAGCCACAGCACCTCCGGCCACAGCACCCACGACGACATGAAGACCATGACGTCGCTGCAGCGCACATCGTCCGCCGAGCGGCGAGACCTGGAGCAGCAGCAGCACCACCACCGGCTGTCCTTTGGCCCGCTGCACTTTGGCCGCACCAGCCGCGAGAGCCACGCGCAGGCGAACCTGGCGCTCGACTGGAAGATCGAGTCGCCGCCCATTGTGCTGCACGGCGACGCCGAGACCAGCACGGGCGCGCTCGTGTCCGGCCTGCTGTTCCTGACGGTGCGCGACGAGCCCGTGCAGCTCGAGTCGTTTGCCGCCACGCTCAGCCTGCACACCACGCACAAGCGCCCGCACACGCCGCACTGCGCCGACTGCATCCACCAGCACACGGAGCTGCAGCGCTGGGCGTTTGTGCAGGCGCCGCTGACGCTGGCCAAGGGCGAGCACGGCTTCCCCTTTTCCGTGCTGCTGCCGGGCCACCTGCCGGCGAGCATGGACAGCCAGCTGGTCAGCATCGCCTACGAGTTCCGCGCCGAGGCCGTGCCCAGCAGCAGCGGCGCCAGCCAGCCGCCCGTCAAGTTTGAAAAGGTCTTTGACGTCAAGCGCTCGCTGCCGGCGCCCGAGCTGCCGCACCACTCGGTGCGCATCTTCCCGCCCACCAACATCAAGGCCAGCGTGCACTTCCCGCAGGTCATCTACCCCACCGGCCAGAACACGCTGTCGCTGCGCATCGACGGCGTGGCCCGCCTCAACCCCAAGGTCAAGACGCTCGAGTTCTGGAAGCTCAAGAAGCTGACCTGGCGCCTCGAGGAGACGACCAAGACCGTGGCCCCGGCCTGCGCCAAGCACCGGCCGGCCGCGGCCGCCGCGGCCGAGGCCCCCGGCAGCGACGACGACGCGGCGCCCGCCCGCGGCGTGCAGCGCACCGACACGCGCGTCATCGGCGAGAAGACGCTGCTGGGCGGCTGGAAGGCCACGTACGCGGGCGCCGACGACTCGTGCATCGAGCTCGAGCTCGACTACGCGCTCGCCAAGCACGCCAAGCACGCCTGCGACACGCGCACGCGCGACGGCACCGAGGTCACGCACCAGCTGATGCTCGAGATGGTCGTGTCGCAGGAGTGGGCGCCCGCCAACAAGCCCGCCATGGTCACGCAGACCGGCGTCGGCCGCATCCTGCGCATGCACTTTACCGACGTGCTGACCCAGCGCGGCGGCATCGGCGTCTCCTGGGACAACGAGGCCCCGCCCATCTACCAGGACGTGCCCCCGAGCCCGCCGTCCTACAACGAGGAGATTCTCGCCTCCGACGCCATCAGCGAGCACATTGAGCCGCTGGACGCCGTGCGCGCGTGATGCTGTGCGCGTGATAATACCCTTGCATTTTGGCGAGCGAGCGTATTTTTTTTCTTTTTGTTTTTTTTTCTGTTTCTTTTTTTCTTTTTCTTTTTTTCTTCTTTTTTCTTTTTGTTTCTTTGGCCGCGCTTGGATACGGATTTACGACGACGGCCGGCGGGAAAAGTACAGGATACAGGTTGTCTTGGTTCTTGGTTTGACTGACGGCGAGCACATGCATATGTCCACAGCGGACAGGGCGTTTGGGTAGCAGTCCCTGACAGCAGGTTGACTATCTTTCAATGGAAATTTTCAAACATGACTCCATTCCAGTACCCGTGACACCAGCGACTCCAGAACACTCCAGCGACTACTCACTAGTGACTCCATCCGCCCCGCTTGTCGAGTCCTTATCGATAAGAAAGGGCTGAACCGACCCGCCGAATTACTCATACGCACTACTCGTACTCGAGTACGCCTACAGTACGCCTGTTGGCCGGAAAACAACTTGACCGTACTCCACCGCAACAACCGCGACAGCTCAAGGCTGCCGATGCCCTGAACGGCAAGAGTCACCCAGCCGCAGCGCGTTCTCCCTCGACTATAAAGGAACGCGTTTCCTGCACCTCCGGAACGACCAGCTTCCGGCCTCAACCGTCTCCATGATCCCCCGAATAGCCTCGTATACCCCGGCCGCACTTTGGCTCTCCGTGACAGGGCCCCATCCCGCCCCGCCGTACGACCACTGCAATGTCCACAACAAACCCGGCCGGCCGGCGGAAAGGCGAATTGGTAGGTGGCGGACAGGGACCGCCAGCCTCTCGGCCCGTGCGCTGACCGCTCCCAGGCCTTGAGGGATTTTGCCGACTACGTCGAGAAGCAGCAGGCTGAGCGCTACCATGCCGCGTCTGGCCCCGGCGCCAGTGTCTCGGCCCCTCGCGACGACGCCCTCGACGACCTCGACGACATCCTGGACGCTCTCGACCTCGACGAGCCCGCGCCGCGCGTGTCCATGCGGCAGCTGCTGGCGCCGTCCGACGGCGGCAAGGACGGCGACGACGGCGACGACGCCAACCTGGCGGCCCTGGCGGCCGTCCTGGCCGAGCGCATCGACGAGGGCCACGGCGAGACCGTCTTTGACCTGGGCTTTGAGCACAACGGCGACACGCTCAACCTGACGCGCGCGCAGTGGCCCGGGGCGCTGGCGCGCGTCGAGGCGGCCGCCGACCGCGCGGGCGCCGACTGCCAGCTGCTGCTGACGCGCAACGTCGGCGGGCCGCTCGACGCGGGCCAGGGGGGGGCCGGAGGGGAGAGCAGTGCGGCGGACCGGCGACGCACAGACTGCACGGGCAAGATCATGGTGCGGCGGCGGCCGCACACGGTCGGCGACGTCATCGAGACGCGCATCGCCGTGGTGGGCAACGTGGACGCGGGCAAGAGCTCGCTGCTGGGCGTGCTGGTCAAGGGCGACCTCGACGACGGGCGCGGGCGCGCGCGCGTCAACCTGTTCCGCCACAAGCACGAGTTTGAGACGGGCCGCACGAGCTCCGTGGGCATGGAGATCCTCGGCTTCGACTCGCGCGGCAGCGTCGTGGCGGCCGACACGCCCGGGCGCAAGCTGTCGTGGGAGGAGATTGGCCGGCGCAGCGCCAAGGTCATATCCTTTTCGGACCTGGCCGGCCACGAGCGCTACCTGCGCACGACCATGTTCGGCATGATGTCGTCGGCGCCCAGCTACTGCCTGCTGATGGTCGCGGCCAACAACGGCCTCATCGGCATGAGCAAGGAGCACCTGGGCATCGCGCTCGCGCTCAACGTGCCCATCATGGTGGTCGTCACCAAGATTGACATTTGCCCGCCCAACATCCTGGCCGAGACCATGACGCAGATCACGCGCGTGCTCAAGAGCCCCGGCGCGCACAAGATCCCCATCCTGATCCGCACGCGCGACGACTGCGTCAACACGGCCACGCAGTTTGTCAGCCAGCGCATCTGCCCCGTCTTCCAGGTGTCCAACGTGACGGGCGAGTGCCTGGACCTCGTGCGCACGTTCCTCAACATTCTGCCGCGCCACGGCCGCTACGACGCCGGCGGCCGCTTCGAGCTGCACGTCAACGACACCTACTCGGTGCCCTTTGTGGGCACCGTCGTCAGCGGCATCGTGCGCTCCGGCGTGGCCCATGCCGGCGACGCCGTGTGGATCGGCCCCGACGCCAACGGCCACTTTACGGCCACCAGCATCCGCTCCATCGAGCGCAAGCGCCTCGGCGTGCCGGCCGCCTCCGCCGGCCAGTCCGCGTCGTTTGCCCTCCGCAAGGTGCGCCGCAAAGACGTGCGCAAGGGCCAGGTCATGCTGCACAAGGCCGGCGCCGACGGCACGCCGGCCGCGCCGCCCGCCGTGCACTCTGCGTTTGTCGCCGAGGTGCTCATCCTGACCCACGCCACGACCATCAAGCGCAAGTACCAGGCGACGGTGCACGTCGGCCCCGTGAACCAGACGTGCGTCATTGTCGACATGGACCGCCCGCTGCTGCGCATGGGCGAGCGGGCGCTGGTGGCGTTTCGCTTCCTGCAGCGGCCCGAGTATCTGGTGCCGGGCGACCGCCTGCTGTTCCGCGAGGGCCGCACAAAGGGGCTCGGCATTATCAAGTCTGTCGGCTACGACCCTGCGCATCCGCTGATGGCGGAGGGTGCTCCTGGGGGGGGTGGATCGTGAGGTTTCTTCTTCTTTTTCTTCTTTTCTTCTTTTCCTTTCTTTTTTTCTTTTTTTCTTTTCTTCTTTTCTTTTCTTCTCTCATTCTTCTTGTTGCATTCAATGGATACTGGGCTGCTTGACTGATCCTCTACAGAGCGCCCGGATGAGCGACTGGCGTTTTGCATTGCCTTGATTTGACGTTCTATCAGATATAAACGTTTGTGCAGACAAGGAGCGTTGCTTGTATTGCCGGTACGCTCCTTCCATAGGCTGTTCGCGCCTTCCACACTGGTGCACAGCGACCATTCGTTCTTGCCACTTACGCATGCGTGCCTTCCTGTGTGGCTTTGTTGTTGTTTACAGTGGCCCTTTCCCTTGGTTTCCATTGTTGATATTGTTTACATTTCTATAGATCCGTCCTCTGAGCTCCCAAACACATCATCAACCATACACACAATCACGACCATCACGACCGCAAGACAACCTCCAAGCCACATCTCTACATCTGCGACTCGCAGAGCCGGAAAGACCCACAGCAAATCCCAACAAACTCCAAGCACAATGGGCTGCTTTGCAACTCTCTTCCGTCGTCCTGGCCGTGACCCCGTACCCGTGCCGGAAAAGCGCGTCCGGCCCGGCACGCCGCCTCCGTGGCTGACCCACGTGATTCCGGGCCAGGAGTCGCCGCGCGAGCCCCTGCTCGAGTCTCTGCTCGAGCCTCTGGACACCCCGCGCTATGCGCAGGGCGCCCTTGCGCGTGCCGGCCTGCTGGAGCGGCCCCGTCTGGGGCCGCGTGCCGATGTGCAAGTCGACGGCACCGCCGTCCCGGTTCGGTGCCCCTTGCCGAAGCACCAAGAGCCGAAGCAGGACCCGCACTGCTGCCACAAGACGTGCGGCTGTTTCCACTGCATCGTCGACCTGATTTTGACCCCGTGCCGCATCTGCTGCTACATCTGGTGTCCGTGCTGCATCCCGGGCTCCAAGAAAGTGGCGGACAGCGCGTCTGCGGCCGCTGCCCAGCCAGGCGGTGCCACCCAGCCAGACGCTGCTGCCCGGCCAGACGGCGTCCTGAGCGAGCCTCTCGGCTCGAGAGCGCCCAGACTCCCGGTGATGGACACTGCGTAGAGCCGTGCTGGACGCTCTTCCCCTCCCAGTGACGGCGCTCAAGCTCACAGCATGCTCTACCACGGCCCATATCGATACAGGAGCGTTTTGCGAGGCAGGAGGACGGGCTGACCGAGGCACTGCCGGCGAATTTGCCGTGCGGCGCACCACACGCATTGCTAGGAGGCCATCGACGCGGAGGACACTGGGCTTGGCCACATCTTTAGCGCGAGATGAGCAGCATGGTTATCCTGGAGCAGAAATAAAGTGATCTTTACCTCGCGGACGGCACGGTGCACCACCGTACTTTGGGCACTGTACTGTACGTGTATATGTATGTATCGTAGACCGTGTTCTTCCAGAGTGCTGGACTGGTGAAGTCGAGTGTCTGTTTATTGCCGGTTTGGGCTACCTGCAACCGTTCGGGCCAGAACTCGGTCAGCCGGGGCTGAACTCGAGCAATACGTTTTATTAATACAGCGCAATATAACTCGGTGGAGCTAGCGCAACGCTGCGCCTTCCCACGAGTGAGTGTCTGGGAAAGCTCTGTCGTTCCTTCCCTGTTTCGTTTTTGCTGTGCACGGCACTTGCCTTTTGCAATCGCAGCCGACCCTCGCCTCCGACCTCTGATCCGACTCGCCACGCCACCACATGGACCACTCGACGTGAGCGAGGCCGAGGCGCGACCCGAGCGACCCCCTGCACGCACGCCATGGCCAGCGTCGCCAGCAGCGCGCCCGACGCGAGGCACCTGCAGCTGATCGCGGCGGCGGCGCAGGCCAACGAGGCGCGCGTGCGCGAGATGCTGGCGGAGGAGCCGGCGTGGACGACGCGGCAGGACCACGACGCGCTGCGGCAGGCGCTGCAAAAGGCGGCGGCGCGCGGCAGCGTGGGGGTGGTGCGGCTGCTGCTGGGCGCGGGCGCGGACGCGGAGCCGCGGCGCGAGAGCGAGGTGCCGGCGCTGTTCAGGGCGGCCGAGGCGGGCCACGCGGCGGTGGTGGAGGCGCTGCTGCAGCACGGCGCGGACGCGGACGCGGCGGTGCGGGCGCGGCTGGGCCAGACGGCGCTGTTCGCGGCGTGCCTGCGCGGCCACGACCGGGTGGTGGCGCTGCTGCTGGGGGCGGGCGCCAGCGTGCGGGCGCGCGACAAGGAGGGCCGCACGCCGCTGCTGTGGCTGGCGGCGGAGAGGGACAAGGCGCGGTGGACGGCGGAGACGCTGCGGCTGCTGCGGGACGCGGGCGCCAGCGTGGAGGCGCGCGACAGCATCGGGCGCACGCCGCTGCTGTGGGCGGCGACCAACGGCAGCCTGGCGCTGGCGGCGGCGCTGCTGGACGGGCCGCGGCGCGGCGGCGGCGCGGCGGCGGCGGCGGCGGCGGACGTGTCGGCGGCCAACCACCGCGGGCGGACGGCGCTGCACCTGGCGGCCGAGGCCAACGACGAGGCCATGGTGCGGCTGCTGCTGGCGCGCGGGGCGGACGTGGGCGCGGCCAGCGACGGCGGCTGGACGCCGCTGCACAACGCGGCGCAGAGCGGACACGCGGGCGTGGCGGCGCTGCTGCTGGACGCCGGCGCGGACGTCAACGCGGAGCTGTCCAACGGCATGACGCCGCTGCACTGGGCGGCGTTCAACGGCTTCGAGGCGGTGGTGCGGCTGCTGCTGGCGCGCGACGAGACGCGGCTGGACGGGCGCGACAGCTTCCACCGCACGCCGATGCTGTGCGCGGCCGAGCGGCTGCACGGCTGCGTGGTGCAGCTGCTGTCGCCGGTGCACGCGGGGCGGCGGCTGGCGCCGGCGGCGCGCGCGGCCTGCAGCGCGTTCCAGGCCACGGTGGTGGACTTTGGCAGCTTCCGCGACGGCAAGCAGCACCAGGTGTTTAAGCGGTCCGTCTTGGACGTGCTGTACGGCTGGGACGCGGAGGCCGGGCGGCCCGCGGTCGAGACGCAGGTGCGCAGCATCAAGTACCAGCCGGCGTTCCGCTGGATCCACCTGCCGGCGAACAACATTGCCTGGGCCGAGACGCTGCTGGCCAAGTGGTTTGTCGAGGGCGGCCACCGCGACATTGAGCCGTTCAAGGCGCTGGAAACGTGCTTTGACCAGGAGCACCGCGGGCCGCTGGCCCACGCGCACTTTATGCGGACGTTTTGCCACCGCATCCCGGCGCTGCGCGGGGACCGGCAGGGTGTTCCGGTGGAGGAGGCGGCCGTGGCCGCATCCGGGCCCTCGGCGACAGCGGCGACCGCGGCGGCGACAGCAGCACCGACATCGACGCCCACCCGACGACCGGACGAGGACGGCCCGCCCGAAAAGAAAAAAAGCAAGGGCGAGCTGCTCGCCGAGCGGCACCCCCGCCGGGCCAAGCGCGCCGGCGGACCGCCGGGCAACCCGCCGGGCACAAAGACGCTCAAGGCGGCGGCGCGGCTGCCGGCGCTGGACGGCAAGATTGTGCTGTTCATGCCGTTTCTGCACTACGAGACGGACGAGCGGCGGCAGCGCATGGCGCAGGCGATCCAGCTGGTGCGCGCCGGCTGGGAGCCGCCGGCGGACGCGCCGCGCGACGTGCTGCTGGCCCGGGGCTACCTGGGCGGCACGCCGCCGCTGCACCCGCGGCGCACGCTGGACCAGTTCTTCTACCACGGCATCGACACGGCGCTGCGCGACACGGACCAGGTGGTGTACCGCTACTGCCGGCGGCACGGGCTCGAGAAGAAGGTGTACATGGTGGACCAGCTGTGGCTGTGGGTGCTGGGCAAGGGGCTGGTGGTCACGTGCTTCCCGCAGCGCTGGGACCAGCCGGGCCGCGACCCGCTCAACGTCGTGGACGGCATCATCGAGGAGACCAACGCCAAGACGCGGCCGCCGATCCAGTCGGCGTACGACCTGGCCATGCTGATCACGAACCGCTGCTCGGGCCTGTTTGACCGCCACCGGCCGGCGGACCAGGACTACCAGTTCCTCGACATGTTTGAGAGCTCCATCGGCCTCGTGACCAACACGGAGAGCGAGCTGTTCCGCCGCTTCAACCGGGCGTCGGCGATGTCGGCCGAGTGGCTCGAGCTGCACCGCCGGGCGCCGGCGCGGCGCCGCATGGGCGGCCTCGCGGCGTCGGCGTCGTCGGCGGCGTCGGCGTCGCCGGTCCCGGCCGAGGACGGCGGCGTGTTCCCCGACGCGCTGCTCGACATTGGCACGGAGACGTCGCTGCTGGCCGAGATCAAGGACATTCGCGACGAGCTCAACATCCTGGGCGTCGTGCTGGCCTCGCAGCAGGGCACGCTGGACGAGCTCGAGGGCCACCTGACCGAGGAGCTGCGGGCCGAGACGGCGGGCTCTCGGCGGGGCGGCGCCGTGGGAGGCTCTGGCGTCGACAGCATCGTCGGCGAGATCCGCAAGCGCGCGCGCGACCAGCGGCGCCTGCTCGAGATCCACCAGAAGGACATTGACCGCATGGACCGGCAGGCCGAGAGCATCTACACGAGCCTGACGAACCTGCTGGACCTCAAGCAGAAGCACTCCAACGCGCTGGAGGCGCGCTTTGCGCGCGACCACGCCATGATCGCCGCGCGCCAGGGCCAGACCATCATGGCCTTTACGATTGTGACCATTGTCTTTCTGCCCATGTCCTTTATCGCGTCCTTTTTCTCGATGCAGATCACCGACTGGGCCCGCGACCTGACGCTCGCGTACGTGTCCAAGTACCTCTTTGGCATTGGCCTGGGCATCTCCATCCCGCTCGTCGTCATGGCCTTTACCGTCAGCGACATTTACGACGCCGCCCGCCACGTCGCCGCCGCCGTGCGCGACCAGCTGGCCCGGCTGCACCGCGGAGCCCGGCACGCCGGCCGCGCGGGGGGTGCGCTGGCCGGCGGGAGCGTCAGCGGCAGCGACAGCGACAGCGCCAGCCTGGCCACCGCGGAGAAGGGGGGGCGGACGCTGCTGGGCAGCCGGGGCGTCCACGGCGGAGACGCACACACGAATGGGCAGACGAATGGGCATCCCATGCATCCCATGCATCCCATGCATCCCATGCATTCACACCAGCTGCTGCGCCCCCCGGCTTGGGCGGACAGCCGGGGCAGTGCAGGCAGTGCAGGCGGCAGTGCAGGCGGCCACGAGCATAAGTACAGTGCGGGCAGCGCCGGCCGGGGAGGGACGGGCTTCGAGCGGGCCCGCGCTCTCGAACGGGGCACGCGACACACCAAAAGCGACGTTGAGCGGCAAGCTTTTACGACTGTATGACGGCAACGACGTTTTAGACCTATCTCATGCTGTATTGGGTAAGACCTATCGTGTTTATAGGGTACGAATCTCCTGTTGTATTGATATCCTGCAGAGCCCTCGTCAAAACCACCGCCCCTGCCGCCTAGGTGTACTGCCACGCGCCTACCGTGCCGGAAGGCTGCACGTTGACCTTGAGGTTGACGGGCGTGCAGTCGGCGAGGGCGTCCTTGTTGGCCGAGGACACGGCAAACAGCGTGTAGGCGCCGCCGCCGCCGCCGGCCGCCGTCGACGGGCACGCGGCCCAGCCGTAGCCGCCCGAGTTGGTGTTGACGAGGCCGCCGCCCGCGTAGGCGGCCAGGCCGCCCTGGACCGCGCCGCCGGGCATCGCGGCCGAGTGCGCCTGCGTGAAGCCCACGGCGCCCGAGGGGTCGAGGTAGACGGCCTGGCCGCCGGGCACAATGACGTCCATGGCGAGCGCGGCGCCGGCGCCGGCGGCGTCGGGCGCCGCGACGACGGTCGTGTTGCCGGCGGGGCACGCAAAGCCCAGGTCCGGGCAGTACGAGCACGTCGCGACGCCGAGGTTCCAGCGCTGGTTGCAGGCGGCGACGGCGAGCCCGTCGACGGCCGCGCTGGCCGGGTTGGCGGCCGTGAGCGTAAAGGGCGTGCCGGCGGCGAGGGCCGGCAGCTGCGTGAGCACGTTGTCGGTGCACGCGTACATGTACTTGCTGTAGCAGGCGCCGCTGCAGTAGGACAGGCCCTCGCCGGCGACAATGGGGCAGAGGAAGGTGTCGTCGTAGCAGACGTACGACGCGGGGTCGTACTGCGCCGCGCCGCACTGGAGAGCGCGGGCGGAGCCGGCGGCGGCCAGGCCGGCGAGGAGGGAAAGAGACTTCATGGGGGTGGGGGGCTGTCGTGGGATGGTTGTGGTCGAGGGTGTAGTCGTGGTGGTCGTGGTGGTGGTCGAGGTGGCCCTGGGGTCGTGATGTGAGACGAGATGAGGCCTCTTATACTCGACGTCCGGAGACGAAACGGAGCAATACGAGCTCCGGCGGCCCCGTGAGCAGTCAGCCGGCCACTGGGCCAGTGACGACGCCAAGACGAGGGCGTAGGACGAGATGGAGCAGCGGCTCGTATGTAATAGCTTGCCACCAACGGGGCAACTCGTGTTTGCAGGGTCCTGGACCCGAAAGACTGATCTGCAGAGCTTAATGGATTAGAGTGACGTCGTAGCGTTGTTTCTACAGCTAGTGCTTCTCCAGACTTGCCTCCACAGCGCTTCTCCACGGCTGATCTGTCTTGGATCGAGTCATGTCTGGAATACGAGTAATTTTCATCAAAAACGAAATAGGCGGCGGTTCTGGAAGTACCAGACAGAAGCAAGGCAGAAGCAACTGTCGTCTGTACCGTACTGCCTTTGAGAACAACATATCAAACAAGGCACATCGAGGCACATCGAGGCACGGAAATGCAAAATCCGCAGGCATTGCCACTCGTGCTCACTGTACAACGGTCGTGGGTCGTGGCGACTCCTCCGTCGACGACGGCAAGCGGGAGAAGAAAAATTTCACGAAAAGACATTTGGTCGGAAAGCCGCTCTCGCCACGTCAGTGTGGATCGACGGGAGATCGGCGACGATCGACACGGGAATACGAGCCAGCAAGACACGGCAGACCAAGACGGCGTGGAGGAGACATGAGCTGAAAAGAAAACGCCGAGACACGGGTAACACAAGGCAACGAGGGCTTGGAAAACGAGGACTTTCAAAATAAAGAAAGGGATAACCAAAAATAGAACAACCCGAGAAACATTCTATTCATAGAGGGCTGCGCAAGGAAAGGCTTGACTGTCTCTTGCTCTCGCACAGTCTCATCCCTCATGCCCTCACCCTGCCCTCACCCTCATGCCTCCGGCCTTCGTCCGTAGCAGTAGTACCTAAACGTCAGCAAAGAACGGCCAGACAAGACGCAGAGTACGTACACCGGCCAGTAGGCGTGAATGTCGGTATTCCGGAGGTCCTTGCGGGCCTCGGCGCAGAGCACAATCGTCTCCTCGGCCGTCATGCCCATGCCGCGCGTCAGCAGCGCGATGAACAGGCCCTCGAGGCCGCCCTCGACGTTGTAGAGCGACCAGGCGCCGAGCGTCTTCATCTTGCGGTCCGGCGGCCAGCTGTTGCAGGGCCACTTGTACTTGTCAAAGACAATGTCGACAAAGCCGGCGCGCCGCATCATGGCGGCGTAGTGCGGCGCCACGTCAATGGGGCGGCCGAGGCGCGCCGACGCCTGCGTGGCCAGCTGCGTGAGCCGCAGCAGCGCGCTGTCCGCGGGCAGCGTGCCGTCGTCGCACTCGGGCGGGAACGTGCCGTCGTGCATCTCGAGGTAGCCGCCGGGCTCCAGGTTGTCAAAGCACTTTTGGATCATGGCCTGCGCGTCGGCGAAGCAGCCCAGCAGCGCGCGCCACCAGATGAAATCAAACGGCTGGCTCCAGGTCCACTCGTTTTCCACGTCGTCGACCTCGAACGAGCAGTTGGGGGGGACGCTGGCAGTCAGCGGGACGGAGCGAAGGAGAAGAGAGAAGGAGAACAGAAACGACGTACAAGGTGGGCTGGATCGGGCTGAGGTCGACGCCAATCACCTCGGCCTCGGGATGCTCGTCCGCTGTGCGTGTTAGCCAGCGATCGCCTGCAGGGCTCTGCACGGGCCTGCACGGGCCGCTGAGACGCACCGTATTCCATGGACCAGATGCCCGTTCCGGTGCCCAGGTCGAGGACCCGCCTGGCGCCGGCTTTCTTGGGGCAGCAGCAGAGCGCGCCGTCAAACGTCAGGCGATGCGCGTCTGTATGGCGGCAGTCAGTTTTGTGCCGGGCAGGGGCTTGGGATCGCGCGACCTACGGTGCTGGACATCGAGCCGGTCGTTCTCGGGCTTTGTGGGTTAGAGTACAGAAAAACGCCACACAAGGACATATGCACACGTACATCGTCGTTGGGGCACCAGTATTCTGCAGGCCAGCGTCAGTAGCCGGCAGTGCGTGGGGGAGGAGGAGGGGGAGGGGGAGGGGGAGGGGGACTTACTGCCTGCGCTGAGCGAGTGGTATGTGCGGCCGTTTTCGTGGCGGAACTCGCGGATGCTGTCCGTCAACGAGGCCAGGGACGTGTACGAAAGCGACTGTATGTCAGTTTTTTCTTTTTTCTTTTTTTTCTCCCCCTCTGGGCAGTCACTGGACAGTCCACCGAGACTTACCCCAACGGCCGAGTCGTTGTCGTCGAAGCCAGCATCGGCCTCGTCTGTTCCGCCCGTTTCGCCCGTTTCGTCCGGTTCGGCCGGTGTCTCGGGCGGGACCTCGCTGGCTGTGGCCGGCCCAGCCAGGCCGGGAGCCTCCGGCTGAGCAGGTTCTGCCGCAGAGGGCACGGGCGCCTCTGCCTCTGCGGGGATGGGAGCAGGCCCGGCAGCGGGAAGCTCTTTGGGGGGGGAGTCCGGCGGAGGGGACTTGGGCACGGGAGACTCCGGCACGGGGGACTCCGGCGCAGTGGACTTGGGCACCGGGGACTCTGCGGGGGACTCCGCGGGAGACTTGGGCACGGCGGGCTCAACAGGCACCGGGGGCTCAGGCAGGGGCTCAGGCAGGGGCTCGGGCACGGCTGTGGTACCAGGATCCTAAAAGGTCAGCATGAAAAAGACGCGGCGGGCAGACACATACCGAAGCGAGGTGGTCTTTCTCCTTGACCAGCGTCATGGTGCTTGTTTACGTCGAAAGGCGGAGCTGGTGTCGTGTATGTCTGCCAAGGTCAGCCAGATGGAGGACGATGGAGGACGAGGACAAAGAGAAAACAGAGGCAAAGGGCAGGAACAAGACAGATAAACCATCTGCAAGTGGCTGCCCGTATTTGTGGAATCCCATGCCCAGCGTCTGCGATGTGCCCTCGAGACAAGGGCCAGACTCGGCCGCGTGGGCGTGCCCCAGTTGTCTGCCGGCACCCCTCACTGCGCTCTGCCCCTGTCCTCCACCCCTGTCAACGGGGCTGTCGGTGCGAGGTGGAGGCCGCTGGCTTGACGTATCGAGGATGGGAAGAATCCCTCTGTTTCCCAGCCGGCCGGTGGCTGCAACATTGCTGGCATGGGATCTGGAATGTGTTGGGCACGGCAGGTCCCTTGAGCCCCAGAAACAAAAGTTTGGTTGGGAGGAGGAGCAGCTTTCGGGCGGTAGCCCTGGGCCGTGCTTGAAGCTATCGCGCTGCCAATGTTTGGTCGTGCGTCGCAGGCAACAAATCAGACTCGAGCGCCTGGCTATCTCGAGAGTGGATAGGTTTGCATGCCACGAGCGGAACGGCACCCGGTTGGTGGACGTGCGAGAGACGACGTAGGTGAAGATAGAGTGATTTGTATTTGTACGTACAAGTATATATACATATACGACTCGTATGTACGCAACTTAAACGCAGGCCGTTCAACGAGAAACAGACGGTTAGAGCCAACAGGCGGTTGAAAGAGGGGAAGCGTGCGAGGGAGAACAGAAGTCGGCTCTAACAGACATTGCGTTGTCCGTCAGACGTCGTCTGGGCCTGTAATACTGTATGTGCTCCGTACGGAGTAATACACAGAGGCACGAAGTGGGCCAGGCGCGGACCGCAGCGCTTAATAGCGGTGGGCTGGCCATGCGTCGCTGCGTCGATGAATACGAGTAGTATTTCTCTCGATGTCGAGTACTTTTGTCAGTATATGTATTGTAAAATTGGCGGAGATGAGTTTTTCTCGTTCAAACAGACATTGTGTCGTATTCTCAAAGTTCTTTCAGCTGTGCAGGCCTCGTCCTCAAAGTCTTGCCGCCCTGTCGTTTCTTCTTTCTGCGCCCTGCCGTCTTGTGGAGGCTATGCTCTCGGCTCCCTTGGTCGTGCATACGTATTATGCAGCTAACAACAGTGTGGCACAAAAGTGGTCCAAAGGCTTCTCGCAAGCGTACTGAGTCGACGACTCGGTCTAGCCGGAGGCATAAGCGAGAGTGAGCTTCCTGATGTGTTTGATTCTTCCTCGCCGTCATCGAGAGCTCATGTAGAGAACCAACGTTTATACAGTAGGACCCGTATGAATGACAGCAGGACCCGTATGAATGACAGTAGGACCATGAATGACAGCAGGACCCGTATGAATGACAGTAGGACCATGAATGACAGCAGGACCCGTATGAATGACAGTAGGACCATGAATGACAGCAGGACCCGTATGAATGACAGCAGGACCCGTATGAATGACAGTAGGAACCCGAACATCCGGGATACACAGAAAACACGTGACCACAACCAAAAACCGATCTCCCCATCTTCACAGTTCTATGTGAAACGACACGACTACACAGCGCCCCCATAGGCCCTCAGCAGAATGTCCGAGGCGCCGTCCACGCCCGTGCCGTCAAAGACGCGCGCCACCGCCACGGCGGCAATGTCGGCGTGGCCCTCGGCCGGCCGCACGTCGTGGGCACAGTGGGCCAGGCCGACGGCGGCCAGCGTGGCCAGCACGGGCGCGCGCGTCTCGGGCAGCCGCGCGCAGAGCCACGAGAGGATGCGCATGTGCGCGACAAAGCGCAGGTCGCCGGGGAGGAGCAGCCGGGCGGGCGGCGACGCGGCAGACGACGCCGGCGCCGGCGCGGGCGCGACGGCGCCGACACACCGCATGGGCGCTGCGGCCACGGCGCACGTCGAGGCGTTCCAGGACATGTCGCCGTCGCCGCTGTCGCCGCCGTAGCGGTCGGCCGGCGGGACCGTGCTGCAGACGGCGGGCGGCGTGGACTCGCTGCAGCGGCAGCGCGTGCGGAACGGCTGCGTCAAAAAGTCGACGCAGGTGGCGGAGCGCGCTGCGCGGGCCAGGTAGCGGTCGAGGCGGTCGGCCCAGACGAGCACGGTGGTGTAGAGCGCCGCCTCCTGCATCAGCGTGGCCAGGGACGTGGACGTGGCCGGGGACGTGGACAGGGACGCGGACAGGGACGGGGACGGGTCCCGCCACGACGCCAGGACGCGGTGCAGCGACGTCGGGAACACGTCGGGGCCCTGCACGCCCGCGAGGCCCGGCCGGTACGCGTCGTCGCCCCCCGCCGGCGCATACGCCCAGGCCAGCACGCGGGCCGGCAGGCCGTCGGGGCCGTCGGGGCCGTCGGGGCCGTCGGAGCCGGTCCCGGCCGTCCATGCGCGGTGCCAGGCTGCGGCGTCTGCGCGCAGCTGCGCGACGCGCGCGCGCAGGCCGGCCACGGCGTCGGGCGCCTCGAGGCGCGGCACCTGCCGGCCGGCGGCGAGCCAGGCCACGCGGTCGTGGAAGACGCCCCAGGTGCCGCGGAGAAGCGCCGGCACGGCGGACAGCACGTCCAGCAGGCGGCTCGTGGCCGACTTGGCCGCCGGGTCCCGGGCCCACGGCACGCTTTTCCAGGCCGGCTGGTCCAGGAACGCCGCCGCCGCCGCGTCGGCGGCGGCGGCGCCGGGCGGCCGGCGGCGCACAATGGCGTCGGCGAGCAGCGCCATGCGCACCGACTCAAAGACGGGCAGCAGCGCGGGGCCCTGGAAGCGCGCGGGCCCGCACGTCTCCAGGATGCGCGCGAGGCCGGCGTGGTGCGTGAAGCGGCGGTCCTTGTCGATGGTGACGGCGTAGGCGCCCAGCAGCGCCACGGGCTTGACGAGCGCGGCCAGCTCGGCCCGGTCGGCCGTCGGCAGCGCCGCGCGCAGGCCCGCCAGCGCCCGGCCATAGGCCTGCCGGCCGGCGTCCTGCAGCGAGGGCACGTGGTTGTCGCGGCCGAGCAGCGCGTAGCAGAGCGCGCGCAGGCTGTCGTGGGTCAGGCGGTCGGCGCGGCCGGGGGCCAGCAGCCGGCTGCGCATGGCGCTGTCCTGCAGCAGAATGCTGTGCATGTTGATCCAGCCGTAGGCCTGGAAGAAGTAGGCAAAGGCCATGTCGTCGACAAAGCCCACGAGGCTGAGTTGGGGGGGAGGGGGGGGAGGGGGGGGAGGGGGACTCGGGGGGCTCCGGGGGTTTCTCGGCACAGCCGTGGGCTTCGGACCGGCCGTCGGCTTTTGGCCGGCCGGAAACGACGACACGCTCTGCACGCGGGCCAGACGCACGGTGCCCGGCGCGGCGCCGGCCACCACGGCGTGGTTGTGCATGCGCAGCACGGCGTCGTAGCCCTGGCAGGCAAAGCCGCCCCGGACGCATCGCGCGCATGCCGGCCGCGCCTTGTCGCATTTGACGCGGCGCTGCCGGCAGGTGTGGCAGTTTCCGCTGGTCGGCTGCCTGCCCATGTGTGGTGGTGGTGGTAGGACGGTCGTTGTGGCGTTGTCGAGGGGTCGAGGACGTTGTCGACCGACGTTGTCAGCGTGATGACGTAATCAGTCTCGAGCACAACACGCTCTCCATGCTCTTCTTCATCTTCTTCTTCTTCTAATCTTCTTCTAATAACGAAAAACATCACAACGCCCACGCAGAGTATGGATTGAATTAATATCAGGTCTAATGCTGAACCGATCTAAGTCTATGGATATCATAAGGAGTGCAAGAAGGTAAGGACAAGTAAGGAACTGACAAGAGACAAAACCGACACAAAACAAAATCACCCAACGCCGGCCTCGCACTAATTTTGTGCCGCCTCCTTGGGCTTCTCGGCAATGATGCGGTAGCTCGTCGTGATCAGCCGCATCTCGTCCATCTTGACAAAGGCCTGGCCGTCCAGACACAGGCGGTTGATCAGCGTCTTGAAGTGCTTGGGCAGCACGTGCAGCCGCACGAGGCCCAGGATCATGTGGCGCATGGTGCGGAAGTAGATGTCGACCTTGTCGATCAGCGGCGCCTGCAGGCCGCCCACGCTGGCGTTGTCGGAGCGCGTGACCTTGAAGCCGGCGTCGGCCAGGGCCTGCTCGAGGCCGGCGGGCGTGGGCGTGCCGACGGCGCCGATCAGCGGCTTGACGCGGCGCATGAGCGCGGCGTGCTCGGGGTTGGCCGGGTCGTACGCCGGCAGGCTGACCCAGTCGAGCATCGAGAAGCGCGCGCCCGGCTTGAGCACGCGGTAGATCTCGCGGAACATGGCCGGCAGGTCCTTGCACAGGCTAAAGGCCTGGATCTGGTAAAAGGCGTCAAAGGACGCGTCGGCAAAGGGCAGCGGCAGGTCGTTCTGGTCGCGCTCGACAAACGTGTTGCTGAGGCCCTGCTCCGCGTTGAACGCGCGCGCCTGCGCCAGCTGGTTGGGGTCGATGTTGAGGCCCGTGATCTGCGCGCCCGAGAACTTGGCCATGTGCGCCGCCACGCGCCCGCGCCCGCAGCCAATGTCGAGCACGCGGTCGCCCGGCTTGAGCCCCAGGTCGCGCGCAATCGACTCCTCGTACAGCAGCTGGTTGTCCAGCACCGACACGTGCTTGTCCATCAGCGGCGGGATGTACATCTTCTCGACCGCGCCCAGCGCGCACAGGTGGTTCATCACGCCGTAGTAGGCGCGCAGCGAGTCGCCCACCTTTTGCTTGTAGTCGGGGCCCAGCGCCGCCAGCATCGCCGGCTCGTCCTGCCAGTCGAGGTTGTAGATGACGTACGACGCCATGAAGTCGTCCACCTGCTTGGGCGTCAGGTTGCAGAGGTACCGGAACGACGCCCAGAACGTCGCCCCGCGCTTGGTCGACGCAGACCGCTCCTCCACCACCGCGCCCGTCTTGCCGCCGTGGCTGTCGTGGTGGAAGCCAAAGTGCTTCCACGGCTTGTGCGCAATGTGGTCGATCTTGGCCTCGGCGTCGTAGAGCGTGTCGCTGCTCTGCGCGCTCGACGTGCTGGACCGGTCCACCTGCAGGTTCTCCGCCCGGGGGGCCGGTGCCTGAGTAACAGCAGCCATGTGTGTGTGTGTGTGTGTGTGTGTGTGTGTGTGTGTGTGTATGTGTTGGGTTGTGTGTTGTGCTGCGAGTATGTTGTATTACTTTGTAATATGCATATATTGTATTGCTGTTAGAAACCAGAAGAGAGATGCAGACAGAGGGCCACGGCCGTTTTAAGGACCCGGGCTCGCTGCCTTCCCCTCGTCACCTCGACTCGTACTTCCGAAAACGCGGTTGCAAGGGGCTACGGGGATATGCGAGAGCATGGAGAAGAAGCTCACGTGTGGGCGAGACAGCGAGATTATGACGGCAGTCAGGGAGCTCCGTGTTAGTCGGGCGCTAGCGGGAAAAGTGGATCATGGGTACTGGGCGGGAGTACATGTATGTACGCACGTCGACATCGACCTGTTACGGGTACTTGTACATGCACGGATACTTGTACGAAAGCTCGTACGTCAGTACAACGTACGACGTGTGACTCGTACGTCTACGCGGAGCCTTTTCAGCACAGACTACGCACGGGGTAGAAGCACGGCAATACACACATGTACAACGACCAGCATGTCACACTGGACGACAGCGGGAAGCATCGGGGCCTACGGAACCAAAACGGGGCAGTCAGTTTTATTACTCGTATGCGACTATCAGTTTGTGCCAGTGACGGCGGGCGCGGTGTCGAAGCCGCGAGTCGCTGTCAGCGGATAGACAAACGCCGCCAGGCCGAGACGCGAGACTAGGCCAACGAGGCCGGACGGGGCGGCAGGCGGATGGAAGAAAACCGCTAAACGGGGCTAGAAACAGGGGCGTGGAAACTCATAGTCCGGTTGTCGTTTGGTTTGTCACCAGAATGTCGCCACCCCCCGTGGCAGATCTGCGGAATCACGAGCTTGTGGGGCGTACTCGTAGCCGTGCAATTAAGGTTGTTAATAACTCATATTTCCTCGAAACCACGAAAAATTCCGGCTCTACGGAGTACTCGTACAGTCGCCGACGTTCAGACCCTTGCAGCCTGTGCCGGCCTCCGCCTTGTCACCACAAGGTCTGCCATCTTTACGAGTGCACTATGAGCATGCGTTCGACGCTGTTGCACAAGCACTTTCATTACTCGGTATGTCGTACTCGTATGTATGTGCTCACTGCCAGCAAGACAACGTCAATGTAATGTACTCGTGTGTACTCGTCGTCTCTCGCGCCTTCCGTTTCTGTTGCACCTGCTAGTCGCTAGATCGCTCCTTCTCCCGAAGCTTCCGGGGTGGTGGGTACGGGAAGCTGCCATTCTGCGCGCTAGTGCTTTGGATATCAAACCCATGCCGCATGAGCCGGCGTGCAGAATTTTATGCTCGGCTGGAAATGACATTCGCTCTCGCGTCTGAGTTGTGGGCATACACGTAAGTACATACTCGTATATTGCGATGGATGAGCATGACGTCATGTTCGTTGCAGGGCCAAACAGCAGCACATACGATATTACGAATACACTGTAAAGAACGCCAAACATGCCCAAAACAGTCCAGGAAGCAGTCTGCGCTTCGGAAATGCGTGGTAACAACAACCCACGGTTCAGCCCAAGCATGCATGTTTGCCGACCCTCCACAACAAAACCGGAGTATCTGGTACATGCATGGCCAACTATTTTCGCAGCGCCTTACATAGTAATCCTCGTACATGCTGGCCGAGACGGAGGGTGACTGCAACGACGCACTCCGGAAAAGGCCATTACCCCACGCACCATCTGTGCAAGTTAAATTGTCACCGGGCTTCCTCGCTTATCACCGTCTTTAGTCCGAGCCGTTTTTCCCTCTTCTCACGGCAACCCGGCGGTGGGCCCCAGGCCAGCATCGACAAGGTACTACGAGTAACACGAAAATGAACAGCTGCAACCGCCGCAATCGGCTGGCTAACGGAACGGCGGCCAGGTTCATTTGCATCTTTCACCTTGACAGAGATGAAGGCGCGAGTAGGCACGGCGCGGCTGGCGAGTAGGACGGGACTTTTAAAGGGACTCTCAAATGATGCCTGTCTGTCGTGGTCGATGCATACCCCTCCTTTCCGTCGTATTGTGTTATCTCGTGCCAACCTCGAATTTGATTGATCGCCGAGAGTGATTGATCAGCGGGGACGTCCGCTGACGTGTGATGGCGTCGAATAAACATCAACGGCACTAGATCATCGGGGTCTTCGACTTGCATCTCGACTTGCATTATCAGCAGAAGCCGACTAAATCAATCATGGGACGACGCTCCTCGACAAGTCCGACGCCGGCGCCTCCTTCGTCGCATTCTCCTCACTTCAGAGTACGGAGTACGATACGAACGTCGTACATGTCGGGTCCCGTTTGTTTCTCGTTTGTTCCTCGTACCATTTTTTCCATATTGTGAAGGCCGTTATGTCGGCGTGCATGGGCGGGGCGGCCGGATGTAGGCATTCCGCTAGTTGCATGTTTGATTCTTGCGAGTTGTCTGTCACGCCGGCTTCAAGGCCACTTATGACGTATTGACGAGACTGTCGTTACGACTCGACGTACTCGGTGTCAAACAGCGTCTCGTCTCCGCGAATTGTATTTCCGATGCCATCCGGAGGCCAGACAGAGCATGACTGACACAAGGAAGCAGCACTTTCTGGAAAGAACCTCCTAAAAACACCTTGAAAACAGTGCCGTGCATGCGTACTCGTAATACTGCGTTCTTCCCTCCTAGACGCCGGTCGTTCTTGCCACGCAGCAGCCGCCTCAGGACCCTGGAGACCACTTACACCGGAAAGTGCCGGCTGTTGCCCAATTTGGAAAGAGCCCATTGGGCATCGCCACGAGCCTCGCCCCTTTGGCATCACGATAAATAGCCCAGCATAGAGCAGTGGCTGGATTCGAACCTCACGCTTGCAGCTGTTCTTTTCATTACAAGACCGTCTCTGCCGTTGATTCGTGAGCTCGCACAGGGGCGCTGAAGCACCAACTCACCCGTTCCCACCAATGCAGACATCTTCTCTCGCAACCCGAAGCGGCCGTTGGTTGGCCATGGGGAGCGTGGCACTCTGGCGGGCCTCGTGGTGTCCGCTTTCTGCTTAAGCAGCTTGAAGAGACTTGCCTTGTCACCCCAACACTCCTTCCCAGACGACTTCCCGGACGCGGATCTCCATTATCAAACACGTCCGTTCATGATTGACGGTCAGGAATGCCAGCAGGGGACGATATCCTAGCTCCCAAGTACTCCCAGGTACCACACCATGCATCGCGCCGCTGCATCACACCACTGGCACCTGTCGGGCCTTCACACCCACTCCGTTTTGACGGCACCCCTCGTCCATGTCCTTGGCCCGCCGCCGCGTTAGTTCTCCCAAGGGAAGACATAGCCCTAGCCCGTTGGAGGCGCCCTTTGCCACGGTAGGGCTGAAGGCCAGAGTGACCTACAGAAGCAGTGGATCTCAGCAGCCAGTCAGCTTGCAGCTTATCATGCTGCCTTGGCCTAGGAGACAAGGCAAGCCACCGTTGGCTGGCCCGAAACATCTCGTATACCCTAGTGCATATGATCTGTCTGGCGCAGGTGGCAAGATACCACCCAGCTCGATCTCGCTCCCATCTCACGACCCCAGGCGTTGTCTCTAGGTCGCCCGCCCAATACTTTGACCATCACGCCTCTCAGCATCTACAGATCTTGCATTGCCCAGGTCCCACATGGCGTGCTTGTTTCCCCAGCTTACCCGGTCTCTGGGACGGAACGCAGCCTTGCAACGTATGCATGTGAAGGCTCTCAAGGGACGTCCCGAGAATCACTGGTAGGCACTATTTGCCACTCGCTTTCCCTGGTCCTTGAGACCCAGGTATCCATACCATGAGGTTGGCTAGCACATATTTTTATTTCCTTCCTGGAGCATTTTTCCGGCTTGATTGTACTTTGAATCTACTGTCTTGAAATACGTCCTGCTTGAGGGGCTGTGTAGCGGAAATGTAACCTGACCGTAAGAGCTATTTATACATTGTCTTGGCTTTCTTCCTTCCATGTGCCGCTCCTGGGCATCATGTTTGTTGACATGCTTTGAAGCGTGGTTGGACAAAGTGTGGTCACGTGAGTCAACATCCCCGCGGTTGCCTCGACGAGGCACACTTTTCTCACAGAATTCTGTGCGCCCTGTCGCCCATCTCTGTCGTTCTTGTTTTATTTTTGACAGTCTTCTCCTTCATCTCCATTATGAATCGCCCTCCGCCGCTCGTCAATGCCGTGTACTACCCGTCGTGGCGAGTGTACAAGAACATTCCTCCATCCAGTTTGCCGCTTGGCCAGATCTCTACCGTGTTTTACGCCTTTGCCATGTATGCTTGTTGTATTGTATCGTTGAAAACAATTCATGCTAACCAGCCACATAGCCCCAGAGAAGATGGCTCATTGAGTGTACATGATGCAGACGGGTCTCTGGATCGGTATCAATGCTGACACCCCAGCCAGTTCCTCGACGAGTACGCCGACACTCAAATTCCGGTCGACGCCGAGCTTGGCTGCCTCGACGCTCTTGCCCGCGTCAAACGCGACAATCCACACCTGAAGACGATTCTCTCCATCGGAGGCGGCGCTGGCAGCGGGGCGTTTCCGATCCTTGCGTCGACAGGCCACGGCCGAATTGCTTTTGCACAGGCGGCGGTGGATTGGGTCGCCAGGTATTCCTTTGATGGAATTGACAGTATGTCTGCTAAACAGGACATACTTTTGGCCACCTCTGACATCTGCAGTCGACTGGGAGCATCCCAAAACACTGGCTCAAGGCCGCCACTACCTTGCCCTGCTCCACGCCTGCCGAGATGCCCTGCCGTCGCCGCGCTACCTTTTGGCCACCGCGCTGCCTGTCGATCCATCCGTGCTTGGCCTGCTGGATCTGAGAGGTGTCTCCGCTGTTGTCGATTACATCAACCTCATGTGCTATGATTTTACCGGACCCTGGAGCCCCGTCGCAGGTCACCATGCCCAGCTGTTCCCATCCGCCCAGCACGCAGCCTCCTCGCAAGGTGGCCTGCAATTTCTGCTATCCCGCCGAGTCCCACCGCATCGTATCTTGATGGGAATCCCTGCATATGCACGTGTCTTTCCCGGTGCGCGTTATGAGGGCGACTCGTACGAAAATACAGACTCCAGGGACGGAGACGACACTGACAAGGAAGAGCGCGAGATCGACTACAGAGACGTGCCCAAAGAATGGAAGGCAGACGGCATTCTGCACGTCGACCAGGGCCGCGCCGCAGCGTGGGCCGTTGTTCCGCGGACGGGAAAGAAAGGACACGCAGGACATGGACGAGATAAATCGTTTGTGTCCATGGACGTGCCGGAGACAGTCCGACTGAAGGCTGGGTTTGCGAGAGCAACCGGACTGGGTGGGCTGTTTTACTGGACCGGTGCCGGTGATGCGAGCGGAGACGAGAGTCTTGTTGCCGCTGGGTTCTACGCTTTGCATGGGCACTGATTGGCGATGCTGAATGTCTATTTTGCTCCATGAGGGAATGAGCAGACCCATCTCACGGTTGTTTGTCCAAAATACAATACTCGTTACAATCGTTTGTCACTGAAAGGTCCCGGGAGGCGCAGTACGTGTTCTGCAGGTAGATTTCTTTGATAGAGCGCTCTTGTCTGTCCATAGATGAATAACTGAGGAAGCAACAAGCCGAATATAAAGCCCGGGAGGAAGGAGACGCTCGGGACGGACGGGGAACGGGCAGCAGAGGGCAACGGAAGGACGGGCGGCAGCGGAGGGCAGCGGAAGGACGGGCGGCAGCGGAAGGGAAGAAGGGAGGAAGGGAATGTAACGGAAGAGTGAAACGGACGGACGGGCGGGCAGGTAGGGAGGACGGGCGGACAGCGGAAGGGAGGACGGAAGGAGACGGACGGGTAGTGGAAGGGAGAAAGGGAGGAAGGGCGGGCGGACGGGCAGCGGAAGGGAGGGAGGATGACGGACGGGTACCGGGAGGGAGGGAGGACGGACCGGCAGCGGAAGGGAGGTAGGACGGACGGCAGCGGGAGGGAGGGAGGACGGGAGGGAGGGAGGGAGGGAGGGAGGACGGGCGGACGGGCGGACGGGCGGACGGGCGGACGGGCGGACGGGCGGACGGGCGGACGGGCAGCGGAAGGGAGGGAGCGAGGACGGACGGTAACGGGAGGGAGGGGGCGAGGACGGACGGTAACGGGAGGGAGGGAGCGAGAACGGACGGGAGGGAGGGAGGGAGGGAGGGAGGACGGGAGGGAGGGAGGACGGGAGGACGGGAGGCAGCGGCAGGGAGGGAGGGAGGGAGGGCGGCTTGGAACGAACAGGTTAAGCTTGGACGGGAAGGGTAGGGCCAAGATGGGAGAGACAGCAAGAACTACGAGTAGATTGAAAGAAATGGAAAGCACAGTCGTCAAGTCTTCGGGGGGCCAGGAAGCCACTCCGGGGGGCTGAGAATATATCAGGCATCAGGGGCACACCTAGAGCAAGACGTGTGCAATGAGATATCGTCAAACTGGAGGCGAGGAAGGCGCAACCTTGGAAATTCAAAAGTGAGGTTCTGTTATTGGAAAGTGGATAGCTCTGAGTGGAGCCGCGGCAAGTGCATTTGGTAGATGGGCAGAGCATCTTGAGGGGGGGGACGAAAAGAGGAAAGTGCTGTGGTAGCATTCCACGCCCAAGAACGAACATTTTCAGAGACTCTTATAAAGAAAGTTGCGGCTTGCTGGCAGAGAAGGCGTAACTGCCTGACAGAAAGCGTAGCTTTCTGACAGAAGGCGCAGCTGCCTAACAGAAAAAGCGCAGCTTACTGACAGAGGGTGCAGCTTTCTGACAGAGAAGGCGCAGCTTACAGTTAGAGAAGGTGCGGTTTACAAGTAGAGAAAGTGCATCTTGGGGAGGGAAGGAGCAGGTCACAGACATGTTCGGTGCTCGGTGGGACTAGGAAAGGTGACGCCAGTCGTGAAAGAAGGAACAGTAAGGCGGGAAGGTGCGCATATCTGGGCAGAGTACGGGTTTGGAAAGAGCATCGCATGCAAACAAGACTGCCACGGTGAGTTGGGTGAACGGGGAAGCAACGATGAAGAAGGGCAGACACAGGGGGGCAAAAGGCAGGAACGAATAAATGGAATACATGAGCGGCGTCTGATACTCACGGCAAGGGAAGGCACGACCCAACGAGGGCGTATGCATAGAACTGGAATTTGAGGCATGGGAGCAATACGGGTATAGAAGGAGCATCAGTCAAACGAGGGTGAGCGCAATGGCAAACCGAGATCAGGCGCACCGGCCAGTCCGAAGAGGAAGGTGCAAGGGACATCAAGGGGATAGCAAAGGACAGAGATGGAAAGAACGCAGGTTAAGAAAGTGGACAATTGCAAATGACAAAGATGGAAGGAGTGGCCTTGAAAAATGGTGGCCAGAATATCTAGTAAGGGAAGGAGCAAGCGGAGTAAATAGAGTGGTAGGAAGGCGCGCTGTTGATGAGGCGCAAGCACTAGAATCTGTACACTGATGTACAGCCGTGCTGACGCTGTGTTGGAGAGGCAGAAATTTGTGAGTGTAAATATACAAGAGGGCGGGAACCCAGTTTCCATTTGATAATACGAGTACTGCATATTTGATCACGTCCTCGCGTTCCCTGAAGCTGAAGCTTCCTCGTGGAGACTCACCAAGGGCTGGGCCAGCCTCGCTACTCAGGTGGAAGAACTGCGACGTGCAAGGCCGTCTCCGTCATCACCTATTCGTATCTTGTTGGGTTCTCGAGACTGGCCCAAGGTGACGGCAGTCGAGGCCGGCAGCCGAATCAAGTGTTCTTGGCCGCATCCGCCAGCTTCCTCGACTGCAAGCAAACTTTTGTATTTGCATTCCCCGGTCCATTGGCAGTGATCCATGCCACGCCAAACAGAGAGACACCGACAATACACAGCGGCCAGACGTTTCAACTTCTATATCCTACTCCTTTCTTTCAGGTCTCATGTTGGCAATAAACATGTGCTGCGCCTATAGAGTACTATGGCTGCAATTTCTAACTACACCCTATTTCTGACTACTCCCTGTGAGGCGATGGCGATGTGAAATGCAAACATTCCGAACTCGAACAATATAAGGAGACGGCAGACTGTCAACCCGTGAAATGCAAAAGAACGAGAAACAATCTTTCCGGAGACAAGCACCGTAAGAAACGAAAAAGAAAGGACAGCGATAAATGCAAAAGACAGAAGAAAAAACAAATTCAACAAATTCCGCCACCTTTTCCGACTCACCCTGCTCGCCAGGTAGATGTCAGTGTCACTGAAACACAAATTAAAAACAGACAAACGACTCGTGCACATGAGAAAACAAATACCATCCAGCCATGCAAACACCTTCACAGGGAGGAGACCTCGCCGGTCTCAGTTTCCGATCTTGCCGATCCAGTCCTGGGGCTCGCCGGCTTCCTTGCGGTGCCGCTCGTCCTTGTACGAAATGCTGCGGTCCCAGAGCGTGCCCTTGGGCCACGGCATGTGCTCGGGCCCGCGGTCTACTTCTTAGCAGTCTTGTTCGTACCAGACAGCGGAGACCGCTTCTTGGCCACCCGGCCAGACTTCACTGAGGATGAAGTAGAAGACGCACCCGATGAAGGTGGTGAAGCATCTGCTCCCAGTTTCTTTGAGCGTCTCCCGGGGGTGGCGGGAGAGCCATTCTTGCTTCGCGTAGCATAACGGCCAACTGCAGAGTGTACACGTGTTAATGTTTGGGACAATTTCAAGAGTCAGCTTGTGTTGGTGGCTGCGTCAAAGGACAGACTCGCCCGAACCAGCATCTCAATATCACGGCGGGAATTACCACGAGTGTTTGGGGTCTCCACTTTGAGAGACGTTGCCTCCTCGGCCTTGATAGCCACGGCGGGCTCGCCGGGCTCCTGCTTGACCTTGACAGCCACGGCAGGCTCGCCGGGCTTGCCGGGCTCGCCGGGCTCGCCGGGCTCTTTCTTGACCTCGATAGGCTCGACGCGCGCGGCGCTGGGAGACGGGGGAGGCACGCTCGTGACACCAGTTTCATTCATCGGCAGTCCAACGAACGAAGCGTGGTGCGCAGGAGCGCTCTCAAAGCCCGTCTTGTGTCCTGGGAGGTTAAAAGAAACGTTGTTAGCTTGACTTTTTTGTTAGGACCATGGCGTGGACGTACTCTTGACCGGGTGAGCGTCAGTGACCAGAGTCTTGGGCTCTGCCTTGATCTCAACAACGTCGTCAGAGGCGGACGAGCTGCTCGCGAGAGCAGCGTTCCCCTTGGCCGTCTGCGACCGCGTCGCATGCTTGCGCACAGTGCCAGATCCGGTGCTGGCACCGGCCTGGTTCTCGATGTTATCGAGGGGCATAGAGGTCTGAGAATCCATGTTTATCAGATGGGGGAGAGACAATATTGTCTGGAGATGTGGTGATTGGGCGTATTCGACGACGGGAAGAGGAGCAACAAAGTACAGAGACTGGAGGTAATGGAGAACCGAAGGTCTGGAGAGCAACGATGAAGAGAAGGAGAGAGAGAAGAGAAGGAGAGAGAAAAGAAAAAGAAGAGAGGGAAAAGCTGGGGGATATAAAGCTCTCTGAGTAGAGAGAATCAGCCACTGTCAGGAGGTCAGGATGCCAAAAAGGAAAGAAGGATGGAGCAGAAAGGTTACGCAAGGAACGAGGAAAGAGCGACGGGGAGGAAAATGGGGGGGCGCTTACGAGGAGGTCGCGATGCGTCTGTTGAGGAAGGTGCGCAGGACTTTGAGCGGAGCTTGCTCTCCAGAACTTGCAGGAGCTCCGAGACGAGCTCCAAAACAGCTTATAGGAGCTTGCCCAGGACGGCTTCGTCTGCGGCACAAACACAGGCTTGTTTGGGCTCGGATTGTCCGCAAATCTCTCCAGCCATGCATGACTGCCATGGCAGCATCGATCCGAGACACATCATCATGCACGGCAGCGAGAGGCTTGTCGGTGAGGGGAGGGCTCGCAGGTACAGGACGGAAACCGCGACAGACGGTGTGGCATAGTGTGCTTTTGTCACTGCAAACAGAAAAGGAAGGAACGAGGCAGAGAGACACAAGCGCGTAAGGAAGAAAGAAAGAAAAACCGAACGAGAGAGACAGCGCGCCCAAGAAAGCCGCGCTCCCTCCAGCGAGCGTCTTACGCCCGTGGCTGCTTCCCGATTGGGGCTTGCGATGCTCGCTCCTGCCATCTTTCTTTTCATGCCCAGGTCAAGTCAGACAAGCGCAGTCGGTCAAGTGGGCGTATCATTCAAGCGAGGCAGGAGCTACCGGTCGTCCTTGCCCTTGGATATTCCCCCTGTTTCCACATGCTTCTGCCCGGCTTTCCAGTGCTTTTGATATCGTACTCGTACAGTCCTTCCCATGGTATCATAATACAGTGCGCCGTTCTGGGCCTCCTTCCCCTTTTCCCTTTTTGGTTTCCTTTTTAGGAATACGCCTCCTCTCTCTGTAAAAACGTGCCGTCTGTTTTCTTGTCCCGGCCGCCGCGTCCATCCCATCGTCTGCAGGATGAAGCAGCTTGGACGGAAGATCGGCCATGCAGGCCCGCACCTTCCCCGGAAATCGAATCAAATCTTCTGCGTGGCCTGTGCGCGGTACAGAGACCATGGCACCTTCCATCCGCTCTTGACGCGAAACGCGTCAAAATCGGCAGCTTCGATGCGCGTCAAAAAGTCCTGGGCAGGAACGGCCTCAAGCAGCACATTGAAGCCCCGCCGCAGCGCGCGTAGCTCGTCCGCCTCCTCGGGCCCCTCGCCATAGGCGTGCCCTGTCTCCCCGGCGTGTTCGTACTCGTGTCCGGGGTCCTGCCCTGCGCGCATATTCTTGAGCATCTCACGTGCCGTGATCAGGTGATCGTTGGCCCGCGTGGCCACGCGAAAGACGGCCTCCTGCAGGCCCGGAGCGGCCGGGCCCTGGCGGTAGACGTCCTCCTCGCGCACGCCAGCCTCTGCCATGACGTCGAGAGGCAGCAGCAGCACGGGATTGCGCCGCGGCACAGAGGAGGACGGCGGGGGAGGGCTGGGCGCGGCGAGGACGGGAATGCCCCGCAGAATGGCCGCGATGCCGCAGGCCTTGCCAATGTGGCTCGCGAGGTGGTCGACGTGCATCGACCGCAGCGGCAGCATCGCCAGCGTCACGTACATGAGCGTGGCGTACGTGCTCTCGGCATACTCCTCGAGCGCGGCCATGCTCGCAAACGGCCGGTTGTCCATGCGCTGCTGCCGCGCCGACACGAACCGCTGCAGCCAGAACCGGATCGAGCTCCAGTTGCCGGCCGCGGCCGCGCCTCCGCCTCCGCCGCTCTCCGCCCGGGCGGCAAGGCCAGCCAGCGCGGCGTACAGAAGCAGCGACACGGGCTCGCGCGGCGGGCTGCCGTCAAAGGTGCTGTCGATGGCGTCCTTCCAGAACTGCATGCGCATGGCGCCAATCGTCGGGTTCGACACCGTCTCGGGCAGCCGGGCCAGCTCGAGGTTCAGCGCGCGCAGGGCCAGGTAGGCGTCGCGCACGCCGCGCGGCAGGAAATGGCGCACCAGGTGTGCGTCGTAGTCGCCGGTCCGCAGCTGGCTCAGGCAGTACGCCCGGGCCTGCTCGACGTCGGCGTCCGACACAAACGTGCGGCGGCCATGCAGAGAACAGGCACGAGAGACAGAGCCCGGCGGTCGCAGGGGTCGCAGGGCATGGCGCGCGCTCCGGGAAAACAGCATCAAGTCGGGAGAGGGAGAGGGGCTGTCGTAAACAAAGGGAGGGCGGGCAGCAGAAAAGGGGCTGTCGTCAATCCGTTGGCATCGTTGCGGTTCTGCGGGCAACGTCAAAAAAAAGTTTGACGTTGCGCAGGAGTATGCGCGCACTATATTTTACTGGGGAATACGGCTTCTAGGGCTGTTTGGGGAAGGTGCGCCATTGGCAGCTCGCATATTAATGCACGCCGCTTCGTGGCGATAACCGATAAGAATATGACCAGTTACGTCCTGGAGATTACTACAAGCGGCTGTACGAGTATATTGACTGCAGTGTGGTTTTCGTTGCGGCTTATGCTTGAGGACTATATTTTGTCATCAAGCCATTTTCCGGGCAGGAGCTGCCGTTTGTTGACTGAAGTATCATTTTCGAGTTTGAGATTTCATTTTTGTACTGTGCGCCATTCTCAGCACCCTAGGGGGTACCACCGAAAAGGGAAATAAAATCTGAAATAAAAACAATAAAGGGGATAGATAGTTGTAAATAAACCGGAGAAGTGGATGTTTTACGGCGATGACTGTTTCTAAAAAAAAAAATAAACAATAAAAAGAAATCAAAATGCAGAATCACACACCCAACAAACTCCGTAAACCCATGACAGGACACAGTCATATCGTCTCGAATCGATGACAACAAGCTTTGCAACGTCCGCAGACAATGCTTATGCCATGGAGAGGCTCCATGCCACCGACTGTGCATTTCCTTCCCCAGAGGATGCGGCACATAATTTTGAACTTTACCGTCTACGTTCAGTTCTCAAGAAAAGTACCTCGGGCATTCGGGGCGCTGACCACAGGGGAGCCATGTCTGAGGCCCTGCTTTCAGTGGACAGTACTGCGTTGGTGAGAGACCTCATGTGGCTTTTTCTCAGACAGCTGCGCCCTGTTTCTTTGAGGATGCCACAGTAAACCTACGATACCACCTTACCTTGTGTTTTGGCCATGGCTCGAACAAGAAGACAGAACATGCCGCCTGTTATTACTCCCCGTGGTCCCCTACGAGCGTTTCCCCCCCCTTACTCGTACATCGTTTCGATAGTGGCCGAGTCAAGTGCCCACGGGTGAAAGACCCGAGTTGTCGTTGAGGTTCAAAGGCATATGCGTATAATACGTTGCTCGGGTTCGCAGCGGTCGAGATTTTGATTTGGCTGGTCTGATGCCGAGATCGAGATACAGATCGAGAGAAGGGGTACATGTCGGAACCGTAGTTATGTGGGCAATGAAAGTGTATGGCAGTTGAAATGCCAACACCAGGGTCCCCAAGAGCAAAGAAACGCACAAGCCGCGGTTGGCCAAGGTCGGGATATGCTGTGAGTTAAATAGTCACCCGGTATCTCGGTGAATGACGTGACTAATATGGATGAAAACCAAAGTCCCGAGTGATAGCGCCAATGTCGGCAACTGGCTTGTATCTCGTGCCTTTCTTCTCACAGCTCCTTTTATCTTCTTTTTGTCATGTGCCGACATAACCCTCGTAGATAACAACAGGCAGCAGCTTCAGATCACACAAAAGCAACGATGCGCCGCGGGACATGCGTTGTTCTGTATGATAAGGGCGGCTGTCATGGTTTGCCTGACTGGCCCGACTCTAGAAGGGCAACGATACGGAGTAGAAGGAAGAAGAAATCAAGAGAAGAAACAGGGCACGCAACGAAGGAATACCAGGGACGCGCAACCCATACCCCAGGTTCTTGTTGATCCCTTGGCCTTTCGGGCTTCCTATCTGGGAGCTCAAGTCCGTCAGAGGGATGATAGGGCGAGCAAAGGCAGAGGAGTCGGGCTGGCCGAAGATGCAACAAGCCGACAAGTGTTGGCCGCGGTCAAGATAAACATGGCAGTCGGGTAACCTGCTATCTTTGTGGACTTGACGCTTCGGTGCGTCCTTTGTTGATTGTATGCATTTTGAAAGGATCAGACTTCTTTGCACTTGCACTCGCTATCAATATCCTCCCCATATCTCAAAGCTCGGTGAGGACAAGACGGGCGAGGCTTGGCCAGGCCGACAATCTCATCACTCATAGATATTACGTGACGAACAAACGGATCTGATCACATGAACTCGGCACGGGTTCCTTCTTCCCCGACTGGTCAGGGCATCGATAAGATGTTATCTGTCAAGGTGACCTGCCTAATTGCCCAAATCGGGCAGTTGACGGAGAGCTCTCAATGTGTACAAGTACTCGTATTACGGCGCAGGGCAAGAAACAGTAGAAATGCAAGGGAAGCGCTACACGCATCGGAACAGGCATCCGTGATAAGATAGCGCTGGAATAGAAATTGCCACCTGAGACAGCTTGCAGGACATGTCTTACAGCTGGATTTTACTCCTGTTTTCTCCTTTGGGCGCCCTGGCTATCGCGGACGGCGCGCTGTCGGGGCTGGTCTCAGAAAGGGGCCCTTATCTCTGGGCGCTATCAGCATCTTGATCAGTTCCGCACAAGAGGACGTGCACCGATCGGAATAGGGGGGCTTACATGTGCCAGCCGCCCCTTTCCAGCGCCCAGCCCAGCTCTGGCGAGGGTGATTCGCCCCCGGCAGAGCGCTGCAAGGATAGCTGGTGCGTGATGTGTCTTTGTCTTTGCTCCGGCGAGCTCCTATCAGGGCCACGGCGAATCCGAGCCCCGAGTGGCCCAAACAAATGGCCGTGGGCCTAATGGGATGGTGACAGTGCAACCAGCTGCGCCAGCACAGCCCAGACATGCCCAAACAAGAAGGCGTTTGCGCGGCGCTGGGCGGCTGTGGCTCTCTCGCGATTGGTGAACCGGCGCCGAAGCTATCGCTGGATAGCGATGACAACAGTGTCTCTGTCCTCGCCGTCCTGTCACCAGCCCTGGCCCGGCAGATACGAAACAGGCAAAAAGACACGAGGGGATATATCATGCAGGCCTGTGAAGAGTTTTCACATCGACTCCTCTTCCATCAGAGTCCTTTTAACCCGCCCGTTTCCCCATCTTGGGTTTCGTATCGTATCTGTTTTTTTCTTGTCTGTCTGTCTGTCTGTCCATCTGTCTTTTCTTTCTGTGTCTCTGTCTCTCCCCTCCCTTTCCCTCTTCGGCTCCTCCCCGGAAAACCTGGAAAAGCACATTCCGCACATTCCAAGGCGTCCCTCGCCAAAGATAAGGTCGAGAAAACAACAGGGAATAAGCACGAAGCGGAGACGAGATGCGAGACGGAGGCGAGACAAGCCACGGCCGAATCACCACCCAGTCCGAGCCTGATTTCCCTATATCAACGTCCTTTCCCAGACCAGACCCGTTGTCCTTGACGTCCGTTCCCCTCACCTCGCTCTTCCCCTTCCGTCTCCCTAGTACGTACGTCGTACAGGCACAATTCGTCCGACTCGTTCCCATTACATACCTCCCCGCACCACGCTGCCTGCAGGTCACTTTGCTGGCCACGTGACACTGCACCTGAACGTCAGTCGCGTCAGCCGCGTCCTTCTCTGGCTCAGTCACTCTTCTCATCAGCATATGCTATGAGAATCCATGCTTGACGTCCAGAGCCGAAGACGCCAACAGACCAGCCGACATTGCCGACGGTCCGAAAGACCCCTATCTCTGGGCCTGGCCCCATTGCGATACCCGACGACAGCACGACTTTATCGTTCGCTCGGATTCTCGCCCTATTCCTGACGAGGAATGCTCGACAACAGCCTCGTCTACGAGTCTGCAAAGCGACTCGACCGCGACTCGACCACGACAGTTCCCCCCACGCTGGCGGTGAAGATTCGGCTGCACGCTGATTGGCTGCAGATAGGGGAAATTCCTCAGGGTACCCTGGCACGACGCAAATTGGGGAAACGGCACGAGTCGCTGGAGACGACAGCCGCGCAATGAGAGTGCCCAGCAGCGGCGCCGTCGATCATGGGCCAGACGGCCCACAGCACAGTGGACACGCACCCACTCTCACAGCCGGGAGATAAGATACAGAGTAGTGGCGATGTGTCGTGAGTTTCTCGTGGGTTACGGCATGGCCCTGGCAAGAGTTGGAGAATAGTGGAACCGGCCCTACGAGTACGACGTACGTACGAGTACGGAGTACAGCCTCGGGCAGACCAGCAAGGCCTGGTTGCAGCCACGGTTGTTCTGAGGGCACCGCCACAGCTGCCCTCGAGAGGGCACGATGTGTCTGGGGAAGGCGTGGGAAGGCGTGGGAAGGCTGAAAGCTCAGCGAATAGCACGTGCGCAGAAGTTGGCGGGGGGCAGCACGAGGCACGCGGTTGAGCGCGGCGGCGTCTGCGGACAGCGCGAGTATAGGCAGGCGTCAGAGAGCATGCGGCTGGTCTGCAGAACCGACGAGGCCTGGTCCGTAGTGGCAGCCTCCTGTCCAGGCAGCTCAGCTCGTGAGGGCAGCGCATACAATCATGTCCGTGGAGCGCAGGGGTGGTCTGGGAGGCTGAATCCTGCAAGGCAGCGCAAGTCTGGACTGGAGCTTGGGACCCGGATACGCGATGTGGCGGGGATGCTCGCGGACGTCGCGGATTGTCGAGTCGAACACGCAGAGCCGTCAATATAGGGCATGGGCTGAACAGCTGCCTGACATCATCATGCATCGAACCGGGGTCTCGATCCGCCCGGATTGTTTTCGTCGGTGCTTCTCGTGCTACTGACCGCTCGTCTCAGCCGTCTCCCCACGAGAACGGGGCTTCTCCATGCAACGGCCGCGAGGCTAGACTAGGGTGCAACAGGGACGACTTCAAGGACGACTATGAGGAGGAGGAGGACGACGACAACGACGACAACGATGACGGCGACAACGACAACGACAACGACAACGACAACGACGACAACGACGACAACGACGACTACGACTACGACAACAACGACAACGACGACAACGACAACGACGACAACGACAACTACAACGGCTACGACGAAGATGAAGATGCAATGTCCACTACACTCCGACAACGACAACGCCAGACTCCGTCTCTGGTGCCTCGGAACGCTGCTCGCTGTCGGTTGGAAGTCGCCTGTTCTCGGCTCTGTGCCTTGCCGCCGGCGCTTGTCTGGCCGTTTGTCTGCAGGCTGCCGGCCGCCTGCAGGTCTCGCCTCCCGTTGCGGCTCCACCCATGAACCCCGGCCGCTCCCCCGCTATTCTTTTTTCGGGTCGGTTGCACAATGGAATCGAGTAATGGATTGTCACTGTCAACGCAGGCTTTTACGTCGCATGCCAATGCACGGCCTCTGGCCTGCTTCGACGCCAGCTCTGTTATCGCAGGGCCCTCGATGGACGAGCAGCGCCGGAAGCTGGCTCAGGGCCGGCGCCGCCAAGGCCAGGCGGGACGACGGCGAACAGACGAGCGTCGTCATGCCATCTCCCGCCGCCCTGCAGGAAGGCCTGTCGAGGCAAAAGGACACGGCAGCGGTGTCACGAACGCAACCGTCCAACGCCCGGACGCGCTTCGCCTGTGCGTGCATGCGGCATTGCCTTTTGAAAGTGCCACGACGGCGAAAAGTACGGGAACCAACGCAACTCGGTTACGTGCCCGTCTCGTGTCACCGAGTGTCATTGCCGCAATCGAGCTGATTGCGCCGCTACTTTGTGTTTGCTTACTCGTACTTTTCGGCAGACAAATCTTTGTATTCCACTTGGAGCCCTGCAAAGCTACGAGTAGACAGCTGCTTCTCGTAGTGCCGTAGACGAGGCCTGGAAAGACGGAACAGCATCAAAGTACGCGTAGAACGAATGCACCTCCTCGCAGACCCCTGCGAAACGCGGTTCCGCACGGCCGGGGGATTCCCTTTTTGGCGAATTCTTGGACATTTCCTGCCGTTCTTTGTCTATTTAGCCAGGGCCGGCGGAGAAATAGCACTCTGAAGCGCCGGACTAGTGATGCATTGTCTGGTGTAGTCTGTCCTTGCTTGTATTGGACAAAGTACTTGTACTCACAGCGGTGGTCACTGCCGTGAGAAATGAAACTCTTTCAAGTGCGAGATGGCAACTCGAATGTAAGTCTACGTAGGCCAAGGATCTGCCAGCAATGCCTGCGGAGAAGGCATGCGTCATGTTGCAAACGAGGGCGATACCCAAAGCTACGTAGATGGTCGTGATGCTTAAAGAGGGACATGCCATGTTTGAGACAGTAGCCTTTGGGAGCGTTTGCAGCTGCAGAACAGCCAGTCAGAGAGCAGAACGACGAGGCAAGGGACAGACAAACTGAAGAGAAGGAGAGGGTTCGGAATGCGGAGAGACAACGGCGAAAGGGGCAGGACGGGGTGCATGCACGTCAGACAAGCACTGTCCACGTTGTCGTGCCCAGAAGTACTTTGTACTGATGTTTTCAGGTCTCATGTCGGCGCCCCTTGCGCATGGGGGTTCCGCGCTGAAGAAGGAAACAGTTTTCGTCTTTAAAATGTGAGATATTACAGAGGCGTCGTTTGACGATCTCCAAAAAAGACATAGTTTACTTTTCGCCCGGCGGCGAGAAGAGGCAACTCGTACACTATGTACTTTGTACGTGTATCTTACATATACCCTCTGGCTTTGCCTGTCTGCCTCTTTGCCTCTTTTCCGCCCTCGCAAACCAACGACGGCCCTTTTTTTGCCACCCCGTATTCCGGCGAGAAGACGGCGGAAGGCTGAAAGGACTGCCTCGTAATGGTACATACTCCATATTAAGATACTTGGTTCAAACGTGGCCGTGATCCCTGTCAAAGCATCTTTGCGTCTTCATTTTACCGTTGCGCTCGTACTGAAGAATACTCAAGGAGCCGAGGAAAGGATCGGTGGCCCCTGCTCCAAATCAGCCAGGCCTCTCCGTCGTGGGGGTCGCTCGGCCTGTCTTGCTTTGCCCTCTTTTGCGACGTATGCCCGGACTGGCTGCCCACCCGCGAACAGACGTGTCACACGCTCTTCTCTTGCGCGCCTGCATCGCGAGCATTGTTTCTTCGTGCTCCGTGCGCCCTCGTTCTCTTTTTGTCGCGACGTGCCACCCCGTAGCGCCATCGGTACTGCACCACTCCACTTTTCGCAACAGAAAAAGACGCATCTCCAGTCCGCTCGGAAGTCTATTTGGAAAGACGAAAAGAACATTTACTTTTCAGTCGACGACGGCCGGCCGAGAGCTGGGGCGAGCTTGGAGAAAAGGCTGTCTCTGACCCAGGCCTTGTCTGGCCGCATCGTGCTGGCTGAAGCTGTCCTTGGAGGCATGAGTACGAGTATTTGCACTCTTGCCTCGTATACTGTGTATGTACATACGCATGCCCTCTCGATATTCATTTCGAGGACGTTGCGATCAGCAAGCCCCTGACTCGCTCGCACCTTCCTGCAACTGCATCGCTCCAACGTTGGAAAGAGCGTGCGCAGGAAATAGGCGCCGGCTGATTGGCTGTTCGCCAGGTGGGGCCGTTTGTGGAAAGAGCAAGGGGCACAGAGCAGTCCGTATTGTCTACAAAGGCAATGCGTATGTCGTAGGAGTTCTCGACTCTGTTGTGGCGCACCTCTGGAGCAATTGCACGACGGTCTGGCCCCGGGCGAAGCATGTGAAGGCCATTTTCTTTGACGACGCATTACGACGTACTCGTACTTTGTACAAAGCTGGTACCATATAAATGCGGGTCCAATTAGAGGCAAAGTGGGTTCCTGCCACGCGAGAAAGACATGGCAGAAAGCGGAAAGAGACAGGAGGAGCTCATGTTTCCTGCAGCGGTGATGCGGTCGGGGATGGTGTCGAGAAGCCACACAATGGTCTTCTTTCTCGCGTGCCACCCCGGTCAGCGGGCTCCTGCTGCGAGCAGAGAAGAGACGGAGGAAAAGGACATATTGCAGAGCCAAAACACACGGGCACCCTCTCATTTCGACGCAGGCTCAAATACGATACGCCGTACGTCGTAACTTGTATTAGTGCTGTGCTAGCAATGCAGGAAGACAGGGCGGGTGTTTTCAGTCTTTTCGCCAGCGACCCGCCCACTCACACCAGGTTAAGCAGCACGAAAAGCAAGGCCAGGCCGGGCTAAGCAAACGGTCGAGCTGGAGGGGGATTTTTCAATTTTAATTTTTTTTTTTTCAAAATTTTCAAAATTTTCAAAATTATTATTATTATTTTTTCACTTCCCATAGTTCTGTTTGGTACTCCGTACAAACTGGCGCCATGTCGGTATTTTTATCTGAATTTGTTTTCAGTTTGCCACCATTGGGAAGCATGGTGCCGCGGTCCTGGCATGATTCGTGTGCCCAGATGCATCGAGCTGTCTGCATGGCAGAAAGAGAGACAGAACAGCATTGGCAGATCGACAGCGCTAGACCGGCCTGAAGAACTAATTTGCCCCGGCTGTCGAGAACGAAATTGTGCTCCAGGCAGTCCACGAGAGAACACAAAGAACGATGTTTTAGACGGGCGGGGAGCGTACGAGTACGAGCGTCGTAGGTCGTCGTAGGCCGCGCTCCCGCCTCGACAAATAAGCTTGCGCACAAAGCATGGCTTCTTGTTCTCTCGCTCCGACTCCTGCCGGGCCTTGCCCGGTAATAGCTGAGCAAGCGCCTTGCCGTTTCAGTCGCTAGTTCTTCAGCAAATCTACGAGTAGAAGAACGACGTCGTGGTCGAACACTACGAGTAGTTGCCTGACAAGCCACACGGAGACAAGGCCCAGAGCCGCCAGAATCGGCTCTCCTCCGTGCCTGTGTGGGCCCAGGACCCTTTGTCTGCACAGGACTCACCTCGAATCGAGTCGTCGGCGCTGTCCGCCTCCACAGTGGGACAGTCGCGCCGTTTGTTCTTTTTCTTGTTCGTCGGCGGAACTTGCACTCGGGCCAAGGCTCGAATCCCGGCGGTATTACTCGGCAGTGCTTTGCATGGGTGCGACGTTCTTTGTTTACTGTGCACTCGCATTGTCGTCGGTGTCTGCCTTGTCGACGGAGCCTTGTGCGCATCTCGAGGGCGTGATGCAGTCGGCCACGCTGCGAGTATGTATCTTACGACGTCGTACATATACACAGCTCATAACAGCATCCGCGTCCTTGTCCTGACCCCGCGGTAGCCGTGGCAAAGCGCTGCTGCCGTTGTTTCTTCTTGCATTTCATGGTGGGCGTCTTGGCTTGCATCCGATTATCGGGCAAGGGTCTTCCAGGGGTGGGTGCAGCTCTCTGTACATACGAGAGGTGGCATGTCTCGGGCAGTGCATACGACATAGCGAGCACAGGCGTGGGGTCACCGCAAACCAATATACCGGTACAAGTGCGATACATGGACGCGGCCCAGCATGAAGCATGCCTTTGCGACATCCTGCAATGCACAGACGGCCCCGGCAAGGATCCTACTTCAGGCCCTGGACAGGCCGTCTGCGAACAGCGCCCCATTTCCATCCCGCGTCGGGTGCTGTCCA
Organism: Sporothrix cf. nigrograna; assembly: GCA_019925305.1. Classification (NCBI taxonomy): domain Eukaryota; kingdom Fungi; phylum Ascomycota; class Sordariomycetes; order Ophiostomatales; family Ophiostomataceae; genus Sporothrix; species Sporothrix cf. nigrograna. Next base: position 409,375 of record JADHKR010000012.1, on the reverse strand, counting down.
CGGGTACGAACTCGTATGCTGCGTCTCGTCGCTTGTCCTTTTCTTGGGCCGCGAGCGCGGCTGGCGATGTGTGCCAGCGGGCGTGGGATGCCGCGACGCACAGGACGGACGCAACCCTCTCGGAGTGACTCGCGTGTTGCAAGTGCTGATGCTTGTCTTGCCGGTGCTTTTCCGTTTCCGCTCGTCGTCCTGGCAGCGCGTGCCCAGCGCCGGACGCCTTGCTTTTCGTTTTTCGTTTTTCGTCGTCGTACGTATCTTACTCCGTCTTCGTCTTCCCCTCCTCCTTCTTTTTCTCCTCCTCCCCCACCCCTCGAGCAAAACCCACACCCACTCCCACGCCTCGTTATTTCGACGGCCCACAGGCCGTGATGCCCATCGACAAAACGGGACATTGCTCAGAAAGGCGCTGGCAGAACCAAGGATGACTCGACGGCATCTCTGCACGGATGCAGAGGCGGACCCATGGCTGACGCTCCGCTTAGTCTGGCCGCTAGACGACAGCCATGCAACACTCGCTGCGCCGGAGCACAAACGCTGTGAGGTTAGCGCACGCAGCTAGTGTCCACGGCTCTGTCGACGGTGCTGGGCGTCGCCGGCAGCGTTCGATGTGGCAGCGTCGAGCATCTTGAGAGGCATGGACATCCACGCCAACTGACTATATCGTAGTGACTGACATCCACGTCCGCCAACTGACTGCTCGTATGTCGTCGTAGTGCCGGCCGCTGTCCGCACCCAGCCCTTCCGCTTGCAGAAGATGCCTCCATCTACCGAGACCGTCCTCGCCGTACGATGCATTCCAAATGCCAGTCTGGTCCGAGACCTCGAGTAGCGCTGGGACGCTAACGGCCTAGGACTGGCTGCTACGACACCTGAGTGGCCCGTCGCTCCACGCCGCCCCAGCGCTCGTTCTTTGCCTCTGGCGGCCTCGCCTCCTACGTCGTAGCCTGAGGCTCACCGCACCGACCTACGAGTACAGAGAGTTGTGTCGTAGTTCTCGCCTGCTCCTCCATCGCAGCCTTTGCTTCCCCTTGTCCGCGGCGGTCGCGGCGGCCGCGGTGTCGTGGCGTCGGCTCGCTCTCTCGGGAGCAGACTGTCCGTCCCACCGGGGCGCCTTTTTGTCGTCTTTGTCTTTTTGCCGTCGTCTGGCCGTCTCTTTTGTTTGTCTTTGCCGCAGGCGCATTTCCTGCCCACCCAAGTCTCCCCACGGTCGCAACTGGTGTTTCTCCAACAGGCTGTTGCCAAGGTAAGGACACACTCGTACGAACAAGGCAAGGGAAAGAGCGGCCGGCGCGCACAAAACAGCGAATGGGGGGCGAGGCAAGAGCGCACTAGAGCCGCTACGACGTCCCTGGCGACTGGTGTTATTACTCCGTGGACGCCAGCTCTCCCACAGGCAAGAACGAAGAACGCGACAGGGGTGGGGAGCAGGAGCGAACGAGACCAAGAGGAAAAACCCGCCGATGCGGCCCCCCAAACGAGAGGCGACCCCCATTTTCTGGTCCTTCCTCGAGGGCGAGACGCAAGACACCCACCTCGCCGTCTGCAGGTCAACCTGCTTGTCCCTGCTATTTCCACGTCCGGTTTGTCTCTCGCTCTTCTGTGGTTCTGTCCACCGCATCGCGGGTGAAGATATCTTATAAAGTTGAGACGAGCAGAGAAAAAGAGGCAGGAGGATGCGTACGCGCAGCTGCCAGACGTATACAGATTACTCGTAAGATACAAGTCGTAGAAAGCGACATCGCAGGAGCTACCGTGCCGCAAAAGAAAAAAGAAAGAGTCGATTGCGTAGCGCACCCAACCCGCTGCGGCGCATGCTGTGCCTGCTGTATTTTCCCCTCGGTCGTTTCGCAGCGCTGTATTTTTATTCTCCCGATCCCCGTCCACCTGGCTTTTTTTCTCGTTCTGTTCTCTGGCCCGCGTCCCTCTTCGTTTTTCTTGTTTTCGCATTTTGTTTCTTGGATTCGCCTTCTCGCTCCCTCTCTTGTTCTCTTCTCTTGTTCTCTTCTCTTCCCCTCGTCTCCTTCTCCTCCCGGCCCTTTTTTTCTTTCCCATCTCCCTGTGCCCGGCTTCAGCATCAATTCAGCACCAACGGGCTTCGAGTCACAGCCTGCCCGCCCGTCCCGCCAACGAACGCCATACGAGCGCCGCACGAGACACAGCTCGGCGAACGAGACTCGCCTCGACTCGACAGCTGTTTTTATATCCCAACGAGATCGCATCGCCCTCGCCCGCCTTGCGATCGCGTGCACAGCTGCCGGACCCCGGACACAACCGCCAGGCGGACGCCCGGCCGACGTGGGGACAAGGAGGTTTTTCTCTCGTAATCTCGCAACCATCCCCCGCGCTCCTCCATCACCACCAAGCGCTGCCAGCAGCGACCTGACTCGCCGGCCCGTTTGCGCACCGGCTCACCGCAGCCGTGTGGCTCTGTCCTACAGCAGCCCTCCTCCCCCCCCCCGCTCCCCGAGACAGGGCTGTCTCTATTTTACTGTCCCCAACCCCCCCTCCTCTTGTCTCAGAGACCCGGCACACCGGTGCCGCGCTCTTTCGATCGCAGCATCTCCGCGGAGCAAGGCTTCGCCGCTCGTGTCCCGCAGCCTCGCCGGAGCCTCGTGTGAGCTCGTGTGAGCTCGTCTGCGTGTCCTGCTGCACACGCGGCCCCTCTCCTTTTCTCTCGTCCCGTTTCTGCCGCGGGCCGCCATGATGGCCGCCAGCACAACGTCGCCGCGCGGCACGTCGAGCCCCATGATGGGCATGAACACCACCACAACAGAGCACGACTTTCGCTTCCCGCGCCGGCCAACGGGCAGCGGCGTGCACGGCCAGCACGGCCAGCACGGCCAGCACAACCAGCACAGCCACAACCTCAGCTTCGACTTCTCCAGCGACCACTTCCAGCACGACTTTGACATGTCGGCCATGGCGGCGCCTGCGTCGGCCGCGGCCGCGGCCCCGCCGTATCCCAGCATCGACAGCGTCGCCTCGCCCAAGAGCCCCTCGGCGGGCCGGCTCGGCCTCGACATGGACAAGCTGTTCCAGTCGGCGCGCGGCCGTCTCTCGCGCGACGACGTGTTTGCCGATCTGCGGCGCGGCCTGGACGGCGACGCCTCGGCGACGCCCGGCAGCCCCGAGGAGATGCAGAAGCAGGATCCTCTGGCCACGGAGATCTGGCGCTTCTTTTCCAAGACGAAGCAGCTGCTGCCCAACCAGGAGCGCATGGAGAACCTCACGTGGCGCATGATGCATGTGAAGCTGAAGACGGCGCAGCCTCAGAAGTGAGTTTTTTTTTTTTTTTTTTTTTTTTTTTCCCTCTGCTCTTTTTTCCCTTTTCTCTTTTCTCCTTCTCCCTCTCTTCTACCTTGTGCATCTTTCCTTCTCTGGACTCTTCACTATATTCCTCACTTATATTCCTCACGCTACTGCATCTATATCTCTGATACGGGATTTGGGGTTTAATATTATCTCCTATCTCAGACATGCTAACATATATAGGCCCGCGCCACCCCCCAAGGCCCCTGCAGCCAACGCGCCAAGCGGCATCGCCCAGCTGCGCAAGTCCAGCGAGCAGAGCATGCCCTTCCACAACGCCGGCCAGCCCCCGTCGGCCATGTACGGCCTGCCCGGGTCCTCGGCGGACCCCATGAGCATGGACGACTTTATCGACCCCCGCAACGTCGCGTCCCCCGACGGCGGCGCGGACGCCCACTCGTCGGCCCACGCCGTGGCCTCGGCCATTCCCATCAAGTCCCGCCGGGACCCTGGCAAGGCCTTTGTTCCCCAGAGCGTGCCCGTCGCGCAGCACCAGGTCGGCCAGGACGAGTTTGCCTACGTCACCCGCCACCCCCGCAAGACCAGCATCGACGACCGCCGGGTTCGTCCTCCCACTTCCCACCCTGCTGCGCATGCGCATGCCCAGGCCCAGGCACACCACAAAAAACTCACACTGACAACCCAGACCCGGAAACGGCCGGCCAACTTTTCGCCGCACGTGCCCGCCGTCGGCAACGCGGCCGACCTGGACGTCGACGCGGAGCTGCAGGACTACACGCTGGACCTGGACCACTCGCTCTCGGCGGGCCTCGCCAACCACGACCACCCCACGCCCAACGGCATCCCCTTTCCGCTGGACTCGTTTATGGACAATGACACCCTCTTGACGTCGGCCGGCCCGTTCCAGCAGTCCTTTTGCATTTCGCCCTCCACCTCGCCCATGGTCAACCACGGCCTCTTCTCCAACCTCTACGGCAACAGCGGCCCCTCCATGCCGTCGTCCTCCATCCCCACCACGGCCGACTACTACTCGCCGCCCGGCTCCGCCTACCACTCCACGGCGTCCACGCCGCACCCGCTCAACGACGGCGGCGTCAACGGCGCCAACGGCGAGGGCTTCTACTTTGGCCCCATGGACATCCGGGGCCCGTCCCAGCGCGGCCCGCAGGGCTTCCGGCCGTCCTCGACCACCACCACGGGCGCCATCTCGTCGTCCATGGCCAGCAGCATCACCACCACCGCCGCCGGCCACGCGGGCAGCGCGCTGATGTACGGCAGCAGCGCAGGCAACGGCAACAGCAACAACCACAACAGCAGCAACAGCAACAACAGCAGCATGTTCCAGCCGAGCTCCGTGTCCACGACGGGGCCGGACAGCGTGGCGGGCTTCTCGACGTCGTTTAGCCACATCGACCCCGCGCAGGTCTTCCAGCAGCAGCACCACGACGCGCAGGTGGCGCAGTCGCCGGGCCTCACCGGCAGCAGCAACAACAACCTGCTGAGCGACAACATGTTCTCGTTTGGCGCGGACTCGGACGCCGACGACGACGACGCCGGCGTGTTTGCCGACCGCAACATGAGCGCCAACGGCGGCGACTACTCGCCGGGCATGGACGAGCCGGGCCTGGGCGGCGCCGCGGACAACCTGGGCTGGGACGCGTCGCTGCCGGGCCAGTTCAGCACGCAGGCGGCGCGCTACCCGGGCGGCATCCCGCCGCGCAAGCACGTGACCATTGGCGGCGCCACCACGGCCGACTTTGACATGGGCAGCGAGTGGGACGGCGCCAGCGGCTCGGTGCCGGCCAACAGCAGCCTGACGCGCTCGCAGTCGCAGTCGTTTCGCAGCGGCAGCATCAGCGGCCCGGCCGGCGGCGGCGACCGCCGTCAGCAAAAGATGCCGCGGACGGCGTCGACGCCCAACGTCCACCGCGCCGGCAGCATCTCGGGCGGCGGCGGCTTCGACCTGATGGCGCCGTCCAACCCCAACTCGCCGCCCAACGACATGAGCGGCGTGGGCAGCGGCGCGGGCCACGTGTCGGGCTACAGCTCCGTGGCGCAGAGCCGGCCGTCGTCGCCGCCGATCCCCAGCTCCAGGCACGGCTCGTCGACGAACCTGCAGGCGCAGGGGGGCGAGTCGTCTGCGCCGACGACGTGCACCAACTGCTTCACGCAGACGACGCCGCTGTGGCGGCGCAACCCCGAGGGCCAGCCGCTGTGCAACGCCTGCGGCCTGTTTCTGAAGCTGCACGGCGTGGTGCGGCCGCTGAGCCTCAAGACGGACGTGATCAAGAAGCGCAACCGCGGCTCGGGCGCCAGCCTGCCGGTGGGCGGCACGAGCACGCGGTCCGGCAAGAAGAGCGGCGCGTCGGGCACCAGCACGCGCAAGAACTCGACGCTCTCCATGTCGGCCACGGCGTCGTCGTCGACCAACCTGTCGTCGTCGTCGTCGGCGGCGGCGGCGGCGGCGGCCAGCGCGTCGAGCGTGACGACGCCGCCGTCGCAGCTCAACCGCGCGGGCAGCGTCAACGACAGCGAGAGCCCCACCAGCGGCGGCGGCAACACGGCCGGCAGCACGCCCGGCAGCTACACGGGCTCGGTCGGCGGCGGCAGCGGCAAGAACGTTGTGCCGATCGCGGCGGCGCCGCCCAAGAATGCGCCCGGCCCGGGGGCGGCGGCGCTGCCGCGCATTGCGGCGGCGGCGACCTCCAACTCGAAGCGCCAGCGCCGCCACAGCAAGAGCGTCAGCGGCGGCAACGCCCAGCCGTCCCTGGCCATGACGCCGAGCGACGTCGGCATGGGCGGCAGCAGCATCATGGACATTGACAGCCCGGCCAACTCGACGGGCTCCAACGAGGCGGCGCTGTCGTCGCTGGGCGCCAGCACGGGCCTCGGCTTCCTAGACAAGCACACCAGCAACCTGGGCCTGGCCAACGCCTTTGGCGTCACGCAGCGGCCGATTGTCAGCCCCGGCATGATCGGCATGGGCCCGGCCGCGTCGGGCTCGATGATGACGCCGGGCGGCTCGGCCGGCGGGCCGCAGGAGTGGGAGTGGCTCACAATGAGCCTGTAATGTGTTTTGTGCGTGCGTTTGCGTTTGCGTTTGCGTTTTTGCATCTCTTCGATCTTTCCGACTTCTTCGCATCGACGCATTGGATCATTCGTCTCGGCGGGCTTTTGCGTCTCTTTCATCTTTCTCATTTCTAGGTTTGGACGGTGGTGGCTACTGGGAGAGACGTGTGCTACACACGACGACGACATGTCTATACCTTTCGGCGGGCGGATGTTTGTTTTCTGCAGGGGACGACTTGACCTTTCGGCGTTCTGTCTCATTTCCACTCTCCTTGCATGGCTTGTCTCTTTTTTTCTCTCTTTTTCTGTCTTTTTTTTCTGTCTTTTTTTCTGCGCTTGGTCGTCCAGATTTCGGACGACAGTAGAATCGTGGGATACCCCCTCCTTGTATGGACTTTTCTTTTGGATATAGACGCAGGATATGAGTTGCGTAACATGAGGCCAGCCGCTTTCCATGGTTACGACGGGCGGGAGATTGGGTTCTGGATCTCGCACGGTGCTTGCGCGAGTTTATAGAACGAGGCGGAGCTGCAACGCAGTCCACCGCAAGCCGAATCCAAAGTCATTGACATTGTCTGCAGGACGTGAAGGAGTGTGTTCGGACTGATATCACTGGCACGTGAAACGCTAGTGCTTATCGATAAGACGTTGACAACGTACCTGCCGCTTGGTAATTTCGCAGCGGTCTCTCCTTCCTCATCGCACTCGACATGCCTGCGCGGCAGGTCCCTCCTGCCCCCGACCGACGACGCCCCTTGTGGGTCTTTCGCAGCTTGCGTCTGCCGACGGCCGGCAGTGTTTGTTTCAGTGTTTGTTTCTGGCTTCTTCCTCTCCAGGGCCCCCGGCGCCGCGACCCCTCGTCTCCTTGCATCCGCCTCGGGCCCGACAGCGGCCGTCTGCACGCCTCCTCTGCGCCATGGCCACCGCCGACGCCTCGGTCTTTTCTCTGCCGCCCGCGCGAGCAAACGGCCCTGTCCGCGTCCTGCCGCCGGCCTCGTCGAAACCGCCGCAACCACCACAGCCGCCTTCCTCCCAGACGTCGGGTCAGCAGGCTGGTCCGACGCTCGCCTCAAACTATGATACCCCGTTCCCTGCCTTGGCACGGTCCTCGACTCTGCCCGTCTCCCTGCCCTCGGCGGCTGCAGCGGCGGCCACGGCAGCCAAGCCGCCGGCGCCGGCTGGCTCGGCCGGGGCAGCAACAGCAACAGCAGCAGCAGCAGCAACAGCAGCCGGCCGCCGCACCGATCCATACCACCTTGCGCCCGAAGACGCGTTCTACTCGACCGTCTCCCCGCCGTGGGACCGGCATGCCGCGCAGAACCACAGCAGCCACGGCAGCGCTGCGGCCGGCGGCAGCCATGTCTCGGGCGGCGAGCTGCACGAGGCGCGCAGCGGCGGCCGCTCGTCGCTCTGGCCCGGCGGCCTCAGCAGCAGCAACCTCCGGCGGTCTGCATCCGGTGCTGTTCTGAGTGGCATTGGCGGCGGCGGCGGCGGCGGCACAGAAGGCCGGAGCCGCAGCCGGCGGCGGCGACGACGCACGTGGAAAAAGCTGCTCTGGGTGAAGCAGTCCTGTCCGTCCCCCCCCTCTCTTCCATGCGGCCGAGCCGCTTCGCTAACTTGTGCCCGCAGACCCCGACAACTACACGGACCAGGCCACGTTTCTCGAGAACCTCCAGCGCAATCCGCGCCTGAAGCCGTACGACTTTTGGCCGCTCGTCGCCGACTCCACGGTCATAGTGCAACACGTGTGCTCGGTGATTGTGTTTGTCGTCTGCTTCATCGGCATTGCCCGCGACCGCGTCAGCCCCGTGTCCGTTGTCGGCTGGGGCAGCATTGCGACGTGCATGGGCTGGCTGCTGTGGGAGTGGTGGGCGGGCCAGGAGCAGCAGGAGCGCCGCCTGCTGGACAGCGGCGACGAGGACGGCGGCCGCGGCGCGCTCGACGAGCTGCCGGGTGCCGGCGGGGCGGACACGCACCGTGCTCGCAGCGCAGGCAGCGCAGGCAGCGCGAGCAGCAGGGGCAGCGCGGCCAGCGCGGACCCGTCGCCGCCGTCCTCGTCGCTCGCAGCACAGCCCTCGGTGGCGTCGAGCCGGCCGGGCAGCCGGCCGGCCAACAAGCACGCGGCCGCGGCCGCGTCCACGGCGTCCACGGCGCCCAGCCTGGCTGCGTCCACAAACAGCTCGGCAACGAGTCTGCTCCACATGGCGAGCCGTCCTGGCCGCGGCGGCGGCGGCGGCGGCGGCGGCGGCGGCAGCAGCAGCAGAAGCCTCGGTGCGGCCGGCGCGAGCACAAACAGCGCGTGGCAGCCGCCCAGCCTGCCGTCCGGCCTGTCGCAGGTCAGCACGGCGTCGCACGCGTCCCTCTCCTCCCAGCGGCCGGCGGTGCCGGCGACGCCGGCAACGCCGCGCTACCCGCCGCCACGGCGCTCGCGGACGCCGCTGCGCAACGGCCGCACGCACCACCGCGTGGCGACGATCAAGTCGGCCGTGCTCATCTACTTTACGCTGCTGGGGCTGTCGCCGATTCTCAAGTCGCTGACGCGGTCGACGTCGTCGGACAGCATCTGGGCCATGTCGTTTTGGCTGCTGGCCATCAACATCTTCTTCTTCGACTACTCGGGCGTCTGGGTCGGCGCGCACAAGTTCCCCGTGGCCTCGCTGTCGACCAACGCGGCCCTCATGGCGTCGACCGTGCTCGCCAGCCGCCTGCCGTCGACGGGGCAGGTCTTTAGCCTGACGCTGTTCAGCATCGAGGTCTTTGGCCTCTTTCCCGTGTTCCGGCGCTATGCGCGCCACCGCAGCTGGCAGTACCACGTGGGCCTGACCGTGCTGCTCGTCCTCGGCGCCGGCGCCGGCGTCGGCATCATCTGGACCGAGCCCGGCGACGGCCTGCCCTGGCGCGGCGCCACGGCCGGCATGGCCGTGGCCTGCCTGCTGGCCGCCGTCGCCATGGGCGGCTGCAGCTGGTGGCTGATTGGGCTGCAAAAGTACAAGAACGAAATCTATGGGCCGTGGGACCCAGCCCGGCCCGTCATCATCAGCCGGCGCCACTGGAACGACGTGTAGCGGTGTAGAGAGCCTGTTGCAGTTTTACTCGTATTCTACACGTGTCCGGCCCAGCCTGTTTTGCAAAACATAGACATGAATGAAACAACTTCTTGCATTACGCACGAGTTGCCCTCGACAATTTCCCTTCATGTGCGAGGTCGTGAGCCAGCCTGAGCAGGCCCTGATCCCGCCTGAGCTGTGCTGATTCGATGGGTCCGCCGGCCTAACAGAGTAGGGGCCCTGTTTTTGGCTGGCCACCCCGCTTTGGCAGAGTGGATAACAGCCCAATATCCCACCCCAACCTCAATATTGTTACTCGTACTTGCTTACTCATCATCGGAAGCCCCCGCCAAGATCGTTGCTGGGTCAACTGCAGTGGGGCAGCCAACGCCCCCACCGTCCCGTCGCCGTGCACCGCACTGGACGTGCCTTCCCAATGTTTTGTGCTTTTGCCTTGCTCCTTCCGCCTTGCCCCGTGCTCCATAGCGACGCGGCTACGCAAAGAAGCAGCATCGCGACAACCGAGAAACGAGCTGATCTCTCGCGAACAACGCAACAACGCCGCGACGGCCATCCTTCCACCGACATTCCTCCCTGCATCCACGTCCATCGTCTTTGTTGGGCCGTCAGTACAAGTACGCATTCTTTGGCCAGGCCGACGCCGTCGTCGTGGGCGCCAATTGTCTTTTCTTTTTTCTTTTCTCTCTTTTTCTTTCTTTCTTCTCTCACACTCTCTTTCTTCTCTCCTACTCTCTTGCCTTGTTGCTCGCTCTCCCCCTCCCACCTGCTTCACCCCGCGACCCACAATGGCCAGCTTCATGGCCAGCCTGCTCGACCGGGCCAGCACGGCTGTCTCGCGCCCCGAGACGCCGACCAAGAACAACTTTTTGACGCCCACGAGCACGCCGCAGGGCAGTCCTAGCAAGAAGACACTGCCGCCGGGCGCATACGAAGTGCCAACGGCGCAGGACGGCAGCATCCTCGCCGGCACGGGCGCGGCCGGCGGCGGGCCGAAGCAGGGCAGCGCCGGCGTGCCCATCCCCAACCTGTTTGACAACGCCGTGCGTCTCGGCCGGCCGCCGACGGCGGGCGGCGCCGGCAGCACGGGCGGCACCGGCAGCGGCCGGCCTCTGGCCCCGTCCAAGGGCCACAACCAGCAGCTCCTCGAGGACCCCTTTGCCGTGGACGACAGCGTGGTCCTCAAGACGGCGGCGCTGTCGCTCGCAAACAAGGAGAACAAGGCGGACGCCGGCGCGGGGCCGGCGGCGGCGACGCCGGTGACGTCGGTGGCCCCGTCTGTCCTGTTGGCCCCGTCGGCCCCGTCGGCCCCGTCGGCCCCGTCGGCTCCGTTTGCCGCGGCCGCAGGTGACAGCGACCACAAAAGCAAGGAGAACGCGCTGCAGCCGCCCACGCGCCTGCCGGTGCCGGCCGAGGCGCACAGCCACGCGGCCGTGTCGCGGCACGAGCTCTACCAGCAGCCGACGCGCGAGCGGCCCAACACGCCCAACGTCAAAAAGTTCAACACGTCGCGCGGGCTGACGGCCGAGGAGCTCGAGATCCTCCGGCGCCCCAACGTCCGGCGCCTCGTCAACGTGACGCAGCTCTACTTCCTCGACTACTACTTTGACCTGCTGACGTACGTCGGGGCGCGGCAGACGCGGCTCAGCGCCTTCCGCGCCGAGGTGCCGGCGCCGCCCGCCACCGACGAGGCCACGTACAGCCAGCTGTGGCACAAGTACACGGGCCGCGAGCGCGCCAACCTGCGCAAGCGCCGCGTGCGGCTGCGGCACGGCGACTTCCAGATCCTGACGCAGGTGGGCCAGGGCGGCTACGGCCAGGTGTTTCTGGCGCAGAAAAAGGACACGCGCGAGGTGTGCGCGCTCAAGGTCATGAGCAAGAAGCTGCTCTTCAAGCTCGACGAGGTGCGGCACGTGCTGACGGAGCGCGACATTCTCACGACGGCCAAGAGCGAGTGGCTGGTGCGGCTGCTCTACTCGTTCCAGGACGACGCCAGCATCTACCTGGCCATGGAGTACGTGCCGGGCGGCGACTTCCGGACGCTGCTTAACAACACGGGCGTCCTCTCCAACCGCCACGCGCGCTTCTACATTGCCGAGATGTTCTGCGCCGTCGACGCGCTGCACCAGCTGGGCTACATCCACCGCGACCTCAAGCCCGAGAACTTTCTGGTCGACTCGACGGGCCACGTCAAGCTGACCGACTTTGGCCTGGCCGCCGGCTTCCTGGCGCCGGCCAAGATCGAGTCGATGCGCGTGCGGCTCGAGCGCGCCTCGGAGACGCCGGTGCCCTTTGGCAAGCCCATGGAGCAGCGCACCATGGCCGAGCGGCGCGAGGGCTACCGCACCATGCGTGATAAGGACACCAACTACGCCAAGAGCATTGTCGGCTCGCCCGACTACATGGCGCCCGAGGTGCTGCGCGGCGAGGAGTACGATTTTACCGTCGACTACTGGAGCCTGGGCTGCATGCTCTTTGAGGCCCTGACGGGCTTCCCGCCCTTTGCCGGCGCCACGCCCGACGAGACCTGGCGCAACCTCAAGCACTGGCGCGACGTGCTGAAGCGCCCGGTGTGGGAGGACCCCAGCTACTTTCTGAGCAACCGGACGTGGAGCTTCATCACCACCTGCATCAACGCGCGCTCCAAGCGCTTCTCGCGCATCGACGACATCTACCGCCACCAGTACTTTGCCGAGGTCGAGTGGGCCACGCTGCGCGCCAGCAAGGCGCCCTTTGTGCCCGAGCTCGACTCGGAGACCGACGCCGGCTACTTTGACGACTTTACCAACGAGGCCGACATGGCCAAGTACAAGGAGGTGCACGACAAGCAGATGGCCCTCGAGACCATGGCGGACCGCGAAGAGGCCATGGGCAAGGGGCTCTTTGTCGGCTTCACGTTCCGCCACCGCAAGACGGGGCCTGCTAACGGCGAGGACGGCGACAAGGGCGGCGCCGGCGCCGCCGCCGCCGCCAACAGCAGCCCGCGCAAGCCGCTGACAAACGACACCTTTGGCGTGCCGCTGGACACGGGCGGCCCCGAGACCTATGGTACGATGTTGTAGGAGCAGCATGCAGCGGTAGGACGGTCGGCGGGGAGGCCTCAACAGCAACAACAACAGCAACCACAACAGAAGCTGCGTCGGCGCCGCGGCCGCCCAGCCCACAAACCTGGCCAGGCCCTCTGCAGAGTGCCGCCGGCCATCCCCCACGCCAACCCCCATGCCAGCGCGCGCGGCTACCCAGACCTGTTTGCCCCGCACCGCACCGCGTACCAGCAGCGGTGCTTCCAGAAACACTACGAGCAGCAGCAGCAGCAGCAGCAGCAGCAGGCCTACCTGCAGGACCAGCAGATGGCCGCCGCGCTCGCCCAGCAGCCCATGGCTCTGCCTGCACTGCCTGCACAGCACCGCTTCCCGCAGCAGGCCCATCTCCAAGACTACCTCCGCTCCGGCAACAGCTCGTACGCGCTGACGCCGGGGGTGTTTCCGGGGCCGCCTCCGGGGCCGTTTTCGGGGTCGTCTCCGGGGCCGTTTCCGAATCAGTCCGTCCATCACCCCCAGCACGGCCCGCATGGCCGTGGCCCGCATCCCAGCGTTGTGCAGCAGCAGAAATGGGCTGCCGGCGCCGTGTACAACCCGTGGGGTGTCTACGAGAACGACTGGTCCGCCGTCGCCAGAGACAGGCCCACTGCCAGGGGCAGGCCGCCGAGGCAAGGGCTCTGAGCCGTGCTTTTTTTCGTTTTCTTTTTTCTTCCTTTTTCTTTTTCTTCCGTTTGTCGCTTCTCTGCATTTCGACCCGCGCCACGTTGGTTTCCTGGCCCTTGCTCGTTGGCTGTCCCGGGCTTGGCCTTTTCTGTTCAAGGGCATTGCATGCTTTGTGTTGTCGTGTACCCTGTGTGTCTGTTTGTTGACGAGAGGCAAGAATACAAAGAGCGGGCCAAGGGGCGAAGGAGCAAACGAAAACGCAATGATTTTAGAAAAGGGCGGGGGGGGGGGGGGGGGGGGGTGGCTATTTGGTCAGGCGGTTTTTTTTTG
>JADHKR010000012.1:173722-395927 GCA_019925305.1 Sporothrix cf. nigrograna | reverse complement strand
CGTACGTTCCGCCCCTGCTGTCGGCAGACTATGCGGCGCGGCGCGGGACCGTCAAGGAAGAGATCGCCGAGCTGCTTGTGGCCAATCTCGGCCTTTTGTCTTTTGTCTTTTGTCTTTTTTTGTCTTTTTTTCTTCTTCCCTTTTTACACCAGCTTCTTTCCCTGACGACTGCTTACGCGACAAACGAATCGCGTTGACCGCCTTGTTTGTTTCCTCTTGTATCATTCCCTCCTATTAGCAAAGCTCTGTTGACCGACAAGTATAGAAAATGAGAAAGCCTATATGATTTAATTGCAAGCAGGCGTATCGATCCCACGGTGACGGAACTACAACGCGAAGCGTCTGCCCCTTCATCGCAGCGCCAGCTGGGGAAGAAGGGCGGCCGAATACACATTGCTGCTCAGTATGTCACAACCTCGACTGCCGGGCCCGTTGCAGTCGATACCACGCTGCTGCCGCTGCCCTTGTAAGGAAGTCAACAAAGCCTTGACGGAAAGGCCCGTGCCACACACTAGTGACGTCAATTAGTGGATGCTCCATAGGCATTTACAACGTCAAGCCAGCCTTGAAGTCACAAAACCATTTCCGTCTTTTGAGTACTGGCCGAGTTATCCAAAGTAGGGCTGGATGAGTTACCAAGCTATAGCCATTCACTTTCAATAAACCCAGTCTCAAGTGCTAGAGCAGTGACCTGATTCACTCACCTCGTCAAGGCTGACAAGCTGTGAACAGATAGTGCCCGCAAAAGGATATAATGTGTTTTTAATCCACCTCGACTGGCTCTGACTCTCGACACCGCAAGGTAAAGCACCATTATCAACATTCAGCCGTTCCTATCCCCCCCGACGATGGGCCCGGCGCCACAAAATTCTCTTGAACGAGACACGGTACGCAACGCCAGATACCCAAGAAACCCACAAAACTAACGATGCCTTGTTCCAGAAATCCGCCCAGGCACAATGCGACCCATTCCTTGACTCTGGAGAGCCCGCCTCGAGCGTGCGTTTGCCTTTCCGGCCGCCCAAGGCCGAGTGTGACTCTGAGCACGACAACAGCTGCGTGTCCACAACCGCAGAGTGTGGCAGCTCGCCGACACCGCCAGCGGAGCAGTCCAAGAAGCTGCCCAAGGTGACACGCAGGGATGCGGCCGACGACGCCATAGACAAGGACAGAGAAAAGGACAAGAGTAAGGAGGCAGCCTACAAACTGAGCATGCCACCTCCACTGCCTGCGTCTGGTAGGAAAACACGGACCAGCATCCGCGGGGACTCGTCTGTCAGTCCGCTGTCGTCTGCTACAAAGCGGCAGGGCGGAGGCTGAAGGATTGGGACGCAGGTGCGGTGACGAGCACACTGAACAGCAGGCTACATGGAAAAGGCCGCGCTTTTGTAAAGACAGTCAAGAATGAGGTTTCATACACAGTAACAATGTGACAAACAAGCTCTCCCCTTAAGCTTTTGTGTGATTTCGAGTCTTGCAAAATGGCCACTGGAATATGCCGCGAGAGAACACATACTCCCAGCCCCTGCGTATTTCAGAAACAAAAAGAGTGGTTGCACTGCATGCGGCGACGTAGTTCGTGGGTATTACGTGTCGTTGGCGTGCGTTGCCTCGACCTGCATCTGCAAACTGTTTGCCGGCTGCTGTAGTGCAGGCTGACGACGACTGGTATGAGTGCAGTGGTGTTTTTGCATTGCCCCGGGCCGGACATTCCCCTTTGACCACCGGAGGATGCAGTGAGTAAGGGAGGAACAAGTCTTGCCTTTTTTCTCAATCTTTGGTTTAAGACTTTTTAACTATTCTTTTCTCCTCCGGCCATTGCTGTTCTCTTTACCTCCGTACCCTATGTCTCCTTTTCATCGCGTGGCACAAAATATGCCGTGCCTACTCCCAAGTTTTCGTCTGTCAAAACTGCCATCCAATTCGCCAACACTTGCTTCGGTCCTGAGCGGCATTGTGGCTTTTGGAATCCATCCCAGTCTCCCATTTTCTGCAAGACCATTCACATTTCCATCCTTTTTGTTTGGCTCTCTCCGTGATCTGACGTTGCTTGGCCAGGGACGCGTGGCAGCGGTCCTTTCGGACAGCGAGGCGCAGATGCGCGGTTGGACGAACACGTAGAGCGGATGTGAGGAACAGTCAGACCAGACAACCACAACAGAAGTAGGAGAAGGCCAGAAAAGGCACAAACGGAAACAGCCTCGTCATTGTGTGGCTTGATGTGGCACAAAACATGAAGAAGGCGGGCAAGAAAATGACCGGCACAATGAGGCGCGCCGACGCAATGTCAAAGGCTGTATAAAGAGTGAAAGAGTATCTGATTTTTTTCTTTACACCCTCTCTACTGTGTTGTTCTTCCTTTCATTTACAACGAGAGTACACCGTCTTTTTTGTTTAAAAGTCGATAGATTATACCGCCACCGGCCACCGCCCACACTCTCCGCCCGACAATCAACACGCCGAAAATGAAGAGCCTGTCGTCGGCAGCTGCCGTGGCTGTCTTCGCTTTGCCGATGCTCGTGGCTGCTCAGCCGTTCTGGTCGGGCGCTCCTGCCTGTGTTGTGCGTCACGGAACGTCCCTTGCTCCTTCCCCGTCGGTGGCTCGCTGCAAACCTTGTTTGAACCGCAACAGCTGACTGACCTCGCCGCACAGCAATCCTGCATCGCGTCGGCCTTTTCGGCGGCGGCGTTGCCCTTGCCGACAGCGTTCTGTGCGGCGTCGGGCGGCTCGCCCGTTGCGAGCTGTCTCGGCGCCAGCTGCGGGTCGTCCGCGCCGGCGGTCGTCTCGTCCTACGCGTCGCTGTCCTCGTCCCTCTGCAGCGGCTACGCGTCGTGCGTCTCGGCGGGCAGCACGGCCGTCTTGCCTGCGCCGACCACGGCGGGCAGCGGCGGTTTTGGCGGTGGCCCGTTTGGCGGCAGCGGGGATGGCAGCCGCGGCGCCACGGCGACATTTGCTGCCACGGGGTGTCCCTGGGCTACGGACGGTTGGCTCGGCGGCAGCGGCGGAAACGGTGACGGCGGCTGGGGCGGCAGCGGCGGCGGCTGGGGCGGCGACGGTGTCTGGAGCGGTGGCGGTTTCTGGGGCCGCTCGCAGAGCGGCTGGGCGTACCGCACGGCGACGGCGGCGGTGACGACGACGTTTACGCGTGGCGGCAGCCTCGTGACAGCCACGGGCGTGGCCACGGTCGAGGAGGCGGTGTCGGGCGGCCTGACGAGCACGACCACGTTCTTTGACGCGCAGGTGACGGGCAGCACGAGCAGCAGCGGCACGGCGAGCGGCGGAGGTCTTTTGGGTGGGCATGGCGGGCCGGCGACGGCCAAGGTCGTTGGCTTTGCCCTGGCAGCGGCCGCTGTTGTCGTCGGGATGCTGTAGGTCTGTTGTGCGAAGAGTGCATCTTGGCTGGTTCTGTCTGCTGACATTGTCTGCTCTTTCTCTGGGTTTGCTTGATCTTTTTTTTTTCTTTATTCTTGGGCGCATTCCTGCCTATTCGCCTATCATGCAGACGGCCTCTTTGTCATTCATATTCTTCTGTAGGACGCACAAACGATACACGCAGCGAGTATATGATTTCCTCTCGCCGTGACAACTGCAGGTGGCTCTTGTTTGCAGCCCTGACCCGTGTCCGCCTACCGAAAGCTTCGGCCCGACGGCTTCAGCTTGCCGCTCACGCAGCCAATGACGACGGCGTCCAGGTCGTTTGTCGTGTCTGTCGGCGCCTGTGCCAGGCTCGCCGCACTCCACACCCACTTGCGGTACACGGCGTTGTCGGCGACGCCCGTGGGCCACGAGGCGTAGACGCGCAGCTCGGGCGGGCTCGGGCGGGCCAGCGGGCTGTCGGCATTGCGCGCGTTGGCCATGTCCTGGGCCTTTTCGTCCTCGTCGGCAGCGGCAGCCTCGCTTTCCTCACTCTTCTCGCTCTCGTCGACAAAGTCGTCCTTGTCGTCTTCGACGGGCACGGTGCCGCTGGGGAGGCGGCCCTCGGTGAGGTCGACCAGGGTGTCGAGTGGCGTGACGGCCGACTGCGGCACGAGGCTGAAGCGGATGCGCCACAGAGGGTCGTGCAGCTGGCGGATCTCCGTGCCGTACACAGACGCTGTCCACGGCACGCCCGTGCCTGAGCGGTCCTCCCACCGGCAGGCCAGCTTGCGCGAGTACGACGCAAGGACGTGCGACGTGGCCTTGTCGAGGTAGTCGAGCACGTCGCGCAGCGTGCCGTAGTTGTCTGCCGGCGGGAAGGCCTCGGCGAGCGGGTTCTTGGGCTGCGGGGGGCCGGGCGGCGCCAGGGGCGGGGGGATGCTGGCCAGCGGCGATGCCGGCGGCAGGAGCTGGACCAGGTACTGCGTCTTGAGCGGTATGATGGTGGAGCGGCAGCGGACCAGGATGCGGACCTGCTCGGTGAGGCGGAACTCAAAGGAGAACTCGCGGGGGGCCAGGAGGGCCATGCACAGCCCTTCGGATGCCAGAGGCGGCTGCTGCTGCTGCTGCTGCTCGCCGGCGTCGCGCTGCAGCGGCGCGGCGGGCGGCGGAATGGCCGCGGACAGCGGGCGCTCGTAGAGGGTGAAGCGGGACCCGTCGATGCCGACGCCGTGCAGGATGCTGCAGACGTCTGCGAGGTAGGCTGCCATGTGCTGGACGGCCTTTTCGTACTTGATGTTGGCCAGGACGGGCCGCAGCAGGCAGTAGATGGGCGGCGGGGGAGGGGTGTCGCTCAAGGGCTGGGGCGACGAGCGCAGGCGGTAGCGCTCGCGGTGGCCGTGGGCGAGGAACAGCTGGAGCGACGTGGCGAGGGCCGCGGCCAGGGTGCTGAGCCCGGGGTCGTGCGTGGCCTCGGCCGCCTTCTTTTTGGTCTCGGCCGCGGAGGCCGCCGCCGCGGAGCGGTGGTAGAGGCGCTCGAGGGTGATGACGCCCTCGGTGTCGGCGCCGGCGGGAAAGACAATCTCGTCGCCGCGGACGGCGACGCCGTGCGCAATCATGAGACGGGCCTCGCGGGCCAGCTCGCGCCACAGCTCCTTGGCGTTGACGGTGTTGCGGGCCTCGCGCAGGCGGGCCTCGAGCGAGGCGGCGTCCGAGAGGCGCGTGGCGAGCGGCGAGCGGCCGACGGCGGCGACGGCGCCGGCCCTGCGCAGCGTGACCACGAGGGCCGAGGGCGGGCCCAGGGCGCTCAGGTCCAGCGTCACGTGGCCGTTCTTGACGCGCTGCAGGGGCGCAAAGCTCTGCGCGCGCAGGTCCGGCGCGGCCTCGGCGAAGCCAAACTTGACGCGCAGCGTGCGGCGGTGGCCCGGCATGCGCGACAGGGTCCAGCCCTTGTCGCGCACGGCCAGCACCTCGGCCCAGAAGCGCTCCTCGCGGCGCATCTCGGCGCGCAGGCGCCTGCGCCCGGCGCCGAGCACCTCGGAGGCGCGGTCCATGGCCAGCAGCTGCCAGCCGACGCACTCGAGCTTGTGCTCGACGAGGCGCTGCGCGTTGAAGCGCGTCGTCTCGTCGAGCGCCGGCGCCTCGCCCGGCGGCTGCCCGGCGAGCCGCGACGCGCCGGCCGCGTGGCTCTGCAGCGCGCGCGCGGCCTGGGCGGCGTTGGCGATGCGGCCGGCGCTCAGCGTCCCGATGCCCGCCTTGTCGCGCACAATGGGCGAGAGCGTCTGCAGCGCCTGTGTCGGGCGGTCTTTGGAGAGCAGCAGCGACACAAAGTCGACGGCGATCAGGCCGCTCTGCACGGCCGCTCTGGACGACAGGGGTTAGCAGCGGCGGCGCGCAGAGGGATGCGGCGCACTCACTCGAGCGTCATGATGATCTCGTCGCGCTTGGCGAGCATCTCCTGGAGGCCGCGCGGCCGGTCGTGGGACGTGTCCCGCTTCGGGTTCGGGCCGGCGCCGGCCTTGGCCTTTTTCTTGCCCAGGCTCTGCTTCTGCTTCCTCCGGTCCTCCTCTTCGCGGCGCCGGTCCTGGTCCGCCTGCTCGCGCAGCGCGTCCTCGTCCAGGTCGCGGAAGTCGATGCCCTGGAACTTGAGGCGGTACACAAACTCGCCAATGCTGGCGGGCTGCTTCGACGGCAGCGGCCATGGCCGGAGCACCGGGTCCCCCTCGCCGAAGCGCGGCGCCGGAGGACCGTCGGGCGCGCGAGGCGCGTCTTGCTGCTGCTGCGGTGGCGGCGGGAGGCCGAGAGCCGGGCGGCTTGGCCCGGCCGGCGCAGCGCCGGGGCGCGCCAGCGGGCGGGGTCTGTTGTCGGCCATGGGGCTGCGCTTGCTGTCGTGTGAAGAGGTTCGGTGAGGATGCGGATGAGCTGTACGCACTGAATGCAGCAAAGGGAAATGCGTCTATCGGGGCTTGGAGCTAGACTATATCGAGTTAGTGGTACTGCAATGCTATGACGTACGAGGACGACTGCGACAATTCACGCCTCGTCCAAGTCCATGCTGCCATGCAACGGTATACGGCCTGCGTATTGGACTGAAGAGCGTTCACATATTTTTGTTGTCGCATGAGAAGGGTTCGTGAGAGTTGGGGACCTGGTTCAATTGTCTCGTTTCTTTTCCTTTTTTTTGTCTTTTACTTTCTATTTTGAATGCACGTCCTTAACTTGAGTACTTCACTTCTCAGGTGTGCAGAGACCGCTTTCTCGTGCAGCTGCTCACTTATACCGCTGGCCAATGGCAGGCCGAGAGTTGAGAAGATTATTTGTGTCTGCAAGTCAAAGCGGAGAACAAGAAAGCGACGCCGGTACGATGTGCAAATTACAAGCACCAGTGCCCGTACCTTGTACCAGCCTTTCCATTCGTCTTGCCAAGGACAAGGCGGTTCTGGGCGTGACATGTAGAATACCAGGCAGGCGAGCGAATCGGCAGACAAGGCGAGAAGAAAAAACCGCATCCAGGTGGGATGCGGCCTTTATATGGTGCGTTGTGACGGGGTTTATGAGGCTATATCTGGACAAGGTCACCTCGTTTTCTTGACGGCTCGTGGATTATTCACTGAATCTCGCTTTTCTTCACTGCGCAGCTTTACCTGAATCTCGGCAGGCCTTGACGTTCACGCCTTATTCACTCAACGGACGCCACGTCTTTTCTGTTTTGTAGTTGGCCGTCACTTACTCAGACACTCATCTGCCCAAACAGGAAACGCCCCGTAATTCGTCGCACAGAGAGTTACCGCGACGCCGATTTCAGCGACACTTTCCCCTCGCGCATGAAAGACGTCGGTTTTTTTTTTCTTTTCTTTTTCTTCTTTTTCTTTTTCTTTTTTCTTTTTTTTTCTCTTTACATACGCCCTGCGTGATTTTCGGCATTACCCCACCACTTGCCTGATAAGATAAGAGCTCACTTCTGTGGTACCTGCTTGTTCGCCCACCTCGACGTCACCTTCATTTTACGCCGTCCCACGCTCCTTCCCAAAGTTGCAGCGTGAGCTGTGCATCGCGCCTTCCTGCGCCACCTCGCCCTGATTATATTTACTCCCTTGTCGTAAGACGTCCCTTCCGTCTGTTGATAACAGAGCGCCTTCCTCGAAAACAGAGGCCTTCCTCGCACGCAACATCAACCTCATCGGCTGCCCTTCCAACCCGCGCCTCTTCTCACCATGGCCGGCCTGCCACCGACAAACGCCAGCAGCACCGACGCGCCGGCGAGTGGCGCCGACGGCGGCGCGCGCAAGAAAAAGATTGCCATCATGACGTCCGGCGGCGACTCGCCGGGCATGAACGGCGTGGTCCGGGCCTGCGTGCGCATGGCCATCCACCTCGGCTGCGACGCGTACTGCGTGTACGAGGGCTACGAGGGCCTGGTGCGCGGCGGCGCCGACTATATCCGGCGCATGGAGTGGCACGACGTGCGCGGCTGGCTGTCCGAGGGCGGCACGCTGATCGGCACGGCGCGCTGCAAGGCGTTTTACGAGCGCCCCGGGCGGCTGACGGCGGCGCGCAACATGATCCTCAACGGCATCGACGCGCTCATCATCTGCGGCGGCGACGGCTCGCTGACGGGCGCCGACCGGTTCCGCGCCGAGTGGCCGTCGCTGCTCGCGGAGCTCGTGGCGACGGGCCAGCTGACGGCCGGCCAGACGGCGCCCTATGCGCACCTCAACATTGTCGGCCTCGTGGGCTCCATCGACAACGACCTCTCGGGCACCGACGCCACCATTGGCTGCTACTCGGCGCTGGCCCGCATCTGCGAGATGGTCGACTACATCGAGGCCACCGCCTCGTCGCACTCGCGCGCCTTTGTTATCGAAGTCATGGGCCGCCACTGCGGCTGGCTGGCCCTCATGGCCGGCGTGGCCACGGGCGCCGACTTTATCTTTATTCCCGAGAAGCCGCGCGAGGACAACTGGCGCGACGAGATGTGCGAGATTGTCATGAAGGTGGGTTCTCCCCTGCTTGGCCCCCATGCTCTCCCCCCCTCCTTCTTCCCCCCTGCTCACCCCCCACAGCATCGCAAAATAGGAAAGCGAAAGACCATTGTCATCGTGGCCGAGGGCGCGCACGACCGCTACGGCAACCACATCTCGCCCGAGATGATCCACAAGCTGCTCGCGGACAAGGACGGGCTGGCCCTGGACACGCGCATCACGACGCTGGGCCACGTGCAGCGCGGCGGCACGGCCGTGGCCTACGACCGCGTGCTGGCGACGCTGCAGGGCGTCGAGGCGGTGCGTGCGGTGCTGGACGCGACGCCCGAGTCGGAGACGTGCTTCATCGCCATCACGGAGAACAAGATTGTGCGCAAGCCGCTGATGGAGGCGGTGCAGGCGACCAAGTCGGTGGCGGCCGCCATCGCGGCGCACGACTTTGACCTGGCCATGAGCCTGCGCGACACCGAGTTCTCGGACCAGTACCGGTCGTACATGATGACGACGACGCTGCAGCCGGACAAGGCGCTGCTGGCGGGCGACCGGCGCATGCGCATCGGCTTCATCAACGTGGGCGCGCCGGCGGGCGGCATGAACGCGGCCATCCGCGCCGGCGTGGCCTACTGCCTGTCGCGCGGCCACGAGCCGCTGGCCATCCATAACGGGTTTGCCGGCTTCGCGCGCCACCACGCCGACGGCCCCGTGGGCGCGGTGCGGCCGTTTGACTGGCTCGAGGTCGACGGCTGGGCCAGCAAGGGCGGCTCCGAGATCGGCACGA
Organism: Sporothrix cf. nigrograna; assembly: GCA_019925305.1. Taxonomy (NCBI): domain Eukaryota; kingdom Fungi; phylum Ascomycota; class Sordariomycetes; order Ophiostomatales; family Ophiostomataceae; genus Sporothrix; species Sporothrix cf. nigrograna. The sequence goes on along the minus strand of JADHKR010000012.1, from coordinate 386,812 downwards.
ACCGCGAGCTGCCGAGCGAGTCGGGCCTGGAGACGATTGCCAACCTGGTCGAGCAGTACCGCTTCGACGGGCTCTTTCTCATCGGCGGCTTCGAGGCCTTCCACGCCGTGTCGCAGCTGCGCAAGGCGCGCGACGCGTTCCCGTCGCTGTGCATCCCCATGGCGCTGCTGCCGGCGACCATCTCCAACAACGTGCCGGGCACCGAGTACTCGCTCGGCTCCGACACGTGCCTCAACGAGCTCGTCAGCTACTGCGACAAGATCAAGCAGTCGGCGTCGGCGACGCGCCGCCGCGTGTTTGTCATTGAGACGCAGGGCGGCAAGTGCGGCTACATTGCCACCATGGCCGGGCTCGGCGTCGGCGCCAGCGCCGTCTACACGCCCGAGGAGGGCGTCAGCCTCGACATGCTGGCCGCCGACGTGCGCCACCTTAAGGACGTCTTTGCGCACGACAAGGGCCAGTCGCGCGCCGGCCGCCTCATCCTCATCAACGAGAAGACGAGCAAGGTCTACAGCGCCAAGCTGATTGCCGACATTATCCGCGAGGAGGCCCACAACCGCTTCGAGGCCCGCGACAGCATCCCGGGCCACGTGCAGCAGGGCGGCGTGCCCTCGCCCATGGACCGCTGCCGCGCCGCCCGCCTGGCCGTCAAGTGCATCGAGCACCTCGAGACCTTTGGCCGCCAGGCCCACAACCGCGTCAAGAAGGACCCGCTGAGCGCCGCGGTTATCGGCATCAAGGGCGCGAGCGTCGTCTTCTCGCCCGTCGAGGTGCTCGAGGCCACCGAGACCGACTGGCCCAACCGCCGCCCGCGCACCTCGTCCTGGTACGACATGAAGCCCGTCGTCGACGTGCTCGGCGGCCGGCCCCCGCACCTGGCCCCCGAGGCGGGGCCGACGGGGCTCGCCGCCAAGGACGCCAAGCGCGGCATCGTGTAGACGGGGGGGCGGGGGGGGGGGGGGGGGGGGGGGGGCGGACGGACACCGGACGGACACGGATGGACTTGTTTGGCAACGTGGCTGGCTATATATGGTTATCTTGTGCGGCACGCATTTGCTGTTTGTCGGTTTTTGATCTTTTTGCGCATCTCTCTGCATCGATATATCCTCTTTAATGTGCATCGTCCAGCGTCAATTCGTGGACTGAAAGGCGGCATACATATGTATACGTAACGGCTGACTGTAGCGGACGAGCCCCATAATTCAATAGCACGATAAAACACGTACTCGTACTATAGTAGTACTTTAGGTGACTGCGGCCAGGAACGACATACAGACAAAGCCATCGAAAGCAGACGCTGGCATATGATCTTTCATCTCGCGTACGACGTGGAAAGGGTACACGTGGGTATACAAGACGAGTACATATACTCGTAATGTGCGCCCGCAATGTGCGCGCAAGATGTGCAAGCATGGAGCAGAGCAGTCCGTGCATAAATGCTCCGTGCCTGACGGGGACGGAGAACTGGACGAATCCGAGAAACCGCGGCAGGGGAGGGGCGTGTGAAATTAAGAGGCGGACAAAACGGTACTCCGTTACGAGAAGTGCATGATTTCAGAGAGAAGAATAAGAAAGAAAGAAAAAAGGAAGAAAGAAGAAAAGAGTAAATAAAATAAAATAAAGATAAAACATAAGAAGAAAAAAGAAAAAGAAAAGAAAAGAAAAAAAAAGAAAAAAAGAAAAAAAAGAAAAAAAAAAAGAAAATAAAAGAAAAAAGAAAAGAAAAAAGAAAAGAAAAGAAAGAAAGGACTATCCCACAGCGAGTAATACAGCACCGATAACGCCGTAGCAATGAGCTCACCGAGACATTCCTGGCGGCTCGCTGGCAAGCCAAAACGGTGGCAGGCGTCGTTCGCGGAGACTTCAAATGTCACCATCCTTGCCACGTCGAAACGACAAGAGCAGAGGTCGTATGACTGTCTGTCCTCGTCGTCCGTCTTGCTGCCGACGATCGACGCGCCTTTGTGCAGAGAACGGCTATGCTTTGACCCGTTTCCGGCGGGCGAAAAGGCCGAGAACCGCTCCGTCCGTCGTCCGAGCAAAGGATTGCAGCGGCGGCCGTGATGACGAGCGTGTCAGCGCAACGCTCCAAAAAGTGCACACCCCGTGAAGCCGTTTCTGGGCGGCCACGAGGCTGGGCCCATCCTACGCCGTCTGGACGAACGGTGCTCGAAACAGAAAATGGCCCTCTTGTCCTGTCTGGGACGGCCACATACCAGTCGCCGTCGGGCAGCATTCAGAATACGCAAGTTGCATTTGCAGACTAGCTGCTTTGTGTGAGACGCACAGCGAACAGACGTGCTGGCGATGACTGTATTTCAAAGCGCACATTCCAGGTCAGACGCGCGGGTGTGCTGTGTGCTCGTACAAGGCAGATTTTGCAGGGTCGATGGGTCGGCGTAATATTCGAGCGCTGATGACAGCCAAACACACGCACACGTCCGCGGCGTCAGCCTCGAAAAGAGGCCGGCCGTGGGGAAAGGCTTGTCAGCGAGGGTGTAACCGGCGACCGGCGGGTTAACTCCGTGCCCGGACATGTCTTTTCGTGAAAGACGCAGTGGGCAAGGAGAGGGGAGTGAGATTGCAAGGGGGGGGACGGCTGGTGTCTTGGATTTGGGACTGCCTGACGAGAGCAGTCTCCGTGCTGTTTTTTCTTTTCTTTTCTTTTTTAGTTAGCGCTTGTTTATTTTTCATTCCTCCTGTACATATATATGTATCCTCTCCCTTTTCACTTCTTTTACGCTCTTCCAGAAAGCTTCGACGGCCTTCTTACGCAGATTCCAAAGCAGTCCGCTTTGATTTCAAATGCGGCACCGCCTCCAGTCTCTCCTGGCCGTCCGCTTCGGCGGACGAATCTGGCCAGCACCTCGGCCTCGTAGCCAGTAAGACAGACTACTGCGGTCCTGTTCCAGATGAAATACGCAATATTATTATATCAAGCCACGACGGAGTCTGCACTTATTCCTCTGCCAGGGCCTTGGCGCCTTGGCCCGATGATTGTAATCATCGTCACCGTCCGAGGCTGCACATGTAAGACACCCCTTCCCCACCTCTCTGCAGACAAACCCCCAAGACAATCGAGGGCAAAACAAAGACGTGCTCATAGCGGTTGCGCTCAAGGCCCGGCTGGGCGACCATCCATTATTCCAGTTACGCGGAGTAATACGAAACTGACGATGCGTATATGTACAAACAACCGACAACCTCACCTCCCTGCCCCGCCCATGAAAGCAGTCCACCGTGTTCGTGCCGGAACACCCAACACCTGCATCCAATGCATCCAAAATGCATCCAAAACGCCTCTAACGCAGGAGACAGAACAGAAAAACGAGGGGAAATCAGAAAGCAAAGGCCCGTCCGTGTATCCTTTTATCGTTGTAGGGCAGAAGAAAAAAAAACGCCATCGTAAACTGGTGTCATAAGTCTGGCCGCGTCTCAGTACATCGGCTCGAGGCTGCCGCCGTAGATCATGGGGTCGTTGCCGCTGAGCATGATCGTCGACGACTCGGACGACACAATGTGCGGGCGCATGGTGCCAAAGTCCGACTCAAAGAGGCCCTGGCTCAGCAGGTCGCTGTCCGGGAAGAACATCTGGTTCGCGCCCGGCACGGGCACCGGCGTCGGGATAAAGGGGCCCAGCGGCTGCTGCTTGAACTGCGGCGGCTGGCGGGCGATCTGGGCCTGCCGTGCCTGCTGGGCCAGGCGCATCTGCCGCGCCTGTTGTTGTTGTTGTTGGTGCTGCTGCTGCTGTTGTTGTTGCTGCTGCTGCTGCTGTTGCTGTTGTTGTTGCTGCTGCTGCTGCTGCTGTTGCTGCTGCTGTTGCTGCTGCTGCTGCTGCTTCAGCTGCACCAGCTGTGGCTGGGAGAGCGTCTGCTGCATCGGCGGCGCGCTCATGCCCATGGCCCCCGGCGGCGCAATGTAGCTGGGAAACTGGTTCGACGGCAGCACGGGCGACCCGCCCAGGAACTCGGGCGAGTTCGAGATCACCTCAAAGTCGTTGTAGTCGAGGCTCTGCGGCGACATGTTGGTGCTGGCGCTGTCGACGCTGCCGCCGTTGCTGTTGCCAAAGGCCGTCTTGCGGTAGTTGTCCAGCTCCATGACGCCGTCAAGCTCCTCGGCCGAGCCGGCCCGGTCGAAGCTGCCGGCGGCGCCAAAGTCGATGCCCGGGCCGGCGCAGGCCGCCATCAGCGTCGTCGGCAGCGAGGACGACAGCGTGATCGGCATCGCCGCGGGTGCGGCCTCCGTAAGCGCCTGCGACTCGGCCTCGGCGGCGGCGGCGGCGGCTGCGGCGGCTGCGGCGGCCTGCTCGGCGTCGCGCTTCTTCTGGTACTCGCCGAGCTGCGACGCCAGCACGTCGAGGTCCTTTTCGGTTTCCGGAAACACCGAGGCGCCCATCGGCAGGTCGGGGTCGTTGTTGGGGCGGATGCAGCCCAGGTTCGACGCGATGCTGTGGATGACGGGCTGCCCGCGCTCGTTGAGCTCCGGCTCCGGCAGCGTCCACTCGGAGCCCGTCCGCAGCATCGCGTACAGCTTGTGCACGGTGGCGACGAGGGCAAACTGCGTGTTCTCCAGAACCTCGGCGTACCTGCTTAGTCAGCAGTGCTGGGGAGAAAGGGGGAAAAAGCCGGCGGTACGCACCCCTTTGGTATTTGCTTGTACTCGGTCTTCTTGCGCGTGCCGGCCGTGCACACGAGGCCGTCGTCCTTACACCGCTTGCACGGAAACTCGCCGTCGCACTGCACGCGTTAGCTGGTCTGCCGGGCCGGGCCTGCCGGGCCTGCCGTCGCTCCGCGTCCTGCGCACCTTTGTCTTCTTCATGCGGCAGCGCTCGCAGGCCTTCCACACCCGCTTGTGGCGGCCGTCGCCGTCGTGGTGCGGCGAGCCGTGCGAGTGTGCGGCCGTCGAGCCCGTGCCCGTCGACGTGCCCGAGTGCGTCGACGCGGCGCTGGACACGTGGTGGCCGTGCGCGTGGGCCGCCGTCGGCGTCGTGCCCGACCGCTTCGACGCGCGGTGGCTGTTGTGGTGGTGCGCGTGCGCTGCTGCGCCGTGGGCCTGGCTGGCCGCCGGGACGTTGTTGCCGCTGCCGTTGCCGCTCTTGGCCGTTCGTATCGCGGCCGCCGACGACGGCACCGTGGCCGGATGTGTCTTTGCGGGCGGGCTCTTGAGGGGCACCGGCCGCTGGCCGGCCGGCCCGTCAGATGGCGGTGTTGGCAGTCCTGTTTCGGACATTGTGTTTCTTTCTTTCTTTCTTTTTCTTTTTTTTTCTTTTTTTTTCTTTCTTTCCTTTTTGTGCTGGACGACGGGATGAGATGGAGTCGGACCAGGTGGTGAGCCGCTTATACTACAACCATCAACACTGCCGTTGCGTATAAGGACGCAAGACTGACGTTATGACCGGGCAAGACCGTGACAGTAAACACATGGGATCCGGGATGAGAACAGGGTGAAACGAGCACAAGGGTGAATCGTCGAGGAGGCAGGAAGCCCAAAAGGTCGTGCAAGGGGAAAAGGATTCAAGGAGAGAGTGAGGGAGGAGAGGGGCGGGAAGAGGCAGGCACGAGGCGCAAAGGGGTGGGAAAAGGAAGCAATATAAAGAAAAGCGAGCAACAAAGACACGGCGAGTGCGAGCACCTGCCACCTCGCAGATTCGACCACCCCCTTCCCACGCAGAGCATCGCTCGCACGGAGGTAAGAGCGAGGAACGAAGTACAGCGCCCCAGGCCAGGCCCTAAAATACGGAGCAGTCAACTTACACGCCCCCCCAGAACGGCCGAGGTACCCACATCTACCACCAGAAAACGGCCAAAACGGAGACGAGACGGACAGTAATATTAGACGACGTAGAACCGTGTGGATGTGCATTATTAATGCGCAACCGTCGCCCCGCCGTATAGCAGAATCTTTTCACTGCTGTGAGAGGACGAGACAAGACGTGAGCCGACAAGAGAGACGACAAGAGAGACGACAGGGCAGCAAGACACGCTTTAACAAGCCATCGCTGCCTTGCCGTGCTCGAAGCCGTCAAGACTCGTCCGCAGCAACTTGCGGTCAGCAGGAGCGAGGCGTTGCCTCATGATGACTTGATGACCATTGTCCAATACTGCATGTCCACTTTTCCCCTTCACGTTGGATAAACGAGGCAAGCCGAGAAGTGCCCGGTATCACATAATCCATTTACCTGTTGGCTTTGCATGTGGAGTGATCAACTCGTTCGTTGCATGCAGTGTGACAGACACAGACAGAAAGACAAACAACCTGCCATACCCTTTGGTTGCTGAATAGAGGCACGCGCTGCATCTCGATCATGAATTTGCCGACTGAATCAGGAGCCTTTCAGGGCGTGGGTCATTAAATTATCACAGACAGAAAAGGGTCAACCCAGGGCCCAAGACGTCAAAGCTTTCTACATCAACATGCAAAATGCAAAAAGGTGTCCACCTGGGGGCAAAAGACGCACAAGGGGGCGCGGAAACCTCCGTCACCGTTCACGCAGAAATGGCTGTGCGAGTACGAGTCTTACTGAGGAAAGCCAGCGTGCAGACGAATGGGATTTTCACTAGGACGGCTTATCGGTCGGCGTCAATCTCATGTCCGAAGCGCGAACTACGAGTCGAATGCACCGTTTTCTCAACGGGCACGCTGAGACATGCAAACCTGCTAAACAGCGAATAGGCTGCGTTCGAGACTTTTCAGGCTTGCCTCCATGTCAGGATGTCTCTTGACGGCGTCAGCCTCCTGTCACCGCTCGACACACGTCTTGCACGGCTGGGCGTCCCTGGAACAGCAGCGTATGAAAAGAAACGCCACATGAATAAGCGTCTTGTCTGACGTCGGAACATGCAGATAATCTCCGCGATGCGACAGAAAGGTTGCGGCGATGCAATAAGGCCACATCCATAATGTCATATCGCCTGATGTTCAAGCGGGTTTCTTTTTTCTTTTTTTCCCTTTTCACCACTAGGATGCACGTTCTAGGGAACAGAGTTGTCCGGAAATATCGTATGGAAGTCACAAAGCAGGAATACATACATAGTATACATCATTCTGAGTAAGCGCGCCGTCACATCGCACTGAAGAAAAAAGGCCCGGCTGTGGTAAGCAGTTTCTACGGTCTCGTAAGCATAACTGCCTCCAACACGGCCACGTTTACAGCAAAGTCGTTTGCTGCATCATAGGGGTCCTCATCTTGCGGGATCCAGGCGCTAGCCTACCTCGAGAGCCTTTTGATATGCCCGCAGTTTTCAGGAAACCTGAAAAAGTACGCTGTCACGGGTTCCACCTGGCTCGTACATACCCGTATTATACTCGTTACATATACGATATACACACCAGACAACCAACGGTCGCCCGAGACCACGAGCGTGCTCTTTCCACCGTTCGTGATGCCTCCTGTCACGGTCTATGTATCTTGTCCTTTGTCCTCGTACGCGCTCTGTGGAGACGCCGCTGATGCTACATACACTCCAGCAATGCCCCAGAGGCGTATTACCAGATCGGTGATCGGTCCACAATGTTGTATTGGCATTGCTGGCCAAGCAGTGTCCGTCAGTATTCCTGATACTGGCTATCATGATGGCGCCAGCAGCACCAGCGCTGGAGCGAGTGGGCTTTTGCACTGCACTGCAATGCATCTCTGCTCCCGCGCGGTGGCCTGACATCCACACACCTCTTTGCTCAACTGCCTATGATGCAGGGGAACCAGACTGCCAGGCAGCTGCGTGCAAAGGCATCTGGAGAAGACGGTGGGCGGCTGCCAAGACTTGTGGCCGTTTTGATTGTCCCCAGGATTCGACTTGGCTCACCTCGCGCAGGTTTCGTCGCACACCGTTCCTGGGCCCTAGAAGCCGGGGCAAACATAAAGGCAGGAAGACTAGACGGTCAGAAGACCTGATACGACGTGCAGTCCTCCGTGACTGGGCTGGCCGGTCTTCAAGTCCGTGTCGTTGAGAATGCGTCCAGGAGCGGGATTGAAGACTCGGTCAGATCAAATCAAAGCCAGCCACGGTTCGCTTGCGAGTACAAAGTACGTCTAAACTAAAGACATCCTACATACTCGTATACACTAAACTTGTCTTGACAGCACGGAGCCGTCCGAACGAAATATGGAGCACTCGTGTTCGCTTTGCTTCGAGGTCTCTGTGATAAGGTCATCCGTCGACCGTCTAGGCAGCTTGACGCGGTGTGACGACGCACCATGGAACATCCCGAGGGCTCTTGATGCTGTTTGTTCTACCTGTTCTCTTGTGCTCGTGCGTCGTACTTATATGTCCGTCCGGTTGCTTTATCCAAGCTTGTCTTCTGTGGCAAGAAACACGTTGACGGCTCAAGGTTAGCATGGAAACGGTCGGGGTGTTCAACAAACCCGGCATCATGATTTTCATACTCCGTACACAAGCCTCGCACGGAGTGGGGCGTGGCACGAGGAAAATCAGAGTCGTACTTTTAAAAAATCAACCCCATCAGCTGGATGTCTTTCTCTCGTTTTGATCTGATCTCGATCTTTTATGTTTGCACAAAGAGCGGTGTCCAGATGGTTTTATGCACGAGAGACCATGAATAAAATTGGTCCGGGACTGTTGTCTTTTTTGTCCACAATAGGGGGGAGAGGGGAAGAAAAAGAAAAGAAAAAAGAAAAAAGAAAAAAGAAAAAAGAAAAAAGAAAAAAGAAAAAAGAAAAAAGAAAAAAGAAAAAAGAAAAAAGAAAAAAGAAAAAAGAAAAAAGAAAAAAGAAAGAAAAAAGAAAAAACAGGGTGCCGTGCCGTGTTCCGTGTGCCGTGTGCCGTGCCCCGTTTTCCGCTTCCCGCTTTCCGCTTTCTGGCGTCCGTTTCCGCTTTCTGGTTCAGGGCCGATTTTGCACTCGTACGAGCACATTGTAGAGGTCTGCCACGTTCAGTCTTCTCCAGGGTCTGGGCGAGCCCAACAACCGTGTTGCCGCACGGAAGAGCGTCCTGCCGGTTGACGTGCACAAACCGCCCACCACCAGACGGGCCGCGTCGTGGGAATGCAACGCTTGTCCAGAAACTGCTCTGGACATTTTGGGCAAGACGGGCTCAAACCCATACGAGTGCGATGGCCGACGATGATTTGTCGTTTTCGCGTTTTCATCACTATCGACTCTCTTTTTTACTCTTTCTTTTTGATTTGGACACGCATGGGCCGCTACTACAACAACCGAAGACGTCGACGGCCTCGGCATGTGGAGCATCCGGCATGCGTTGTGCACGACGCTGCCGCGAGCCATATTTGTCTTGTGCAGGGGTTTTCTGGTGCATCTCTCCATTTCTGGTTTAGTCTGAGCGACTGCCGTGCACAATTCCTGTATGTACATACGCGTACGAGTACCCTATATGTACTCGTATATGTATATTTGCAGACAAGGCCGGGCCAGCTTTGCGGTGCCGAGACCGAGATGTAATAACTGGATAATAACCAGTGGATTCAAACTGGGCCCACAGAGAGAAAAGAAAAGGCAGGAATCATCATCGTGGAGCGGAGACGGGAGACGGCAATGTGGTTCAGCTCGGTTCCTTGGCACCGGTGTTAGTGAACAGTAGGCGGTGTGCGAGAGAGCCAAGATACCACGACAAAGCAGGCTCTGCCAAAGCTTCGAGAAGGCTTCCATTGATGGGGTCCAATCAGAGCACACTTGGGGCGCGCCGGTTCTCTTTGATTTTCTGGTTTGTATCTCGCTCTCGCCCTTGTGTCGCGGAAGACGTCGACGCATCTCGATTCCCGGTCCGTCCTCGGCGGCCACCAACAAGACGACAAACGCCGAAGCCGAAATACTACTGCAGTATCAGAAATGCCCGGATATCGTATTACATATACTTTGTAAGAGCATTACGTCGGCGGACAAAATAAGCTTTTCTCGCTCTGCAAATCTCTCCGTAGTTTGCAGTCTGGCCGTTCCTGCGTCATGCCTCCTGTCTGTGGTCCTTGTAGCAAAACAGGGCTGTCCTGATCATGCCTAGCCGACGGTCACATTCCCGCGCTTTCTCCATTTTTTGGGTCTTGTTCGCGTTCGCCCTCGGGCTCGCCCTTTCACCGTGCCCATCGATACGCGGTCAGCCCGTCAACCGCGTTGAAGGGCTTCGATCCCGGGAAAGCTTCTAGCTTAAGAGGCACGGCAATGTATGTCGATAGCGGGTCATCCACACCTACGAGCACTCGTACTCTGCATTACTCTTGATGTGCGTGGGGAACGTCAACGGCGATGCAGAGTTTAGTCTTTTGCTGTTCTTATGACGACATGCTGCCCGAGTGTCCAACGCATGCTTGTCTCGTCTGCTCGTCTTCTGCCTTTTCGTCTCTTTTTTTTCTTCCTATACTCGCCAGGTTCATCGAAACACGGCCGATGCGTTCCGGGCATTGCACCGTCTTGCTCCTGGCTACTCGTCGCCCTCTCGGCACGAGGCTTTTGGCGATGCACGGCCTCGATGCAGGAAATGGAAGCAGCAATAAAGCAGCTCATTCCAGGCAAGGCAACACGGGAAACAACGCGGCTGAGGCTCTTGTTTACCCTTACCCTGCTGCTCCCGCCCACGTCGCAGGGACTCTGGTCGCGTCTTCGCGTCTTTTGCCCCCGGGCACGGCAGGCAATGTGCCGCATGCAAGCGGTGAGGTGCAGGAGCCACCCCCGCAGTTGCGAGCGCCTGGTGGCCACAGGGCTTTACTTCCTCGCCAAGACGACCCCAGCTTCGCTTGAGGGCAAGGGTTTCATGGCTACCAACGTCGTACTGCCCCTGTGAGCCGTGATGTATTGTGCAGTACTATGATGCACATTCGGTCCCGGCGTTCAATCGATCGCCGCGCCATACTTTACCAGCAGCATGTCGTGAGATAGCCTGGCCGCTGTCAGGCATTATTCACATGGCAGCATGGGAAACGGCGGGGAATTGAGAAGAAAGAAAGAAGATTAAGAAAAGAAAATAGAAATAAATAAATAAATAATAAAAGGAAAAGAAAAAAAAGGAAAAGAAAGAAAAAAGAAAGGAAAAAACTCGGAATCTTCCTCCTATCGTCTCGCGAGTGCTTAAGCACGTACGTCGTAGCTCGGCCGGAAACGAGTAAAAAGAAAAAGAAAAAAGGGGCCGGCAGGCCATCGAGATCGCGGATAGGGATGGCGTCGCATCTCGAGAATAAACCGCGATGACAACACTCTGGAAAAGCATGCTAGAGTCCACCCACTACCCATTCCACGAGGCATTTGCACCTTGTGGGGATTTGGGTGCATAAATGACGAATGGTCTGCGGAGGATGTGCTCTGGCGCGCACAAAGTTGACAGGGCAGGGCAAATGGCGAGCTGGCAAATGAACAGGGCACGCACTGCTCTGTAGGGGACGGAGAAGGCTACGGGCGAATGCCGAAGCCGCGAGCCCCTCTAGCAGGCAGTCATACCTGTAGTGTGGCCGTTTTGCCGGGCTTCTAGGCGTGCCCTGACGTAGCTGCGCGGGAGCGGTCTGCTCGTCGGTGGGCCGCTGTGACTCGCTGGGCCCTGGCCTTATTCACACCCCCTCGGCCTGGCTCCAGGTGTCCACCGCAGGCGTCTCACAGGGCTATCAAAACGGTGGCCTCGCCGAAACGGTGCCAGCGCTAATATGAGCCTTTGGGCCATGCCCATTTCTCGTTTTGTCGGGGGTGATATCTTGGTGCTTGGAATCTGTGTTCATTTTCCATTTACCATTTGCCATTTCCACAACACCACAACACTGGCATTTCTCGTAAAGGCTTGTTCCGCGTGTGGGACTGAAGGAGATACGACAGAAATACGACAAGCAACGGCATGAAAAAAGACGAGGGCAAGAATAAAAGGCAAGAATAAGAAAAACTGGGAAAGTGGAAAAAGGAAAGGAAGAAAGGAAAAAAAAAAAAAAAAAAAAAAAAAAAACAGACGCCGGCTAGATTGGCCGGTGCAATGGTATTGGTATTACTGTGCTCGGACGAAGTCGATCGAAAGAGGATTCTCATGTCCAGTCGAGGACACAAAGGCTCGCTAGGCCTTTCCAAGCTCCCCATCGTGGTTTTTTCTACTTTGCCATTGTCAGGAACAATGGAGCTGTTTCGACCACGGTGGCAATACGGAAACAGCATCACGATGCATTCGCATGACAGTGCCCTGCAGTGCATTGACAGCCGGGGGGGCTGACAAAGGACGCCGGGGCCAGAGAACGAAGCGGCCAGGCAAAAGGTGGCCGGGACGGAGCACACACGGCGCCTCCGTCTCCGTCCAGCATGGCCATCTGCGCTCCTACCATGTCCGCGGTCCTTTTTCGGAGCCGCAATGCCGTGCGGCCACGACGAGCGATGCCGGCATGGAAATACGGAAGTAGGACGGCGACGACACGCGGAGCACGGCCCGCCTCAGCCTTGCCAGACAAGTAACGAGCATGACACAATGTACGTCGTGTACATGGCGAGTATTGATTTGGCTTTTCACAGGCACGTGACATGCAACAAGACGAACGGAACGACGACAGGTGGGACGGCCCCGACAAGAGCCCAAAGAGGCAACGACGGACATGCCAACGCCCGATTCCCCGAATGAGAGAGTGGTATGGGCGGGTGCTGGGCGGAAACGCTCCGAGGGCGGGCTCGGCGCCGACCTGCTTCGCGTGGAGCCGTGCTCTGGCTCGAAAAAAAAAAGAAAAAAAAAAAAAAATCTGCCAGTGCGAACCTTGCCCTAGAGTCTTGAGGATGGTGGCAGTCGCCCGAACCCGAGCGCAAGGCTGCGCCAGGGGTCCTGAGATGGAACGAGGCACAGCATGCGAAACACACAAGAGGCCCAGCGAGCCGGGCTGCGGCCGAGCCCCTTGTCCGGCTGACGAGCATCCAGAGTTCGGCGGCAGCCTTGTCGAACGCAACCTGCGGCTCGGCCGAACAGACGTCGTGCGGTCTCCCAGAGTGGTGTGATGACGGGACGCAGATTGAGCCCGTGAACATGGCTGCAACATGAAACCAGTTCTGCACGTCTGTGATCCGTGGGAACACGTGGCGGTGCGACGCAAAGGGATCAACACTGTACGAACGTGTAGTCATGCTCATCTTGCACAAAGAATGAGTTGCAGTCACTTTGCTGGCAAACCGATGAAAAAAATCTTTCGAGTACATACTCGTACATTGAAGTGAAACTCGTACGAACAGACACTCTTGTGGTGGCGTCGAGGATCGCCCATTTGTTGTGCATCATCGCCACGCAAGGCCATACAAGTCGTTTCAGGCGAGTCTGTTTGGATTGAGCGTTCTCATGGCGGACTCGTGGCATGGCCGTAGACATGACGAGAACCACGGCCAACAGTCGAACAGTGCAGACTCTCTCGTATTCTCGTACATTACATCCGGTGCTTCACAGCACACAGTCACAGCACACACACCACACACACCACACACCACACACACCACACACAGCACGACCGACTTGCAACGAATCAATTCGGATATCAATATCTTCAACTAGACAGGCGCAAAGCACAAACATTGCCGGCGTCAGCCACGTGCCCAATTTTGATATTTTTTTGTCTACCTGGTCCTAGTATAAAAGACGGATGCAGCACTGGCAGGAAAGAAGAAGCAAGACGGGACCCCGACGTCCGGCCGGGATGCGCCACCGAGTTACTTATTTCTTGGCAGCCTTGGCAGCCGACTTGGTGACCTTGGCAGAACCACCGACGGCCTTCTCGACCGACTTGATGACGCCGACGGCAACGGTCTGGCGCATGTCGCGGACGGCGAAGCGGCCCAGAGGGGGGTAGTCCGTGAAGGCCTCGACGCACATGGGCTTCGAGGGCGTCAGCTTGACAATGGCGGCGTCGCCCGACTTGATGAACTTGGGGTTGTTCTCAACCGACTTGCCGGTACGGCGGTCGATCTTCTCGAGGATCTCGGTGAACTTGCAAGCAATGTGGGCGGTGTGGCAGTCCAGAACCGGGGCGTAGCCGTTGCCGACCTGGCCGGGGTGGTTGAGGACAATGACCTGGGCGTTGAACGAGGCGGCGCCGGCAGGCGGGTCGTTCTTGGAGTCGCCGGCGACGTTGCCACGACGGATCTCCTTGACGGAGACGTTCTTGACGTTGAAGCCGACGTTGTCGCCGGGCACACCCTCGGCCAGCTGCTCGTGGTGCATCTCAACGGACTTGACTTCCGTGGTGACGTTGGAGGGGGCAAAGGTGACGACCATGCCGGGCTTGAGGATGCCCGTCTCGATACGGCCGACCGGGACAGTGCCGATGCCGCCAATCTTGTAGACGTCCTGGAGGGGCAGACGCAGGGGCTTGTCCGTGGGGCGCTTGGGGGGCTCGACGGCGTCAATGGCGTCCAGCAGGGTCTTGCCGGTCACCTTGCCGTTCTTGCCCTCCTTCTCCCAGCCCTTGTACCAGGGGCAGTTGGTGGACGGCTCCAGCATGTTGTCGCCGTTGAAGCCCGAGATGGGGACAAAGGCAACGGTCTTGGGGTTGTAGCCGACCTTCTTGATGAAGTTGGACGTCTCCTTGATGATCTCCTGGTAGCGGCTCTCGGCCCACTTGGCCGTGTCCATCTTGTTGATGGCGACAATCAGCTGCCGCACACCCAGGGTGTAGGCGAGCAGGGCGTGCTCGCGGGTCTGGCCATCCTTGGAGATGCCGGCCTCGAACTCGCCCGTGCCGGCGGCAATGATCAGAATGGCGCAGTCGGCCTGCGAGGTGCCCGTGATCATGTTCTTGATGAAGTCGCGATGGCCGGGGGCGTCGATGACCGTGACAAAGTACTTGGGGGTCTCGAACTTCCAGAGGGCGATATCGATGGTGATACCGCGCTCACGCTCGGCCTTGAGCTTGTCGAGAACCCAGGCATACTTGAACGAGCCCTTGCCGAGCTCAGCAGCCTCCTGTGTGGTTGTTAGTATCGTGGTTTTTCTTTTTTTTTTTTTTTTTTTTTTTTTTTTTTTTTTGCGGCGGGGCGGGCGCAGTCCAAGGCCCGTGCCCAATGACTTGCAGCAAGTGCTGACGCGCCGTGGGATAAAAAGTTGCCCCTCAGCCCCACTTTTTGGAGGGGAAGGGAAGAGGGGCAGACGGGAAAAAAGTCGTTTCGCTCAGTGTTTTTTATACGAGCAAAAAAATCATATAAACAATGAATTTTTTGCTCGTAAAACACTCTCAGCGCGACTTGGGCTGTGCAGTGCAGATATTGACTGACCTTCTCAAACTTCTCAATGGTACGCTTGTCGATACCGCCGCACTGGTAAATCAGGTGACCAGTGGTCGTCGACTTGCCAGAGTCGACGTGGCTGTGTCTTGTTAGGGCGGCTGTCTTGCGTCTTGCGTGTGTTGGAGCGGGGAGAAACGTACCCGATGACCACGACGTTGATGTGAGTCTTCTCCTCCTTGCTGTTGACGGGCGCGGTTAGCAAGCGTCCAAGCATGCGAGAGCCGATGCGGCCGCCGTCGTCGTTCACCTGTCCGTTCACCTCGCTGGGTCGGCGAGGATGGCGGACGGCAAGCAGCGCCGCGGACGGAAACCTACCCCATTGTGAAGATGTGGTTGTTGTTGTTTGTTGTGTTTTTTGACTTGAAGAATCTGGAGCGCGTCAGCAACGGGATAGGGTACGGCGACAGAGCAGGGCGGGCGTGCGGGCAGGCAGGAGGCAGGCAGGTCGATGTCGGGAATGAGAGCCAAATGCGCGGGATGAACTCACAGCAGATCAGAATGCTTGATTCAAGGTGTGCCAGACGAGGAGAGAAAGGAGAAGAAAAAGAGTTTGAAAGGAATTTCGAGCGTGGAGGGGTTTATATGGGAAGCGAGGGAGAAAAAGGCAAGAGCGGGCGGAGCAGAGTTTTTGGGCAGGCGCTGGCTTGGGTTGGCTCAGAAAAAAAAAAATACAAGGCAGGAGCGGGGTGTGGTTGGTTGCCAGGGCTTGGAGCCCCACCGGCAGAAAAATAAAACGGCGCTAGCAGGGAAAAAATTTTGTGCTTTTCAGCGGCGAAAAAGAGGGCGGCGGCGTGCCCCTCCTTCCTTGCCTGGACAGAGCCCAAACAGAGGGGTCGCGGCTGTGTTGCGCTTGCAGGTGGCGACCTCTGGTTGGCCAGGACAGCCCCGAGCTGCAGGAGCACGATGCGTTCTTGACGGCAACTGCGACTGCGTGGACGGCAACTGCGACTGCTTGTTTGAGAAGGAAGGAGCGCGCGACTTTTCGAGACAAATCTTTGTGACGCTCGTCGCTTTGCGTACTCGTACTGCTGTCTTTCCACCCAAGCAGCACTTGCATTTGTTCATACGACGTAGGTAGGGCAGCAGCAAGGGGCAAATCGAGCTCCCACCCTCCCCTCTATCTCCATCACCGGGCTCGGACTAGCGCCAGGCGTTTTGTATATGTATTGACACCCAATTGTGGATTTGGGATTTGGGCCGAAAGCGACGGCGACGAGAATGAGATCAGAGACGGGCAAACAATCCTCTGGAGAACATCCTCTGAAGGGTGCCCCGCGGCTGTCGCACGGCGCCATGCGTTTGCTGTGCCGGCACGTTTGCTGTGCCGGCATGAGTCACTCCGCGAGATGGCATGACGGAGGCGGGTTGTGATTTCAGCGAGGCCGTCATTCGCCGCGCTTATCGCAGGGACCGCCTTCGTACTTACGAGCACGTGCTGGACAGCGTACGCTACGATGGTGAACGCTCGTCGCCTCCTCTGTGGCAACTGATATCAGGCCATTTGCACTTCACGGCGTACGAGTATCTGTATGTATGTACGCGTATGTGTCTGTATGTGTATGTATGTACTGTACGTGGAGATTTGTATAGACAGGTGCATGCCGCCTCCAGCCTCATGCAATCTGCCGGTGGCGCATCAGCCACTGGACGCGGCCGCCGTGCACCATCTGGCCGACGGCGTCGAGGAAGCTCGCCTTGCTGGCGTCCGACGGCGGCGGCGACGGCCCTGGCCCGGCCGGCGCGGCCTCGAGGCTGAGCTCGGTCCAGCGCCCGTCAATGTGGCCGGCCTCGACGCTCGTCAGGACGGCCGTCCATCCGCAAAAGGCCGTGGCCACGCGCCGCCGCACCTCGAGGCCGGCAAAGACGTAGCCGATCGACGCGCGTTCGCCGGGCTCTTCGCCGGGCTCTCCCGACGCGCCGGCCGACGCAGCCCCCGGCAAGAGGACGCTGCGCGGAAGACCGAGCTTGGGCAGACGCAGAGGCGTGGCGAGCATGTGCGCGCCGGGGTCGCGGCCGAGCTGCAGGTGGGACTGGCGGAGGAAGCGGAAGAGCGGTGCCAGGTCGGCCGGGCCGTCGCCGACACCGTCGCCGTCACCGCCGCCGTCGCCGGCCGCCGCGAGCATTGCCGCCAGCTCGGCGCCCGGCAGCTCAAAGAAGCGCTTCTGGACGATGCGGGCATCGACCGCCTGCGTCGGGAATAACACGTCGCACGTGTGTGTTGCCGCAACAATGTGCAGGCCGGCGAGCGAGGGGGAGGGCTGTTGCTGCTGTTGTTCTTCTTCCTCATGCTGCCCGTCCGCGCGCCCGTCCGCGCGCACGTCTGCGAGCAGCTCCAAGGGCGGCGCGCGGGCGGCCAGCGGCGACTTGGGGTCGGGCAGAAAGCGCAGGACAATCTGCGTCGAGCACGTGGGCGCGTCTGCGCCCTCGGCACTGTCCGGGAGAGCGCTCATGCCCAGCAGCGGCGGCGCCGTCGGCGAAAAGATGCGCGGCAGGTCCGGGCGGAGGAGCGCGCCGTCGTCGGTGCCGAGCAGCGGCTGGCCGTCGGGGACATGCTGCGCGTGCAGGACCTTGCCAAACGTGGCGACCGTCGCCGTGCGCGCCGTGCGGTGCCACGCGGCGCCCGGCGCACGCTCACACTGCGCAGCCAGCGCCATCGGCAGCGACGGCGCGCCCGGCCGGGCCGCGGCGTCGCCGGCGCGCGCGCGCGCGGTCGCCGCGTCCTGCGGCAGCGGCTCGATCCAGCGCGCCCAGTGGCCCAGGCGGCGCTCCCACGGCCACGCCAGGCGGCGCTGCGCGTCCGTCTCGGCCAGGAACTGCGCCCGGGACCGCTTGAGCGGCACGTAGTCGAGCGCCTCGGTGGCCAGCGCCGGCGGCAGCCCCGTCGGGCCAAAGGCGCGCAGCAGCGTCCGGTAGACCATGTCGCCCGTGTCCTCGAGGCTGCTGCTGCCGCCGGCGCCGTCCTGCGCCGGGGGGGCCACCCAGCTGACGAGCACCTCGGGTTCGCTGGCGGCCGCCGCCTCCGCCTCCACCGCCACCACCTCCTCCTCCTCCTCCTCCTCCTCGTCGCTCAGCCGCACCCAGCTGCCCGTCAGCTTGCCCACGGCCCGCAGCACGGCCGGCGTGAGGGCGCCGGCCGCGTGCGGCGCCACGATGCTGGCCAGCCGGAAGCGCTTGGTCGTGGCCTGGCGCAGCACCGCGTTGATGTCGGCCAGGATGGCGTCGGCGGCGGACGCGGGCGCGCACACGAGCAGCGTGCGCTGGTCGGGCAGCAGCTCGATGCGGCGGTGCTGGCGCGTCTGGCCGCGCGCGTGGCTGCGGCTGCGCGAGCGCGCCGTGGTGGCCGTCGTCGTGGTGACGGTCGAAAAGGCCGTCGAGATGTCGCGCAGCCACGTGGCCGCGCCCGCGCTCAGCAGCGCAAACGCCAGCGGCCGCACCGCGACGGCGAGCTGGCCGGGCGCCTCCATCACCTCGCGCGCGGCCGCGCCCCAGCACTCGCGCATCAGCTGCACCGCGACGCGCTCCTTCTTGGTCATGCCCGGCTGCACGTAGCCGCGCAGCAGCAGCGACGAGCCGGGCCCGATGGCCTTGGGCCGCGTGTCGGCGCCGCGCCCGCCGCCCGCCACGTCCGGCACCCACGGCCGGCGCCGCTCTTCCCACTGGTAGACGGTCGGCTGCGTCGTCGTCCGCCGGTGCCGGCGCAGGTAGCCCTGCAGCTGGGCCACCGTGAAGCCCTGCGCGAGCGCCTTGGCCGTCTTGCTGAACGCGCTCGCCGGCAGGATCGTCTCGTGCTCGGGCCGCAGCTCGTCAATGTAGCCAAACACCTCGGCCTCGGTGGGCTCGCCGTCTTCGCTGAGCAGCGCGTCCCAGATTTTTTCGGCGTCCGACGGCGACACCGGCTCGTCGAGCGGCTCGTCCAGCAGGTCGTCCAGCAGGTCGTCCGGCTCGTCCGGCAGTTCGTTCGCCGCGCTGTTGCGCGCCGCGTCGGCCACCGCGGCAGGCCCGGTCTGTGGGCGCCGCAGCGGCCGCCCGCTGTGCACAAAGGCCGCCGCATGCCGTGGCAGCCGGCTTGCCGGCGCGTTCGGCCGGGCTGTCGTCGATCGCAGAAGAGACGGGGAAGCCGGCAGGGGCCGCCGCGGGGCGCCGGCGTGGAACAGGCACAGCTCGCACTGCGCGCACACGGCGCCGGTCAGGCGCGGCCGTCTTGTCGCCATGGCAGAAGCAGGGGGGCGTGCAGAGGAGGCAAGGCAAGGAAGCAAGGATCACCGAGACAAAGTCAAAACTTTGCAGCTCTCCTTTTTCGGCTAGTGCTTTCCAAAAGAGGATTAGCGTAGATGGCACTGTCCGGATACCTGCATATGCACGGACGGCGACGGCGTACGATAGACGACGGTAGACGACGGGTAGACGGCGCTGGACGCGACAGCGAGCAAAGGTGTCTTGACGGTGGGCTGGCAGGCTGCACAGTTGGGTCATACAGCAATTTGAAAGGCCCAGTCATCTCAGCGAGCACCAGTCGAGACAGCCCTTGTATGCTTGAAACGGGGCGTTGCTGCGATCGTTTGCTTCTCCACCGCGAGTCCGACCGACGAGAACACAAGCGACCCAAAGAGGCAGACCCCGGCCAGAGATTCGACCCTGCGGCTCCTCGTCCGCCCAGAGCACTCTTCCCGCCCGTCGGCCCTCTCTCGGCCCCGCCGGCGCCCGCCGGCGTCCTCGTTTTCTTCCCCGGCATCTTCTCCTTCGTCTTCCCCGGCTCACCCACACACGCCCTCACAGCCATGCGGGCAACGTTGATACGCCCGGCCAAGGGCTTCTGGGGCCGGAGCTACGACGAGCTCAAGCGGCTGTCCGGCCTGGGTACGTCGGCCGCCGCAGCCCTGCCGAGAACATTGCACTGACCGACCCCCCGTGTAGCGCTGCGCGCCGAGGGCGTCAAGGGCCCGTCCGGCCCGTACGAGCTCATGTCCTTTGCGCACGCCGGCGCGCTCGACGACTGCAAGCTCATGACCGACGACGAGATTGGCGGCTTCTCCACGGCCGAGCTCGCCTGGGTGGCGTCGCCGGCGTCGCCGTCGTCCTCCCCCTCGTCTCCCCCCCCCGGGGGCTACCTTGTCTTTCGCGGCGCCATCTCGACGCGGCTGCCGCCGGGCCGCCCCGACGTGCAGCGCACCGGCTATGCGGCGTGGCGCACGGCCGACCGGCTGCCCACCGTCTTTGGGCGCGCGCTGTGGGACGTCGACTCGTACGCGTACCTGGCGCTGCGCGTGCGGTCCGACGGCCGCAGCTACCTCGTCAACGTGCAGACGGACTCGATGGTGGCGCCGACCGACCTGCACCAGCACCGGCTGTTTGCGCGGCGGCCCGGCCAGTGGGAGACGGTGGTCGTGCCGTGGTCGGGCTTTGTGCGCACCAACCACGGCTTCGTGGTCGAGCCGCAGACGGAGCTGCTGCGCCAGAAAGTGCGCTCCGTCGGCCTGGGCCTGACCGACCGCGTGCCGGGCCCGTTTGAGCTGTGCGTCGCGCGCCTGTGGGCGACCAACAACGCCAACGAGGCCAACGAGGTGTTTGACGACGCGGCGCAGGCGCGCGCCACGCGGCATGCCGAGCAGGCCGTGGACGAGGCGGCCGCCGCTGCAGCCGCCCGGGAAAGACGGGCAGAAGAGCGCCGTGGCGCGGAGAGCGTGGCGGCCAACATTCCGTTTGCACAGGCGTCGTCGGCGTCATCCGAGCTCAAGAACAAGAGCGGGCGGCCGGTGAGGTGGGACACGAATCCGCCACAAAGGGAGCAGTCAGGTTGAGCATAAATAAACGAGTTCATAAGACCAGGGTGCTGTAGATGAATCGTGAAAGGTGTTGTCAATGTGGAATGTTTTTTATGGATTTTTTTAAGAAAATCAATATAATATATATAGAAATCAAGTCGTAGAACCCGAACAGCAGCAGTCTTCCCAGAAACAAACACGTACTCTACGAGTGACTCGACAATATGAAAAGCATGGCATGCATGGACTTGCTCTTGTTTCCATTTTTTGCTCCTTCAATGACCGGAATTGTATTCCAAAAACCAAATGCTGTTTCTGGCATTTCCACCAGAGATGCCTCTCGAGCAAGGCAGACGCCAAGAATGATATCCTTCCGACCCAAAACGATGAGACGCCGCAGACAAGACCAAAAGACAAGTGGCCGGTGCAAAGGGTTGCCCTGTGTCCCTGCCGGCCGTAACGCCAAAATGCAAGATGCAACGACCGGAGACGACGATACAAAACAATAAAGAATGCAAAAAGAACCCGAGCAAAGACAAAAACGATACACAAAACAATAAACAATGCAAAAAGAAGCCGAGCAAAGACACAAGACAATACAAGACACTAGAAACGGCTGTCTGAACAGCGTCCAATCCCGGTATGTACATGAGCGTGCGGCTCGTGGGTGGTGTGTGTGAGGGTGTTTGGTATTTGATATTCGGTATTCGTGTGTCTGGCGCGAGGGGACGGGGACACCGGCTATTGCTGCTGCGTCTGCAGCAGCTTCCGCTTGATGAGCTGGCGCTTGCCGCCCGGCCCAGACGATGTCTTGTTGGGCGGGTCAGGAGAAGACGCAGCGTCGGCCGCGCCCGGCGGTCCCGGCGGTCCCGGCCGCAGCGCGGACGGCCGGGCTGCTGCTGGCGGGCTTTGGACGACGGTGGTCGGCGCTGGGTCGGACAGAGGGGCCTCGCGGGGTGCGCCGGTCTGGCCGGGGCCCCCGCTCTGGCGACGGAAGTGGGCTGGCGAGAAAAAGGTGTGGTGCGGCGCGGCCTCGCTCTCTGCAGCGCCATCGCCGGCGACGACGGAGCCGCTACTCCGGTCGCTATCGGAGCGGTCAATGACGCGGAACGACTGGACGCGCGGCTGCTTGCCCTTTTCAGACGCGACGCCGCCGATGCCTTCGCCGTCGTAGGCGTCGCGGCCGCCGCCGGCCGCGCGCCTGGCGAGCTTCTTGCCGTTCTTGCCGACGGCGGCGACAAAGTCGCCAAAGAGCTCCTGGCGCGTCTTGTCGGCGGTCTCGTCGACGAGCACGTAGACGACGCCGGCCACGACGCCCAGCACAAAGAGCGCCGTCAGAATGCCGGCGCCCACGCGGTCGCCGGTGGTGATGGCGCGCAGCGTGCTGTCCGGCTGGGTCTTGCCAATGTCGGAGCCGCCGGCGTCGGGGTTGCCCTGGGAGGTGCCGCCGGTGGCGTTGGTGACGGGCGCGGCCGCGGCGGCGATCATGGTGGCCAGGGTCACCTCCATGGCGGCCATCTGCTGGCCGACGCCGGTGGTGCCGTCCCAGGTGCCGTTGTCGATCCAGCGCAGGCCGCACATCTCGCCGTTGTCGCCGCCGGTGCACTGGGCGGCGGCGGCGACGGCCGACGCCTGCAGGCGCGGCACGATGGTGGCGGCCGTCCAGGGCGCCCACTTGGTGGTGGCGGCCATCCAGCGGCTGAGGTAGGCCTTGAACGACTGCTGGTCGAGGTCGCACAGGTTGACCGTCTCGCAGGCGACCTCGGTCATGATGTTGCGCGCGCTGGTGGTGAAGAAGACGGCGGTGCCGTTGAGCAGGCCGTCGACGCGCTCGCGCCAGAGCGCGGCGCCGTCCTGGTCGCCGTGCAGGGCCGTGTAGTTGTACATGGCGGCGGCGCCGAGCAGAAAGGCGCCGGCGTTGTAGGTCCACTGGTAGGGCGTGATCTCGGTGCAGTTGGACTCGATGTGGGCGCCGTCGTAGACGTAGTAGTTGTCGTCGAGGAACTTGACGCCGGCCATCCAGTCCCAGGTCTTGGCGGCCCAGTCGCCGTAGGTGGCGTTGCCGGTGTAGAGCAGCAGGCGCGCGGCGAGGTTGAAGAAGCAGGCCTGCGAGATGGAGTTTTTGTAGTCGTAGCCGTTGTTCCACGTGAAGATCTGCCAGCGCAGGCCGCCGCTGCAGTCGGCGCTCTCCCAGCGCGCGGCCTGGGTGTTGAAGACGGCCTGCGCGAGCGCGAGCCAGCCGGGCCGGCCGGCGCCGGGGTCGGGGAACTTGTACTCGGCGGCGGTCATGGCGGCGAGGCCCCAGAAGCCCTGGTCGTCGTTGCCCTCGGTCAGCGTCTGGTTGAGCGGCATGTAGTCGTCGTTGGGGCCGGTCTGGAAGAGCAGCCCGGCCGAGGTGAGGTCGTTGTACGTGGCGTCGCCGGTGTAGTACCAGTAGTCGATGAGCGAGCCCATCATGGCGCCGGCCTCCCACCCTGGCACGTCAGCAAGCTTCACGGGGCGGGCACGGGCACGGGCACGCCGGGAGGGTGGACAAACAGTAGTACGGCGAGGGGAGCAGGCCGGGCGTGTTGCCGGGCTCGTTGCCGTGGTAGAACGAGAGCATGTTCTTGGCCATGGAGGCGGCGGTGGACTTGATGGAGTCTGCAGCGGTCAGCAGGGCGCCGGGCTGTGCGGCGTGGCCGGGGCTCGTCAACGTACCAACGGAGGTCGTGTCGAGCGTGTAGCCGGCGGCGGCCGTGGTGAAGACCAGGAGGGAGAGGGAGAGGGAGAGGGCCGCGCCGCCGAGAGACCCGGCCGGCCGAGCGCGGCCGTCTGCCATGGCGAGGAAGAGGCGAGAGACGGGGTGCCGGGTCCGCAAGTCGAGGCCGTGAAGCCGTCGCTGCGTACAAGTCGTCGAGTCAGTCTCGAGTCGTCAGATCGAGCCAAAACTTATGGCGCCATACGTCGTGTAAGCCGGCTGGCGGGTGACGAGAACGGTGACGAGAACGGTGAGGGATGGGAGGTGAAAGAAGAAGGGAGTAAGAAAAGAAGAAGAAGAAGAAAAGAAAAGAAGAAAGGAAAAAGAAAAAAAAGAAAAGAAAAAAAAAGAAAAGAATGAAAGAGGACCAGCAACCAGAACGGAAAGAGCGATGCGCGGTGCAGTCCAAGTTGGCTTGCCTTGGTTCACCTCCGCCAGACTTGCCGGCGCGCTTTCTTATTTTGTTCCTTTGTCCTTTTGCTGGATCTTTCTCGTATACCGTTGCTGGCCCACCTTTCGAATACGGGACGCTGTGAGATATTATGGGGAGCTGCTGCTGTTTCCCCGTCTACGCCGCACGCAATACGAGAAGGTGCGACGTGCGTCTCAACAGAAAGTACGAGCATGCATACTCCGCATCGGCAGCACAAGCGAGGCGGGGAAGGAGCAGAGTCAGGTGGTTGACCGAGCATGAACGTGCAGCAAGCAGCTACGAATGTACGAGTCCTACTTCGTACATATGGACACGGAAAGAACGACTGATGCTCGTCTGAATGCGGGAGGCGCGGCCCAAGTAATACGAAGGACAGCACAACGCCAAGCCACGAGCCTAGCCTCGAGCTTTGGGACATTACGTAAACTCGTCCGAGGAGCTGTATGTGCGATTTCGAGTTCGTATGAGTTTGTAGAATATCGATATTGCTACCTCGCACGCAGCGGCCGACCACGTCTGTTCTGGTTGCTGGGATGCAGTTTGTTGTGGCGCTGTATTTGTGGTGCTGTATTTCAGGCAGGTCCACTGTAATACAGCGAACCCACTGTAATACAGTGGCATTCCATCTTTCAACGAGCTGTATTTTCAACTTTCCCCATATACACGCTGTTATTCTTCCCTTACGCCCGTCATTCTTCCCACTCATGCTTAATAAGCGTTCCTGCCTGCGATCAGCGGAATGACGTTTTTTCAGTCGGTCGTACTTTCTCGACGCGGAAGCCCCGCTTTCTCTTCCAGCGCTCTGTCAGCCCGCCACTGCCGAACCAAGAAAGAACAAAGGACGTCGTCCATCGGCACGCTAAAATATTCGAGAACAGTCTCACTGGTATTAAGATATTAATAAAACATGGAAAAATATGGACTCAAGGCCAACATTTGTTACAGAAAGGCCGGCATCAACGAGAGGAGAAAGGGACGAATGTTGCCGTAATTTTGACACTACACCACGCAGACGACACGCCGCCAAACAAACGCTTTGTCTACAGCCCGGGTTGTTTGCTCGACGGTTGATCTGACGGCTTGTTTCAGACCAGCGTGCATGGTTCACTGTTCATGGTTCACTGCGTTCTGCGTGTTACTGCGTTACCGCGGAAGGGCTGTGCGGGACACGGGCAGAGCAGCTCCAATGATAGCCGAGTCAGGACGTCAGCAGAGTACTCGGAAGCGTTGCACACAAACTGCACACAAACTGCACCAAATGCACACAAACCGCACAAACCACAAACTGCAAACTGCACCGTATTCCCAGCGCCTGACGTTGCCGGTCGTCCAGGACAGACAATTGCCGTGTTCGCCGTTGCGTGATGCGTTGAGTACTCGTAGCCTCCGTTTGTCGTGGTCCTCCGGCGGCTGTACATTGCTTCTCATTGTTTGAATGTCAAACGAGGAAGCTCGTCAAAATGACATGTCGACTGTCGAGAAAAAAGCAACAGGATTACGGTAAAGCAATGGCAGCCTCATGGGAATTCTGGATGCTGATTGGCTGGTGGCTTTCGACGGATTACATAATACTACCCCTGTCGAGGATTCGCTCGTTCTCCACAGCTTGAGCTTCAACATCACGGCACTCGCAGCACTCGGTTTCCACACATCGACTCGCTCATCCGTTCTCCGTTCTCATTCTCCGTTCTCTCTCGTTCTAGTTCCGTTCTCCGTTCTCCGTTCCCTGTTCTCGCCACTCTCCGCACTCTCTCTGTTCTCGCCCCCCTTCTCGCCGACACCCGAACAATGAACGTCTCGCAGTGAGACTCGAGCTCTCGCCCGCCCGCCGCACCATGTCGGACGCCGCCTCGGCCGTCTCGGACGGGCCCGACGTGTCGGACGTCTGGGACGCGTCGTCGGGCTCGTACGCGTCGGACGGCTCGTACGCGTCGGACGCGTCGGACGCGTCGGAGGACGCGCTGCGGGGCACCAAGATCATCAAGTCGGCGTTTGACAGCGACAGCTTCGACTCGGGCGGGACGATTTACGTGGACGGGCTGGTGGGCTCGGCGACGATCTCGCCGTCGGGGCGCGACGTGGCGCTGGCGTCGCCCGAGGGCCTGGCGGTGATCGACCTGGACTCGCCGTACAGCGCGCCGCGGCGCATCAAGAGCCACGGCATGCCGTGGCTGGTGGTGGACGTGCAGTGGTCGCCGTTTGCGGCGCGCGACTACTGGGTGGCGTCGACGGCGAACCACTGCTGCCTGGTGTGGAACCTGAACCGGCCCGACGACTCGAGCGCGGGCGCCGTGGAGCACTCGCTGCGCGGGCACCGGCGGTCGATCACGGACGTGAACTTTTCGGCGCACCACCCGGACATGCTGGCGACGTCCTCGGTGGACGGCTACGTGCACTGCTGGGACCTGCGGCGGCCGACGACGCCGGCGCTGACGTTCATCGACTGGGTGGCGGGCGCGACGCAGGTCAAGTACAACCGGCAGAACGAGCACGTGGTGGCGTCGTCGCACAACCGCAGCGTGCACGTGTGGGACGACCGCATGGCGGCGCTGCCGCTGCGCACGATTGAGGCGCACGTGTCCAAGATTTACGGGCTGGACTGGAACCGCACGCGCAGCACGTCGCTGGTGACGTGCTCGCTGGACAAGACGATCAAGTTTTGGGACTATGCGGCGGACGCGGGCAGCGCCGGGATGGCCGGGATGGCCGGGATGGCCGGGATGGCCGGCGCGGGCAGCACGGCGGCGCTGCCCCTCAACGACGACGACGTGCCCGAGCGCGTCATCTGCACCGACTACCCCGTGTGGCGCGCGCGGCACACGCCCTTTGGGGGCGGCCTGCTGGCGATGCCGCAGGACGCGCCGGGCAACCTGTACCTGTACGACGCGCGGCCGGCGGCGGTGCTGGCGCGCGAGGCGGCCGACCGGCACGACGGCGGCGACGGCGGCGAGGTGGCGACGGCGGCGCTCAGCGACCCCGTCAAGGTGTTTGAGGGCCACGGGCAGCACCGGGCCAAGGAGTTTCTGTGGCGCGCGCGCGGCAGCATCGACGAGGCCGGCCTCGACCAGCGCGAGTTCCAGCTGGTGTCGTGGGGCGAGGACAACCTGCTGCGGCTGCGGCGGCCCAGCACCGGCGACCTGGCGCGCGTCGGCCACCAGCGCGGCCAGCCGGCGCCGGCGAACCTGGTGATTACGCGCAAGGGCGCGCAGTACAAGACGTTCCGCGTGCTCGAGGACCCCGGCGACTACGAGAAGCGCGCCGCGACCATGAGCAGTCTGCGGCCGGGGGCGGCGCGCAGCACGGCGCGGCCGGCCAGCCGGGGCGGCGGTCGGAGCCGGCCGGCCTCGCCGACGCGACCGGCCTCGCCGACGCGACCGGTCTCGCCGACGCGGCTGGCCTCGCCGACGCGGCCGGCCACGCCCCAGAATGGACCGGGGGCGCAGACGCCGCAGGCGCTGTCGCCGCAGCTGCCGCAGCTGCCGTCCGTGGCGGCCCTCCGCGAGACGCCGTCGCCGCAGCGCACCGTGCACGACGCGCGGGCGGCGTGGCGCAGCCCGTCGATGCGGGCGACGACGCAGGCGGCCGACCGCAACGCGCAGCTCGACTGGATGCGCGGCGTGACGATGAGCAGGCGCCGGACGAGCCCGGACCACCAGGAGCAGCTGCTGCCGGGCGAGTCGGGGCCGGGGCTGTCGAGGCCGGGGCCGGCACCGTCGCCGCTGTCACCGCTGTCGCCCGCCACGGCCGACGTGCACAGCGAGTCCATCGAGGAGGAGATTGTGCGCATCACCGAGGAACTGCCGCGCGTGCAGTTTGAGGCGCTGGACATGGACAGCCTGGCGCTGGCCGTGTCCATCAAGGGCCCCTGGGGCGCCGGCGGCCACGGCGTCTTTCTCAAATTGCGCGTGGCCGTGCCGCCGGGCTACCCGACGGCGGCCGCGCCGCGCTTCCACGTCGAGAACAGCTCGCTGGTGCCCGAGGCGACGCTGGCCAAGCTGGCGGCGGGGCTGCTGCTGCTGACGGCCGAGTACCGCCGCCTGCGCCGCAACAGCCTGCTCGTGGCCTGCCGCTACCTGCTGGGCGAGCTGGACCTGGCCGGCTGCATGGCGCTGCTGCACCGGGCGGAGGCGGCGGCGCAGCGGGCGTACGAGAGCGGCGAGGAGACGGAGTCGTCGAGTGACGATGATGACGATGACGACGACGACGACGACGACGACGACGGGACGGCGTTTCCGTGGCTCGCCGGCCGCGCGGCCGGGCCGCGGCTGCCGCCGCCGCCGCCACGGAGCTGCGGCGCCGTGTTTACGCGCGACGGCCGCGTCATTGCCTTTTTCCTGACAAAGGCCGGCAAGGCCAGCGCGCAGGTGCTGGCCGATGCGTACGCAAAGGCGCAGACGCAGACGTCGCCGACGGCCGACGAGCTGGCCGAGTTTGCGCAGCCGGCGTTTATCGGCTTCGGCAAGGTGCTGCCGATGCGCGCGCCGCGGCGCCGGGGCGCGGACTCGGGCTCGTCGCTGAGCGGGTCGTCGTCGGGGTCGTCGGGCTCGTCGGAGTCGGATGCGTCGAGCTCCTCCTCGCCCTCGTCGCCGTCGTCGCCCCGCCTGCACGCCGCGAGCCGGGCGGACCCGTGGAGCGCGCGGCAGGGCTTCCACCGGCGCTTGTTCCGCGCCAGAGTGGCCGATGCGGCCGGGGCGCCCGACGCCGGCGGCAGCCGCAAGCGCCGGCCGAGTGCCGCGAGCGGGGCCAGCGAGGACGACGGCGAGGAGGACGACGGCGAGGAGGACGACGGCGAGGAGGACGACGGCGAGGAGGACGACGGCGAGGAGGACGACGGCGAGGAGGACGACGACGAGGAGGCCGACGACGACGACGGTGAGGAGGAGGAGGATGACGACGGCGAGGAGGAGGACGGCGAGGAGGAGGAGGACGACGACGGTGAGGAGGAGGAGGAGGATGACGACGGCGAGGAGGAGGAGGACGACGACGACGACAAAAACGACGACGACGACGTGGCGCTGGACGCCGGCCTGCCCGCCGAGCCCATGAGCATCGTGGCTGTCGAGGACATGTGCCCGCACCTGCCGTCGAAGCGCGACCTGGCGCGCGGCTACGCCATCTTTGGCGACGGCGCCGACGTGTGCCAGCACAATGCGCGCGTGGCCGACGAGCACGGCGAGGCCGACCTGGCCAGCATCTGGCGCTACGCGGCGCTGCTGCTCAAGGCGGACGTGCCGCTGGCGGTGGCGTCCATGTACGACGAGGCCGGCCGCCGGCACAAGTCGATTTTCGTCATTGCCCGCGAGGCCGTGGCGGCGGCCGAAAAGAAGAAAAACGCTGCGGCACCGGGGCCGGGACCGGGGCCGGGACCGGGACCGGGACCGGGACCGGGACCCACCCCGGCCCCCGCCCGGCGCCCGAGCACCACGACCGGCCGCGAGCGCGATCACGCCATTGTCGGCCGCGTCAAATGGGGCCTGCACCCGCTGGCGCGCGGCTTTGTCGACGACCTGTTTGCCCACTTTGAGCGCCTCGCCGACGTGCAGATGCTGGCCATGCTGTCGTGCATCTTTGGCGCGTCGTCGGAAGCCGACAGCATGGCCCACATTGGCTCGCTGACCAGCCGCCTGCCCCAGTCCGACACCCCGCTGCCGCTCAAGGCGCCGTCCTACTCGCTCGAATACGTGCCCTCTGTGCGCGGCCAGTGGGAGGCCGGCCTGCCGCCGCCCGTGCTGGTCGTGTCGGGCGCCGGCGCGCCGGCCTGGACCTTTCCGGGCCTGGGCCGCGGCGCGGCGGGCCCCGGCGGGCCCCTGGATCCCGACTACGACGGCGGCGGCGGCGGCGACGGTGACGGCGACGGCGACGCCGCCGACGACGAGCTCGACGCGGCCCTCTGGGCCGACGCCCGCCTGGCCGGCCGGGCCGGCAACAGCAAGACGCCGCTCCGGTGGTTCGGCCTCTACAGCGCGCCCAACAGAGGCGCCGCCGCCGGCGGCACGAGCGGCGGCACGAGCGGCGCCAGCAGCGGCAGCGGACACGAAAACGGCGTGCTGTTGTCGTCGTCGTCGCTGGGCGCCGCCGCCGGCCGGCTGCTGCGCCGCGGCAACAACGCCGTCGTCTCGGCCATTGCCGCCGGCATTCCCCAGACCCTGACCACGCTGGTGTCGGCGGCGTCTTCGCCCAGCGGCCGCGGCGCGTCGGCGTCGGCGTCGGCGTCCGTGTCCGTGTCCGTGTCCGCCGTCTCGCGCCGGCCGTCCTTTTTCACCTCGGCCCCGCCGTCGCAGCGCCCGTCGCCGCAGACGCGCTATGCCTACCGCCCCACGGGCCTCTTTGTCGCGCCGGCGGTCTCGGCGGCCTTGCTGCGTCCGCGCGGCGTCGGCACCGCC
This sequence comes from Sporothrix cf. nigrograna, assembly GCA_019925305.1. Taxonomy (NCBI): domain Eukaryota; kingdom Fungi; phylum Ascomycota; class Sordariomycetes; order Ophiostomatales; family Ophiostomataceae; genus Sporothrix; species Sporothrix cf. nigrograna. Next base: position 356,313 of record JADHKR010000012.1, on the reverse strand, counting down.
GCCTCAGTGTCGACATCGCCGCGCAACACGTCTGCGCTCACCAAGCCGTCGGCGCCGGCGTCGTCGCACGGCCCGGCCGCCGCCCCGGCCCCGGCCCGCAAGTGGGCCAGCCCGGCCGAGACCATCTTTTCCAACCTGGCCGGCATGAATCTGACGTGGGCCGCCTCGGCGCTGTTTGGCGGAGGCGGGAGCGGCGCCGCCGGCGCACGGCAAGACAAGAACAGCAACGCCGGCGGCACCGCGACGTCCGCGTCCGACAAGGGCCTGCGCCGCGGCCAGGCTCGCTCGGCGGCCGGCAGACAGGCCGGCACGGTGGCCGTCGACATTGTCATGCGCACGTTCAACGACACGCTCTTTGACGACGACGGCTGGATGACGGCATCGCTGCTGCGCGGCATGGACGACAAGGACGACGCGCCCGGCGACACCCACCGCCGCCGCCTCTACGCCGAGTACCGCTACGCCTACTCGGAGCTGCTGCAGGTCTGGGGCGAGCCGCTGGCGCGGCTGGAGGTGCTCAAGTTCAACGTGCTCAACGACGACGCCGGCCCGGCCAAGACGGGCAAGAGCGACAAGGACGAGCATGAGGACGACGGCGAGGACGGAGAGGACGAGGCCGGCGACGGCGGCGAGACCGGCGACGGCGCTGGCAAGGGCACAACCGAAAACGGCGACAAGGCCAAGGACCGGCGCGACCGGCGCGACCGGCGCGCCAGCAAAAGCACGCCGGCGCCGGCCGCCGACGGCAAGGACTCGGGGCTGTCGACACAGCACGAGCAGCTGCGGTCGATGCTCAACTCGGGCCGCGGCCTCGACGCCGTGGGCATCTGCCCGTTGTGCGAGCTGCAGCTCGAGCCCGCCAAGCCCGAGGCGGCCGGCGCGTCCACCTCCAAGAAGCCGAGCCTGGGCGTGTGCCGGCGCTGCCGCCGCGCGCGCTCGCAGCTGCGGTGCGTCTACTGCGCCGAGCCCGTCGCCGCCATCTTCTTGCCCTGCTTCGGCTGCGGCTGCGCCAGCCACCCGCGCTGCCTGCGCGCCTGGTACGACGCCGGCGAGCGCCTGTGCCCGGCCGGCGACGAGTGCGCCTGCGCCGAGAACGCCACCGACGGCCGCATCGAGAGCTGGACGGCCATGCAGGCCGTGCTGAGCGGCCGCGGCCACGGCCTGGCCGGCGCCGGCAGGCCCGCGGCCAGCGGCACCGGCACCGCCCCCGGGGCGCCGGCGCCCGCGAGCATCAAGTCGCGCGGCCTGATTGCCCAGGCCCGCCGGCCGACGCACTATGCGGCGTCGTCGTCGTCGGCCGTGTACGTGTCGTCGCACGGGCAGCACTACCACGCCGAGTCCGCCGGGCTCGGTCTCGGCCTCGGTCTCGGACTCGGCCACAGCTACAACGACACCGGCACGCTCCGGCGCAACAGCAGCGCCCTGGCCAGCACCAGCCGTCTCCCGGCCGGCGCAGCCAGCTCGGCGCTGGACGAGCACGACCCGTTTGGCCGCCCCGAAAAGACGGCGCGCGCGGGCGGCGGAGGCCGGTTCTGGAGCAGCCGGCGCCCGCAGGCCGCCGCCGTGGGCCTGCGGCAGCAGCTGCAGCTGCAGCAGCTGGAGAGCCGGCAGCCGAGCGCCGGGGGGGCCGGGGGGGCCGGGGCGCGCATCCAGCAAGACGCGCACGCGGCGCGGCGTGCGCACAGTCAGGACTCAGCATCGGCATCGCAGCCACGCGACGGCGAGCCCTCGGCGGCGCGTCTCAGCCTGTCGAGCCGGCTGCTGGCTCTCCGGCGACAGACAGACGACGCGGCGGACAGTCCCAGCACGTTGCGGTAGTGGAAGCAGGGATGTTGCGTCTGTGTCTTTTTTCTGTCTGTTTTGCTCCTTGTCTCTTCTTGTCTCTTCTTGTCTCTTCTTGTCTCTTCTTGTCTCTTCTTGTCTTGTCTCTTCTCTTGTCTCTTCTTCTCTTGTCTCTTCTTCTCTTGTCTCTTCTTCTCTTGTCTCTTCTTCTCTTGTCTCTTCTCGTCTCTTTCTACCGATGTACAACATGTATAATAGCACGTGACCATTATTTTAATACCCACTGTACATAGCACGTAAGGCGGTGAAGGCTGTGGCAATATCGCAGCTGCCAGCTGCCGTCGGCTGCCAGCGATTTCAAAATTGCCCCACTTTATTTCCGCCCCGCCAAAACTTTTTCTGAAAACGATTTTTGCACGGCAGAAAGCAGAGACTTCACGTCGACCGACTTTTCGACGACACAAGACCACGGGAACGGCTCCTTGTGTCTGTCTTCTGTCTCGTCTTCTGTCTCGTCTTCTGTCTCGTCTTCTCGTCCCCGCCACGATGCGCATCTCCTGGAAAGACATCCCTCCTGTGCCCTCGCAGGAGGAGTTTGTCGACATCATCCTCTCGTCGACGCAGCGGCGTCTGCCCACGCAGATCCGTGCCGGCTTCAAGATCTCGCGCATCCGCGCCTTTTACACGCGCAAGGTCAAGTTTACCGCGGAGGCGTTTTCCGAGAAGCTGACGGCCATTGTCACGTCGTTTCCGCGCCTGGCGGATCTTCATCCATTTCGTGAGTTTTTTTTCTTTTTTTTTTCTTTTTTTTTTTCTTTTTTTTCTTTTTTTTTCTTTTTTTTCTTTTTTTTTTCTTTTCTTCTTTTTCTGTTTTCTTCTTCTTTTAGTATCGAGTGTCTTCCCTGTTGCTGACCCCCCCCCAGACAGCAGCTTGTTCAACGTCCTCTACGACGCCGACCACTACAAGATTGCGCTCTCGCACCTCTCGGGCGCCAAAAACACCATCGAGACGATTGCCCGCGACTATGTGCGGCTCCTCAAGTACTCGCAGTCGCTGTACCAGGCCAAGACGCTCAAGCGCGCGGCGCTCGGCCGCATGTCGACGCTCATGCGCCGCCTCAAGGACTCGCTGGCCTACCTCGAGGAGGTGCGCCAGCACATTGGCCGCCTGCCGGCCATCGACCCCATGACGCGCACGCTGCTCGTCTTTGGCCTGCCCAACACGGGCAAGTCCAGCTTTGTGCGCGCCGTGTCGCGCTCCGACACGCCCGTCGACTCGTACGCCTTCACCACAAAGAGCCTGTTTGTCGGCCACTTTGACCACGACTACCTGCGCTACCAGGTCATCGACACGCCCGGCGTCACCGACAAGCCGCTCGAGGACATGACCACCATCGAGATGCAGTCCATCTCGGCCCTGGCCCACATCAACTGCGCCGTGCTCTTCTTCCTCGACCCCTCCGAGAACTGCGGCTACCCGCTCGAGGCCCAGTGCGCCCTCTTCAAGTCGCTGGCGCCCATCTTTGCCCAGCGCTCCGTCTACCTCGTGTCCAACAAGTCGGACATTCTGCCGCTGGCCGACGTCGACGCGGCCGCGCGCGCCCAGATCGACGGCCTGGCCCAGGCGTCGCACGTCGTCGGCACGCTCGAGCTGTCGTGCGCCACCGGCGACGGCGTGGCCGAGCTCAAGAAGACGGTCTGCGGCACGCTGATTGCCGACCGCGTGGCCAAGAAGATGACGGCCGCCGCCGCGTCCGCCAGCAAGGAGGGCACGCGCGGCGAGTCCATCCTGCGCCGCATCCACGTGGCCTACCCCAAGGACGCCGCCGGCAACCGCCTGCCGGCGCCCGAGGGCTACGTGCCCGAGGCCGCGCGGCAGGCGCGCCGCCGCGAGGGGCCGCCGGCGCGCAGCGAAAAGGACATTGAGGCCGAGCACGGCGGCGCCGGCGTGTACAACTTTGACATGCGGCGCGACTACGTCGGCATCGACCCGGCCCACCAGCACGACCGCATGCCCGAGATCAAAAACGGCCAGAACGTGCTCGACTTTTACTCGCCCGACATTGCCGAGAAGCTCGACGCCCTCATGGCCGAGGAGGCCAAGCTGATCGAGGCCGGCTTCTACGACACGGACGACGGCTCGGCCGACGAGGACGCCGACCGCGCCGACGAGGACGACGTGCTGGCCAAGGCCGCCGTCATCCGCGAGAAGCTGGCGCTCATCAAGAACGACTCCAAGCTGCGCAAGCGCTCGCTCAAGAACAGCGCGTTCCTGCCGCGCTCGGCGCTGTCGCGGGCCGCCGACCACAAGAACGCCGTGCGCGAGCGCGCGGCGCGTGGTGGTGGTGGCGACAGTGACCACGACGACGACGACGACGACGACATGATGGACGTCGACGCCGCAGAGGACGCCCACGCCAAGGTGGAGCGCGCCGTCAAGACGGCGCGGCTCAAGAAGCTGGGCCAAAAGACCATGAACCGGCATGCCCGGCAGGGCGAGGCCGACAGGCACATTGCGCCGAGTCTGACCAAGCATTTGCTGGTGGGCAAGCGCGGCATGGGCAAGACGAACCGGCGGTAGACGGACGGCTCTCTCGAGCGAAGCGAGACGGCTGTCTCTCGAGCGGAGCGAGACGGCTGTCTTTTGAGCGGAGCGAGACAGTAGGTGACAAGAAGCTGGTATACAATGTGTTTGTTTTCTCGGTTTCGCTTTCTTTTCGTTTTCTTTTTTTCCTTCTTTACCTTTTCCTCTTTCTTCTTGTCTGGCCATTACGTTCTTGGCCTTGGGCGACACGAACGGCGTTTGTCTTTTATTCTGTCATTCCCTAGGTAGTTTCAAAAGCAACGATTCAACACGCGTCTGGACGACTGTCGTAAACCTTTTGTAAACCTGTCACACGTGACGATGAAATACAGTTGCGGCACTTGCCGACCACCGGCAAGGCAGGAGCAGTGGGGCACACGCGGCGGGGAGCCTTGTGGCAGGCACGACCGCCGTCAGAGGGGCTGCGTTAGTCAGGATGGCGCTCGCATCGCTCCTGCCGCGCAAACGACCGCAAACGACGGCCCGCAACGACGTTTCGCTTTTCTTTCGCTCTGCACAACCACCTCGCAACGACGCAGCGACGGACCGGCGACGGCAGCAAAACGAGCACACACGGACCCGCCCGGCAGCAAAACAAGCACACACGGACCCGGAGCCCAACAACCTCTTTGTCTTTCGTCTTTCGTCTCTCCGCGACTGCCGCCCGACATGGCGCTGCCAAAGAGAATCATCAAGGAGACGGAGCGGCTGATGGCGGAACCGTACGTTTTGCACGCTGCGCTGCTTCGCACGCACGCTGACACGCTGCAGAGTCCCCGGCATCAGCGCCGTGCCGCACGCGGACAACCTGCGGTACTTTGACGTGGAGATCTACGGCCCCGCGCAGTCGCCGTACGAGGGTGAGTCTGCGGCGGACCGGACCAGAGACCAGAGACCACCAGAGACCACCAGAGACTGACCGCACTGACGGCTCCAGGCGGCGTCTTCAAGCTCGAGCTCTTCCTGCCCGACGACTACCCCATGACGCCGCCCAAGATCCGCTTCCTCACCAAGCTGTACCACCCCAACGTCGACAAGCTGGGCCGCATCTGCCTGGACGTTCTCAAGAGTGTGTTCTGTCCCTCCTTCCCCGTCCTCGCTGACCCAGCACCTCGCTGACCAAGCACCTCTGGCCTTTAGACAACTGGTCGCCGGCCCTCCAGATCCGCACGATCCTGCTGTCGATCCAGGCCCTGCTCGGCGCGCCGAACCCCGACGACCCGCTGGCGCCGGACGTCGCCAAGGCATGGAAGCAGGACGAGAAGGCGGCCGTCGAGACAGCACGGCAGTGGACGAAGCAGTACGCGACGCCACAGGAGCAATAGGGCGCCCGTGGATGCGCGGCAGAGACGGGGGAGGACGCGGAGACGGCTGCGGTGGATGCGGTGGATGCGGTGGATGCGGTGGCTGTGGTGGGGCCGCCGCTGTTGCCCATGGCGGAGGAGATGCCGGCGCCGGCGGCAAGCTGGTCCTTTTTCTTGCTGCTTGGCGAGCTGATGGACTGGCTCGTCCTGGTCTGCTGGCTGGCCTGGACCGTCTATTTTGGCTACCTTGCCGTTGTCCGTGCTGTTTCTTGATTTTTTTTCTGTCTTGTTTTTGTTCTCCTGTCTTTGTTCTCTCGCCTCTCTTCCCTTGTCTTGCCTCTTATCTGCATATCTGCTCACTATAGACCAGTGTGGCGGTGCTCTGCTCTTCGTTGATGAATTGGAAGCATTATCAGTGTCCCGTGTCCTTATCGACCAGCTACGTGTCCTTGAACACAAAAATGCCCTTGCCGGGCCGGAAGCCGTCCAGCGTGCCGGCGACGGCCTTTTGCAGCGTTTCCTGCGGCGTGTCCCACGCCCACTCGATGCTGTCGGCCGGGCCCGGCTGGAACTGGCCGGTCCGCATCAGCTCCAGCACGGCCTCGACCGTCTGCTTGCGCAGCGCAGGCTGTGTCTTGCCCCAGCGGCTGAACCAGAAGCCGTGGAAGGCGAGGTCGCGGAAGATGAGCAGGCCCGCCGGGACCGTCAGCGGCTGCTTGGCCATGGCGCCGTACGTCACCATGCGGCCGCCGTCCGAGAGACACTTGGCCAGGCCGAGCGCCGGCCGGCCGCCGACGCAGTTGAGCGCGAGCAGCAGCGGCCCGGCGTCGCCGTCGCCGCCGCCGCCGCCGCCCATGAGCTCGCTGCGGAGCCGCGCGCCAAAGCCGTGCTCCTGCAGCTCGTCCTCGGTGACCACGACGGTGGCGCCGAGCGCCGTCAGCTCGCGGCGCAGCGCCTCCGTGGCCGCGGGCGTGTCGCGCCTGCGCACGACGTTGATGCTGCGCAGGCCCCAGAGCCGGCCGAGCTGGATGGCCGCGCGCCCGACGCCGCTGTTGGCGCCGTTCTGGATGAACCACGCGCCCGCGCCCGTGCCCGACCGCACGCTGAGCTCGACCAGGTCCACAAAGTCGCGCAGCATGCGCCACGCCGTGCAGGGGTTGACCGTGGCCGTGGCCGCCGCCGCCGGCGACAGCCCCTGCGTCTGCGCGCGCGGGACCGCCACCAGCGCCCGGTCCGCGTCCGCCACCACCGCGTGCGTCCGCCACGTGCCCAGCCCGGGGCTGGCCGGCAGCGCCCAGTCGCCCTTTTGCAGCGTCGTCACGCCGGCGCCCACCGCCTCCACCTCAAAGCACGCCTCGCTGCCGGGCACCGCCGACGGCTCCGCCGTGCCCATCAGCGACGAGAACGCCGCCTTGGCCCCGTACGTGCCCTGCACCGTGTTGACGTCGGCCGGGTTGATGGGCGCCGCCAGCGTGCGCACCAGCACCGCGTGCGCCGGCAGCTCCGGCGAGATGCTGTGTGTGTGCACGCTGCCGAGGCAAGGGACGTCAGCATTGGACGGGCAGCACTGCTGCGTTTCGTCTTGTGGTTTTGGGCCGTCTTACCTCAGCACGTCGGCCGGCTCGCCCGTCTTGGAAAAGACGAGCGCCTTGGCCTGCGTGTAGCCGTACGGCCCCGACTTGAACCGCACCGGCGTCTGCTGGAGGGGGCTTTGCCGCGCACGGAGCGCCGGGCTCGGGCTTGCCGCCACCGGAAGCCGCTGCACGAGCGACGATGCCGTCCGCAGCGGCAGCCGGGCCGGGCGGGCAATCATGGCGAGAGGAAGAGCAAGAGGAGCGGGGCAGTGGTGGCAGGGCAGTGGTGGTCGGGCAGTGAATTGGGCTGCTTGGCAATAGGGTGGTGGTGTTGCGGTCGTGGCAGCTGCTCCGATGTCGAGGTTCGATGACGGCATTGCTCGGCCCAGCTTAGCGAGTATGTATATACCGAGATTTGGTCACGTGACAGCCGCGACGTTCTTAAAAAAAAGACACATGTAAACAGACTCATAAACAGACTCAATGGACAGCCGTTAAAGCCTCCCCGTCCTGCTGGCACGCTTACGGACATGTCGGCTGTTTGACTGGCACGATAAAGGGCTGAAACAAAAATGCCCGGTATCAAATTCTGGGGGCGGACAGCCGGTCCTGTAAGATATAAAAAGCAAAGCAAAGGAAACAAGAAAAGGAGACATAAAGAATGGATTCCTCGCCAACAACAGCGGACCCGGCAGAGAACAAGGAGCGCAAACAGAGCAAACAGGACATACGAGACTAGGGGAACCGAACGAGGGACAGGTATAACGGGGCTGACGCTGCGGCCGGAAACGCAGAGCATGGCATGACGACAGACAGAAGCAGACAGGCAGGAAAAAACAAGGACAAACGAAAAAAGACAAAAAGACAAAAACCAGTTCTCGTGTGGTGCCGGTAAACGAGCGGGTATCACTTTTCCACCTTTTCCTCCTCTCGTGGCTTTTTGTAATTGGGTGGGTTTGGCAGAACGGCAAAGAGACGGATCGAAGCGGAGACGTTGGCGGAAAGACGAAGAAGGCGTGCGTGCTGTGTGGATTATGCGTAAGAGTGCGTGTCGAAAGGCATCGAGAAAAAGCAGTTGCGCAAGCAGTTGTGCAAGTAGTTGTGCAAGCCGTTGTGCAAACGCAGTCGTGGCAGGCGAGGAACGAGAAAAGCGAAAAGAGGAGCCGTGTCAGAAGCCGCCGGATGCCGGCCGGTCACTTGATGTTCTTGAACAAGTCGCCGCTCAAAAGGCCGTCGTCGAGGTCCACCTTGGCCCCGAGCTCGCCGAGCTCGGGGATCATGGGCGGCGGCGGCGCGGTCGGCTTGGCCGGCGCCTGCGGCTGCTGCGGCGGCTGCTGCTGCTGCTGCCGCCGCACGTCGGAAAACAGGATGCTCGACCGTTTTGACAGAGGCGACCGGGGCCCATTGCCGCTGCCGTTGCTGGGCGCCCCGCTGCCGAGGCTGACATTGAAGAGGCTGCCGTTGGAGCTGGCCAGGCCCTCGCTGGAGCCGCCGCCGCGTAACCGCCGGAACCAGCCGCTGGACCGGCGCGCCCGCCGCTCGTCCAAGAGACTGCCGTCGCTCCGGCTGTCGGGGCGCAGGATGCTGCCGGGGCCTGCGGCCGTGGCCGTGGTCGTGGTCGCGCTGGTGGGCGTGCTGGGCTGGCGGCCGTCTTTTCCTTCTGCGTTAGCATAGGCCGTGCTGAGGAGATTCCGGCTAAAGAGGCGCCGGATGCTGCCGGGGCGCGCGGACAGCGTGGGCGAGGCCGGGATGTCATCGGCAGGCCGCTTCAGGCCTGCGCGCACCAGGGCGCGGTTCGGGGAGTCAATAGTACCGTTGGTGCCGCTCATGGCGCTGCTTGCAGTCACGGCAGCCGCCGGCTGGGCCGCGTCTGCCGCCTTGAGGTCGGACGGCTCCTCGGCAATGGGCGACGGCAGCGGCGGCGGGATGTCGGTGCCCTCGGTCAGCGAGGCAAACTGGAAGTCGAGCGCGGGCAGCTCGAAGCGCTTGGGCTTTGTCCGGACCGCGGTGGCCGAGCCGTTTGTCAAGGCCGGCATGATGGGCGCAGACGAGTCGTGGTGGCAAGGGACAATGTCGAGTGGCGATGCGGACAACTGCTGGAAACCGCAAGCCGTTGGGCAGACGCGTCTTGAGCAGGGGTCGACCGGGCAGACAGTCCAGATCAAAGGGGTCCAGAAGTCTCGTCCGTCCAGGCTCCGTCGTTTTGGGCCGAGATGCGGCGATCGCAATGTTGTGGAAACGGACGAGGACTGGGTGGAGAGCTCCCAGCAGGCAGCCCAAGGATGCAGACGGTTCAGGCGGCGCGCAATGCTGAAATTGGGAATGCCAGACGAGACCGAACAGTCGAGAAGACGACGGGGTCGAGACGCGAATGAGTGGCAGGAAGGGACGGTAATACGGAGTAGACTGGGCGAGGAAGAGGCAGGGTTCGGGTGGGGATGAGGTTGCGCTGGAGCCGTATCTCGTTTCCCGTGCGGTCGTAGCGGTTGATTCTATGTACGATGCCGTATAATGTGTCGTTCTGGAAGGAAGAAAATAAAAGTACGACGTATAGAAGATTCACACGATAGGAAAGAGCGGTCCAAGACCTACGGGCATTCTTTTTCTCTCCTGTTTAGAAAGGGGCAAGAGCAAGACGCAATGCAGGAGCGATCCAAGGGTGACATGGCAGAGCAAGACGCAAGGGGCAAAAGCGAAGGCGGTGGACGTGACGGTCGTAGTGTACCTGCCGTGAGCGGAGACCAAAAAACGGGGCGAGGTCTTAGTTTAAGTGGCTTCCATGATGGTGGGAAGGAGCGAAGCGAGCAGTCAACGATGCGCCGTACGCCGTACGCACTTTAACATGAATAGCAATCCACCTGATCATGTTGAGGCGATGCGTGCGTGTACATATATGTACTCACCAGCAAGTACGACGTACTCGTGCTCATACATATACGACGTACACGCACATACTTGTAGCTGCGACAGGACATGGCTTGGGCTGGCACTTGCGGCAGGCGCGATCCGGGTCGAGGTTGCCACGGAGCGTGCCTTCCTGCGCTGCCGCTTTCGCGGCACATGGCTGACAGATATCTGCGTTACATGGCGGACAGCGGATGCGACGACTTTGCACGGCGTTGCCAATGGCGCAGTTTGTTTCGGCCGTTTGGACCAAACAGTCCAGAAAGCAAAGAAAAACAAAGGCTCTCTGCGTCTGTTGCTGTCCCTGGAAAGCAAGGCAGCACGCTAGAGTGGAACCCCTTTTCTTTCGAGAGCGCCGTTTCCCGTTTGGGAAGGGAGCACAGGGCCAGCCTAGGACGGAGCCGAAAGGGGTAAGTCTCGGATACAGGGGACAGGGGCTTTGACCAGCACTATTGGCCTGCAAGCGAAAAGTAAAAGGAAGTTGGAAAAGCAAACTGCGACCAACGGCAGAACCCTCGAGACGGAAAGACCCAGGCGGGAGCGGGAGCAGTCGAGTGAAGAATGGGTTGCCGACAAAGAACAGAAGGGATGGTTCTCGAGACGCGGCAAACAACGCCCTTTAAAGAGAACCACGGTTTACACGGCATACGACGGCACCAGAACCTGCAGGCGAATCTGTGCCAGACGAGTACGAGTATTGCGAGTACGAGTGCTCGTAGAAAAACAGCCGTCATAGCACAGAAGCCCCACCACAAGAAAGAAAAAATCTACGAGCCTCGTACGAGTACCCCCTGCAGCTGCAGACGGCGCAAAGCAGCGAATGAGAGGCAGAGCGCCGACTGCAAGAAGCTGAATGGACGCACTCGAGGGCTTGACGGAAGGCACAAGTACGAGGAACGCGGGATGTGCAAGAAGAAACAGACGCCTGCATGCGCCGGGAGCGGCAGTGGAGATCCATCTCGCATCTGCCACGGTGGTCACAGCTCTGCAGCACCTTGCATAAAACGATGAGACAAATCGGGACACCCAGGATGACAAAGGATCTGGATCCGAGCGTTTCATTGTATCGAGATTAATGTATCGGATACACCCCGCCTACACGTGCTTGGCAAAGAACTCGACGACCGTCTTGTAGCCGCGAATGTACTCGGCCTTGATGCGCGCGTCGGCGAGGTCGGCGCGCGCGGCCATCCAGCCGTGCAGCTGGTCGGCAAACGTCTCGACGTGGTGGGGCACGGTCAGGGCCTTTTCAAAGGCCTCGACGTCGGCCGGCGGCTCGTCCTTGGACGCCAGCAGCGCCAGCGGCACCTTGACGCCGACGGCGTCCTTGGCGTCGACCATGGCCGGGTGGCACTCGGCGCCCGCGGCAAAGGGGTTGCCCTCGCTCGACGTGACGAGCGAGACCACCTTGCCGCCCCAGCAGAAGCCGACGACGGCCCACGCGGTCACCGCGGGAAAGTCGGCGCTCACGGCCTTGACGTACGCGGGCAGCTTGCCGGCGGTCGCGGCCGGCGGGTGCTTGCCCAGAAAGGCCATCAGCCGGTCGAGCTTGTCCTGGGTGTCCGGGGGGAAGACGTCCAGCGCCGCGGGCACGCCGTCGAACCAGTCGGGCACGAGCACCTTGTACTTTTGGTGGGCGTTGGTGACCGCCAGGATGTCGGCGCCCTGGATCGACTGGTCCGTGAAGCCAAAGATGTCGTGCACATAGATGATGCCCTTGGTGGCATCGTCGGGGCCGGTGGCGTCTGGACAGGGCCGTCAGCATGTCACGGCTTGCCGCCGTCCCGCAGGGAACAGATACGTACAGGTCTTGATGCCGCCGAGCGTCTTGTAGCTGCCCTTGGGCTCGTATCCCGAGGCCACTGCGCGTGTCAGCAGGGGTGTCCGTGGACGTGTCGTCTTTTGTCTTTTGTCTTTCGTCTTTGTCTCTCTGCCTACCAATGGGAGGGACGTTGCAGCAGGCCTGTGGACGTGTTAGCTGGGCGTGACAGGGCGCCAGACGCTGTGCTCTTCTGGACGTACATCGCTGTGGCCGAGCTCCGCGGGAGTCGCCATGTTTGTTTTGACGGAAGAACGGGTGCGGGGACGAATCGGCGACGCGGTTGAATGTGAGGGCGACGAGGCGGAGATGGCAAATGACTATACGCAAGACGGCTGCACGATGATGCACGGAATGATGAACAGGAAGGAACGAAGCAACAGGCGACAAGAAGGAAGGAGCGCTGCGAGACGTGCACTACTCGTACTCGTTCTTGCCGGATTTGACTTCCGGGAGCAACTGCCTCGGAAAGAACGGGGGGACAAAGAACGGGAAAGAGCCAGCAGCTTCGGAGGGGCGAGCGTTGTGCTCGTTAGCGCGGGGACAGTGATGTCACCACAGCCGCCCCGCAGCAGCGCGACAAGCGCAGTCACGAGAAAAGTCTCAGCAGCTCTAGAGAATATACATATACATCGTAGTGTACGAATATTATGCATTAGTCTGGCAGCAGCTGAGGGCGCTGGAGCAGAGATAAAACACAGAATCAAAATCAAAACAACCACCAGAGCCGATGACCAATGCTTTTCAGAAAACACACGGCAGATGTCCCGTATATTCTCTTGCCCGTGTTGTGACGCCGCCCGAGAAAAAAATGCAGTCCTAAAATACAGCCAAACGGGGTATACGTATATCGTGTTCCTCACAGACGGGAAAGACAGACAGGAAAACACAAGAGCAAGGAAATGCAGAGCGCAGCGCGGCCGGCTACGGGCGGGCACCGCCGCCGTTGGCCTCGGTGCTGCTGACCGTGTTGGTCGTGTCGGAGCTGTCGGCCTTGTCCTTGTCGGGGCCGAGCGTCGACATGCTGGGCCGCTTGGCGTGGCCGCCCGGCCGTTTCGACTTTTTTGTCGCCGTGGCCTCGGCGGCGTCGCCGGCGTCCGGCAGCGGGCCGGCCGGGCCGGCCGCGGGCTTCTGCTCCTTCCACTTGCGCCAGCCGTCAAAGTCGATGAGGGCCTGCATGCATCCCCACTCCATGATTTTCTTTTCGAGCCAGACAAAGTTGACGGGCTGCAAGGGTTAGCGGGTGGCCTACAACAAAAAAAAGGGGAGTTTGGACGCCTTGCCTTTGTCAGAAAGTCGTTGCACCCCGCGGCGAGCGCGTCGTTGCGGTCGCTCAGCAGCGAGCTCGCGGTCAGGGCCACAATGATCACCGGGCTCTTGAACAGCAAGAGGTTGGCCAGCTTGTCCGACTGCGGGTCGCGCCCGGCGCCGATGGAGTCGCTGGGCGTCGAGGCAAACACGCCAATCGAGTTGACGCGCTCGAGGCGGCGGATCTCGCGCGTGGCGTCGAGGCCCGACATGAGCGGCAGCTGGATGTCCATGAGCACCAGGTGGAAGCCGCCGGTGCGCCACTTGGCCACGGCCTCGCGGCCGTTCATGGCCGTCTGCCACCGCACCTTGAGCCGCTTCACAAACGCCTCGAGCAGCTTGAGGTTGATGATGTTGTCCTCGACGATCAGCACGTTGATCGGCGGCATGGTCAGCGGGCCCAGCTGGAACGGGTCGTTGGGGCCGCGGCTGCTGCTGCTCTTGCTGATCTTGCTCATGTGGCTTTTGCTGCTGATGTTGCTTTTGCTAATGTTGCTCTTGGTTTTGTCGGTTTTGTCTGTTTTGTCTGTTTTGTCGGTTTTGTCGGTTTTGTCTGTTTTGTCTGCTTTGTCTGTTTTGTCGGTTTTGTCTGTATTGTCGGTTTTGTCTGTTTTGTCGTTTTCGTCGTTGTTGCTGTTGTTGGTGCTGCTGTTGCTGTTGCTGTTGTTGCCGTTGCTTTTGTTGCCGTTGCTGTTGTCGTTGCCGTTGGTATTGCTGTTCCCGCTGCTGCCACCGTTCACCCCGTTCACGCCGTTCACCCCCACACCGTTCACGTCGTCGCCGTTTTGACTCGGCGCCCCGTTGGGGTTGCTGGACGAGCGCTGCACTTTTTTGGCCCACCTGCCGCGCATCGGCGACATGTTGCGCGGCGGCAAGCCGGCCGCCGAGCCGGGCTTGCCGCCGTCCTTGTCGAGGTCCTTTGGCCTGGGCTCGTTCATGCTGCTTCTGCGACCGGCTCTTGCAGACAGGCCCGCCAGCGACGCCTTGGGACTGCCGGCGCCTGCTTTTTGGCCGCCCGTGCCCGCGCTGCCGCCTGAACTCGCGCCGCCGTCGTCGTTGGCCGACATTTGCCGGTGCAAGTCCGGCCGATCTCGTTCCCGGTCTCGTTCCCGGTCTCGCTCCCGGTCTCGCTCCCGGTCTCGCTCCCGGTCTCGCTCCCGGTCTCGCTCCCTGCTGTCCGTCTTGTCCTTGTGCGGCGGCCGCCGCGAGGAGCCGCCCGGCGACGGCAGGCTGGGCAGCGGAGGTGCCTGGCCGGTGGCCAGAATGGCAATCGAGTGCGGGTGGCTGTACGGGTGGCCGAGCGGACTGTTGCCGCCACCGCCGCCGCCACTGCCGCCGCCCGGATGCAGCGATGCATTGGGCGTCTGCCCCGGCGGCGACCGGCCGCTGCCGGCACCGTGCGAGGCTCGATGCGCCAGCGCGAGGTGGTGGCCCGCCTGTGTCGCCCGGCCGTCCGTGCCCAGCGTGGCGTGGCTGTACTCGGACTCGGCCCTGTGTGTGCTGTGGATGTGGCTGTGGCTGTAGCCGTAGTACTCGGGGACGACGCCCGGGCCAAAGTAGTCGGAGCTGGCGGCGGCCGGCGCGCTGTACTGGTGGTCGCCGCGGGACACTTGGTGATAGGCGTGGGGCGGCCCGCCACGGGGCGAGGCCACCGGCGGCGAGCGGCGCGCGGGCACGTCAATGACGAGGGCCTCGTCGACGGTCTGGCCGCCCGGGTAGTACACGTCCAGGAGGCGGGTCATGGGCTCGTCGGGCGCAAGCGTGCGCTCGCCCTGGTGCGTCTCGCGCGGCACCAGGCGCAGCGTGATGTCGGGTGCGTCATAGACACGGCCCAGCGAGTTGCCGTACTTGCGGAGAAGCATCTCGCGCACGTCGTCGACGACGTCCGTCTCGAGGAACGGGACGAGCGTCGCCGAGGCGCCGGGCCGCCGGACCCAGACCTTGCGCTGCACAGAAGCAGCCATGGCCGCGCGAGAGAGCGTGTTTGCGGCGGGGAGGAGCAGTCGTTGGTCGAGAGGCAGGCAGGCTGCTGCGTGGCGATGCCGTCAAAAGGAAAATGTTGGATGCAAACGGGGGCTGCTGCGCCGCGCCGTCTCGCCGTCGCCCGTCTGTCCTGTGCGTGTCAGTGTCGCTTCGCCCTAGCACGGCACCGCTGTCGGCGCTGCTGTCTCGTTGTCTGGCCCGGGTGTCGTTTGCGCAGCCAGGACCGTCGGCCGCGCTCGTCGATGCGAAAAGAGTCTCGGGGTGGAGGCTTGTCCGGTGCAGCGTTTCTGCCAAGCTCCGGTACACGCCGTTGAAGTCACGTGGAGGGTCACGTGAGGTTCTTCAGGAACGTTGCATTAGCCAAATGCAGCTACAGAGCGGCATGTCTCACGGCAGTGCTTCATCTGAGACAGCGGTCCGCAAAGTGTCCGGAAAATGCGAGAAAGAAGAAAGGAAAAAAAAAAAAAAAAAAAAAAACTGCAACCGGATGTGCCACGAGTGCGGCGTTTTCCAAAGTGGATCGCCGAGGCATCCGGCGGCTTACAATCACGGCAGAACGTTCGAGGTCAAAAATGAATCAAAGCAAAGAGATACCGAGAGGCTCATTGATTCTAGACGGCCGCAGCGGCTTGTCTGCGTAGCGGGCAGGCGAGCTTGCTCTTCAAAATAAAAAGACAAAAGTGAAAATGAGTTGTGCTTTCAGTATCCATGCCAAGACATCTCACGAGGAGGTCTAGACAAAACGGACCAAGAGATCAGACCGCGGGGAGGACGGATGAACGCCAGAAACGGCGCTGGCCTACCATCTCCGCAGCCACGTCGCGTGTGGTAGGCAACCATTATCCGAGAAGGCAAGAGACAGACTTGCGCTCTGTAGACAGGGCTGTCCGAGGCGAAGAGGGGGCATGCGTGTTTCTATATCAGGGGAGCTGGGCGACTCTTGCCAGTCCCTTGGTCCAGGCCCACGGCTCACGGACGCTCTCCATCGCACTCACCAAAGCGGCTCGTCTCAGCATCCCCTCCTCGCCCTCGCCTTCCGCACTTTGCCATGGCCGGCGACCTGTCCAAGGAGCACGTGCGCATCGACCACACGTTTGCCCACGACTCCTTGTCGTACGACGCGGGCATCACGCTGCAGCCCTGCGTCAAGGCCTCGTGCTTCTTCCGCAGGCTGCCCGGCGTGTCGTACGAGCACTTTAACAGGCACTGGGGCTCGGTCCACGCCGACCTGACCGTCGCGTCGCCGCCCTTTGCCAAGTACAACGTCCTGCGCTACGTCCAGCACCACACGTCGCCCGAGGACAAGGCGCGGCTCGCCAAGATGGGCCAGAGCGTCCTTGACTTTGACGGCTGCTCGACGCTGTGGTTCCGGAGCTGGGACGACTACGAGAGGTTCTTTACGAGCCACGACTTCCCGGCGCTCGTGGCTGACGGCGAGCTGTTTATGGACACGCGCTCCGTCACGGTGTACGCGGGCCACGACATGATTGCCTTTGGAAAAGGCCTGCCGGGAATTGACGTGAGCGACGGCGTCGCCGTGGCCAACACAACACATGTGTAGGGGGACGGCCTTCTAGAATTGTCGTTTTGCTCCTCCTTTTTTCTCCCTTTTTTCCTAGTCTGTTTACTTTCCTTTCATAGTTCCTTCCCAAGAGGTCATTTCAATCCAATAAATAGCAACGGCAACGACTGGAAGCACGTCGGGCCCGTCGACTACGTCAAGTACGTGAAAATAAAGACGTCCCAAAACGGATAGTAAAACCCGGGGTAAGATGACGGGAAAAGCGGAGAATAGCCGCTGGAAAGCGGAGAGGCGACGACAGCCGGACGGAAGCAAGAGCCTGCGCAAAGAAACCGCCAAGCACCATGAAAAGGCTCTGGAAAAGCAGTGCCGGCCGCTCGCAGTATTTCGCAGTATTTCAGCATCTCGCAGTATCTACGGAGTATTGGTCTGTTGTTGACGTCGCACGAGTACGGTGGGGGCTGTTGACTCCGCGCCTTCCCCGGATCTGCACTCGACGCGACGCTCCTTCTGTTGCGGGATTCGCCACCGTTCCTTCCTGTCCCATCTCGTAGCTAGAGAAACACAACGGGAAAGAAGGACCCGCGAGAAACCAGGAAGGCAAAACAAAAGAGAAAGGGCAGGTACGTACACAAAACAAGCGGCCAAGCAACAGCTGGCCAGACGGCGGTCGTTCCTTCCACTCTTTCCCTCCAAGCCGTCCCCACAGTCTGGCCCGCGGAAAGCCTCGGTGGACCCAGATATCACGTCTTGTGTGTTGCAAACAAGGAAAGAAGAAGGGAAGAATAGACACTCGTTGTGCCCGAGGAAAGCAGGAAGCGAAGCGGCAGAGCCTTCCATCGAGTGGGGAACGGCAGGACAAGTAAAAAGAGGACCATGGCCGTTTCACGCGCCGTTTGGCGCCGGCTGTGTTTGACCGCCGATGCTATGGAGATGGACAAGGTGCGGAGGCGAGGGCTGGACCTTGTGAGGTGCATATCCATCTTGCGGGTGACGATCCCCGGCGTCGGGCAGCGTCTCGTGGCTGGAAGCCGTTTCCGTCTGGTCTGGGCCGCCGCCGCTGCCTGTGGGTGTTTTGAAATGGTCTTCCAGGACACCCTCCCTGCCTCTGAGCTGGCTGCTCGCTCCAGGAGAATAAATAGATCGTGGTGCCTTGATGTCAGATTTCCCAAGGCCTGGCCACCCCCGGTATTTTTGACGTATCCCTCGTCCTTTTCTTTTACTCCCCTTCTCCAGTATCTGTCTTCTTTCTCTCTCTTCAGCTTCTTCCCTTGACTCGTTCTTTCGTCCCCTCTTCCCATGACCGCAGCAGAGGAGCGGCCAGAGCCGCGGTCGGGCCCCGACCGCAACATCAGCGAGAAGCCGGACGTTGAAAATGCCGAGCTCGGCAGCAGCAGCCAGGGCGACGGCAACGCCCTCACGACGCTCAGCGGCGGCGAGGTGCGGATGACGTGGAAGACGTGGCTCGTCATCTTCATCCTGTCGTCGACGTTTGGGCTGTCGTTTTGGCCCGTGCCGACGACGGCCGCCATGGAAAGCCAGCTGGTCGTGTGGTTTGGCGGCAGCGCGTCGCTCGAGGGCTGGTACATCCCGGCGTACACGACGGCCAGCGCCATTGGCTTCTTGCTGGCCGGCACCAACTCGGACCTCTTTGGGCGCCGCATCTTTCTGCTGTTTGGCAACACGGTCTGCTGCGTCGGCTTCGCCGTGACGGCCACGGCGCACGGGTCGGCGCAGTTCATTGCGGGCCTCGCCGTCACCGGGCTCGGCGGCGGCTTTTGCCAGATGGCCATGTGCTCGATCCCCGAGCTCATGCCCAACAAGTACCGCCACATTGGCGTCTGCCTGTCGGACGGCTTCGTGTTTGTCATTGTCGTCATCGGCCCCGTGGTGGGCAAGTACGTCATCGACGACACGCAGAGCACGTGGAAGTACGTGTACTGGGCCGGCTTCCTTGCGCAGTTTTTGTCGCTGCTCGGCATCGCGTTCCTGTACTTTCCGCCCAAGCACCCGCGCGGCATTCCGTGGAGGGACGCGCTGCGCGGCCTCGACTATGTCGGCTGCGTGCTCGTGGTGCCGGGCATCTGCCTGACGCTCGTCGGCATCATCAACACGCAGAGCATGCCGTCCCGGTCGCCCGCCGTCGTCGGGCCCATGGTCTCGGGCTTTGGCGTGCTGGTCCTGTTTGGCGTCTGGGAGACGTGCTCGCGCGTCAAGTACCCGCTGTGCCCGCCGCACATTTTCCGCTACAAGAACGGCCGCGAGTTTACGGCGCCGTTTATTCTCGCCTTTATTGTGGGTGAACAGACCCTGGCTTTTTGTTCTTCCCTAACAGCGCAGGTCACAATGTTTTACTACAGCATCAACATCATCTACCCGACCATGATCTCCGTCTTCTACGTCGACGCCACGACCCCCCGCTCCGAGCAGCTGCTGCTGACGCTCCCAAACAACCTGGGCCTCGTGTTTGGCGCCATGATGCTCATCTGCTTTGGCAACGCCGTGCAGCACTGGAAGACGACGCTCATCGCGTCGTGGTGCGGCATGACGCTGTTTGGCGGGCTGATGGCGCTCGTGACGCCGTACAACAAGGGGCTCATGATTGCCTTCACGTTCCTCATGCAGAGCTTCTTTGGCTGGGCGCAGTACGAGAGCGTGGCGTTTACGCAGCTGGGCGTGCCGCAGGAAGAGCTCGGCATCTCGGGCGGCCTCGCCGGCGTCGGCCGCTATGCCGGCGGCTCGCTGGCCACGGCCATCTACGTGAGCGTGCTGACCAACACGCAGAGGGCCAACATGGCCGTGACGCTGCCGCGCGCGGCCGTGGCGGCTGGCCTCGACGCCGCGCACGCGCAGCAGCTGCTGGCGGCGTGGACGCAGGGCGCGGCGGCGGTCGCGGCGGTGCCGGGCGTCAACGCGACGATCCTTGCTGCGGCGACGGACGCGTACAAGTGGTCGTATGCGCACGGCCTCAAGATCACGGCGCTGTCGTCGCTGTCGTTTGCCGGCCTGGGCCTCGTCTGCTGCATCCTGTGCCTCGACATTGGCGACAAGATGACGGGCAAGACGGAGATCTTTCTCGAAAACGACGTCTACCACGAGAAGAACAAGTACCACTAGCCGGCACACGAGCCCGGTGATGCCTAGGACCCGGCGTAGAGGCGACGGACGCGGCTGTGGGAGAGTGGGGGCAGAAGCGAGTGGGAGTGACAGGCAGTACCAGCAGCAGACAATGCAATCCCAACGTCATGTTCCCAGCCGAAGCCCTGTATTTCTCGGTGAAACTGAAACACGCCCGTCAACGTCGAGCCAAGCCAGGTGGCTGACGACTCAGACATGGCAAAGCCGTGTTGCAGGCAGTGCGTCCTGGCGTGGATCGGCTGCCAGAACAAGACGTTGACTCGAGCTGTGCCAGACTTGTCGATCGAGATGGTCATATGCCCCCCTCGGTGCTCTTTTTGGTGTCTCAACGCACCTCGGTCTGTCGGTGTCTCGCGTCAGGCACAGCACAGCACAACACCGGGCTTGCCTGGTTGTTCCTCTTGACAACGTGACTCGGTTGTGGCTTCCCTCGCTCCTTCCCTCTGCGCCCTCCCTGTGCACCTTCCACCGCTCTTGTTGCCCTTGCCCTCTGTTGTCGTTGCCTTGAGAGAAGGAAGGAACCTGGGCCGCCCCGAACAGGAAGGAACGACCTTCGTCGAGCACACAAATTATAAAGGCCCCGCCAATTTTTTTTCACTCACTCTTCCTCTCTTCCTCTCTTTTCTCCTTGCCACTTTCTTCGGGCAGTCCCGCGATTCCCGCGTTCCCGCGTTCTCACCTTGTTTTTCATCGTTTCGTTTTCTGTCCATCTCGGCCCACATCCTCTTTGTCAACATCGTTTGTGTCTTCCGACGCCTTTGTTTCTCTCGCCGGCTCCGTTGGCCGTCCTAACGATCTTGTTTGTGCGTCTCCTTGTCCCTTGTCACCCCGCTGCTCGTTGCTCGTTGCCGCGTCACAACATTGCTGCTCCATGTAGTGGTTGTCCGCTTGCAACGGCCCGCAGAGAGCCTTGTTGACCTTGCTGACTATAAACGGATGCAGCAGACTCGAGACAGACGCAGCTCCAGAAGTCCGACGCCATCGCCCACCATGGTCCGTCGTCGGAACAAGGCCAAGCGCAACTTCAAGTTCGAGGTGCCGTTCCTCGACCCCGGCCGGCCTGGCTCGCCGTTTGTGGAGGGCACGCGCTGGACCATCACGGAGCACGAGGCCAACCCGCCGTTTGGCAAAGGCTACAAGGAGCTGCGCCGCCGCAGCGAGGCCACGCTGCGCCAGATGCGCGAGGAGCAGCTCCCGCAGAGCATCTACTGCCTGGACAACCCGGCGCCGGGCCCCGAGCCGGCGGCCGGCGCGCCCCGCCTCGAGATTGAGCTGGGCGAGGCGCTGCGGTCGCTCATCACGTGCGGCTCGCATATTGTGACGTGCCGCGTCGTGGGCGCGCGGCCGCTGTCGTCGATGCCGGCGGTGTCGCCGACGGTGACCAACAGCGCGGCGCCGGCGCCGGGCACGACGCTGGTGGCCAAGATCTTTGACCCGATGTACTACCACCACAACGGGGACTACGACATTGTGGAGCTCGCCGAGATGGAGTACTGCCGCGAGGTGGCGGCGTACCTGCACCTGCAGCGCGAGGGCGTCGACGGCAAGCTGCTGCCGGCCTACTACGGCTCGTACACGCTGACGGTGCCGCTGTGCGCGGAGCAGATCGAGCACTATGCAAAGTACCGCGGCGCCGACCACCCGCTGGTGCGCGCCAAGGCCCCGTCGCGGCAGGTGCGGCTGATTCTCATGGAAAAGGTGCACGGCCAGAGCATGACGGCGCAGCTGGTCTTTGGTAACGTCAACGGGCTGACGGACGCGGCGCGCCTAGACGTCGTGGCGTCGACGCTCGAGGGGTACGCGCAGCTGTACCTCCACGGCATTGCGCACGGCGACCTGGCGCCGCGCAACGTGTTCCTCAAGGACATCCACCTGGAGACGCGCAAGCGGACGGCCAAGTCGGACGACCTGCAGGCCATTGAGGACAACCGCAACCGGACGCTGCGCTTCCACCGCTTTGTCGACCTGGGCCTCGCGTACGTGCTGGGCCTGCCCGAGTCGGCGTACGCGCGCCAGGGGCCCGACGAGCTGCGGCCGCGCAACCCCATCCGGCTGTTTTGGAACGTGTTTGCCAGCGGCGCGGTCAACATGTATTACTGGCTGCCGCAGGAGCTGCGCGACACCGAGGCCTTCCAGCTGTGGATGCTGCAGCGCTGGTACGGCGACCCGCGCTTCGAGTCGGTCGGCGCCGTGCCGACGCCCGTCAAGGACGATTTCGCCTGGGACCAGGGCAAGGCCGTCAGCAACGAGACGTGGCCCGAGGGCGGCAAGGAGGACGGCCGCAAGCTCGACGAGATCAAGCGCGCGAGCGAGGGCTGGCGCGCCCTGTCGCGGGCCCTTGGCGTGCCGCCGTGGGGGGACAAGGGCACTGGACGCCCGACGCAGCGCCGGTCGGCTGGTAAGGCGCAGACGGCCAACCAGTCTGGCGACCGGCCCCGGGGCTTTTGGTGAATTGCTGGGCGCGCTAGGCCGTTGTCGGTGAGGTGGTGGGCGGCTGCGACGTTGGGTGGTCCGCTGGTGTTTCGAAACGGCTCCTGGCGCCATGTTTCCCGTTGCAGTGGTCTTTGTTCATTTCTTTTAACAGTCGTATCGAGTACTGGGAGGGGAATACTGGGAGGGCGAGTACTAGGAGGTTGGAGAAACAGGACTTTCTTTATGGTTTATTATTCCTGTGATAGGACAAGTCGCAGATAGCAGACAAAACTCACTATCTTGACAAAAGAGCAAGTGAAGTAAAGAACAGACCTCTGGCTTTCTACTGGGGCATGCTGCAGTCGAGAACCAAGAAAAAAGGAGAGGCGGAGGGGAAATGAACAAGGCAACAATAAAAAAAACAAAAAAAGAAGAAAAGAAGAGATAACGAGAGAAAAAAAAAAACAAAAAAAAAAAAAAAAAAAAAAAAAAAAAAAAAAAAAAAAAAAAAAAAAAAAAAAAAAAAAAAAAACGAAGGAAAGAAGAAGAAAAAAAGGGCCTTTGCTTGAGCGCGAAATCGACAGAACATCTCGTGTGCACCGCAGATCGATGGAACCATGGTGGGAAGACGGGATGGCCTGCCATCCCAAAATGGCGAACCTGGTCGTGATCGACGCTTCCACCCGCCCACCATCTTTATTTTGCTGCTCCTTTCTCGTATGCCCAGCCTTACTTTCCCCCACAGGGGCCAAGCGGAGACTCCATGTTTCACGTTGAAAGAAAGACGACAGCTGGACGACAGTCGACTGACGTGTACTCGTATGTACGGAGCACATGTGTCTGTGAGTACTCGTACGAGTACCTAAGGCTGGCGTGGCCTGCAGCTCGGACACTTGTACGGACAACATAGGCTCGTTGAAAGGACAGCAAGATATGAAAACAGAGGATTCGAGTGAGATGCCTGGCTGAGAGAGTCTCCGTAGACCCCGTAATCTCTATCAGTGTTACGGAACGACGAGAATCGAGTATGTACACTCGGTACGTAGTATGTACAGAGAAGCAGGGGTTTGTACGCTGCACTATTTTGGGAGGAGAGGAGGGGCCTGAAGCTCAAACAGACTCGTACTCCTACCCCGTGCCGAGCATGGTAACGGTGTGCACGGCGCAGTGACTGGCCAAATCCCAAACACTGGCGTCGATAGCTGCCAACGTCACGCCGGCCAACCACACGACCGCGTCCGGCTTTTGCTTCCTTGTTGCGTCTGTCGTGTTCCCTGCGTTGTTGTCTTTTGTCTGTGTGCCCATTCTGTCTTTTTCTCATTCAATCCAGGCTGTGCCTTTTCTTTACTCCATTTCTTGTGCCCTTTTTTGCTTTGCTTTTTTTTCTACCCGTTCCTTCCGGATACAGATTTCCCGACGCAGACCCGGTCCGCTGCTTGCTGCATCGCGCCTTCCGCATTCGCTGACGCCGCCACAGGCATCGATCCAGGACGACGCATAATTACGGCAACGTGATCCCCAAAAGCGGCAGGAGCGGGCGTCTATAAAGATTCGCTTCGCCATGGCCCTCGCGCCGATGCACTACGGCCTGCCCCAGGCGAACCTGGCCGCAGCGCGCCAACACGTCCAGGCGCTGTCGGCGCGCGACCGCGAGGCCCTTTTACGAGCGCTCCTCGAGCAGTACGAGCATCCAAGCGAGCGAATCGCCCCGCCGCCGCAGACGGACGTTTCCCTGCAGCGCCGTTCACAGCTGTCCCGAGAGCCGCCGACAGCGCCACCGAAGCCGGCGCTGCTTGACTGCCCGCCGCTGCAGGAAGAGGACGCCGCCCAGGAGCGGGTTGTCTCGGCCCCGACAGCAGTCTCGACAGCCTCGACAGCAACCTCGACCTCGCCACGGCCTGGCCGCTGGACGGCCCTGCCGCCCGTGCAGACACAGACACAGACGACATCCTCCCAGCCACACCGCCTCCGGTCCCAGTCTCTTTCGCTGGCCGCCCGGCCGCTCCAGAGCTCCTTCTCGACGTCGCAGCTCCCCCACCCGCAAAACGCCAGCGCGCCCCACGGCCGGTCCCGCTCGCTGTCGTCAGCGTTCTCGTCCACAGCCGATGACGACGCTGGCGTGCCGGAGCCCGCAACGCCGCCGCCGCGGCTGCCGGCTGCCAAAAAGGCAAGGCCGGCCCTGCGCCTGCAGACCGGGCCGTCTGTTCCGGACGCCGCCGCGGTGTCCCCCCGCACGTACTGGTGCACCGCCTGTGGCGAGAAGCAGCACTGCCGCGCCTCCTGGGCCCAGCACGACGTCGCCTGCCGGGGCACCGAGCGGCGGCTCTCGGGGACGAAGCGGACAAAGGGCACGAAGAGGGCCCAGACGCAGCACGCCTTTGGCTGCGGCTTCTGCGCGGCGTTTCTCGGCTCGCTCGACCGCTACCACGGCCACGTCGCCGGCCACTTTGAGTGCGGCCGCACGCTGGCGCACTGGCACTTTGCCAATGTCATCTACGGGCTGCTGCACCAGCCGGCGGTGCACAAGCCGTGGAAGCGGCTGTGGGCGGCGCGCGCAGCGGCCCTGCCGGCGCATCTGCGGCCAAAGGCGACGTGGCCGCCGGGGTGCTGCTTGGTGGGGAGGGACCGAGACCAAGACCGAGACCGAGAGACGCTGCAAGAGGCGCTCGAGTTCTTTGATGCCGCTCGGGGCCCGGACAGCGCGGCGACGCTGGCGCTGCAGGCGGACGCGCTGGCCATTTACGTTTCCGTGCCCGTCGACGACGAGGCGCCGTCCAAGGAGGCGGGCAGGGGGCGCGAGAAGCAGTCGTCGACGCAGAGGCCGCCGCCCGAGAGCCCGCCCGAGAGCCCGCCCGAGAGCCCGTCCTCGCCGGCGACATCGACGGCACCCCTGTTGGGAGAGCCGACGACAGGCTCGACGCCCCCCCCCCGTCGCGCCCACAGGCCTCCCGCCCTGTCTGTCCAGGCAAAAGACGCTCCGCTGCCGGCGCTGCCGCCGCCGCCGGCGTCGACCGCCCCGGTAGCGCACAAGGACCCAAAGCGCGGCTCCAGGCCGTCGCCGCGCAAGCCGCTCTTTTCGTTCAAGTCCAAGAGCCCGCCGTCACAGCCGTCGTCTGCCTCTTCGTCGCCCGCGTCGGCCGTCGAGGCCCCCCCGGCCCGCCACGCCCTCCGCAAGCCGTCGAGGCCGCGGCCGGGCCCTTCGTCGGCCCACGCGTCTTTGCCTCACCCGCAGCCCTCGACGGCCACGCCGCCCCGCCCGAGCAACTGGGCCGACCGGCCGCTGCCTCCTCTGGTCACAGACGACCGGCCGTCGCCGGCCGCGCCCGTCTACGCGCGCATGACGGCGGGCCAAGCTGGCCATGGCGGCGACAGCGGCCGGCCGCCGTCGCCGCCGCCGAAGCCACGCGGGCATCAGCGAGCCGACCCCGGCCTGTCGCCCGAGACAGGCGACTGGGACAGCCTTGCGACGACGATTGTGGGCGGCGTCATGGCGCCCGTGAACGCGCTGCACATTACCATGTGATGCTTGCTGGCTTTTTGTGTTTTGCTGGCTTTCTGTGTCTTTTTTCTTTTTTTCTGTTCTCTTGTTTTGGCCTTATATTCTTGGAAAGGACGGGATAGGGACAGAAACAGGACGAATCTACGGCCGTCGCCTGCTGGACTGGATTTTCGGTTTACTATTTTATTCTCCATTTCACAGCGGCGCAGGCGGACAAAGCACCACTCGTAACTATACTAATACATTGGCACTGCTCACAGCTTCGAGGCCTGTCCGTGTACTTTACGTGTGGTGCGCTAAAACAATTGCATACTTGGTATCTCGGCTTTCACGTCTCTAAACAGGCCTCCAGGATACAGCAGTGCTCGTATCTTTGGCAGCTTTACCCTGAGAACTATCAAAATAGCGCTGGAAAACCCAGCCTCGTTGATGTATCGTCCGCTTTTCAGGGACTTATTAGTGAGAGGCCCTGCATATCCTCCTCGTTTTCTGGCAAGACGCCCGCCTGTTCAGCTGCTGCGTCAAAGTTTGTTTGCAGGATCCATCTCGCGGCGGCTTGCTGTTGCATCGCGGCCCTGCTGTCCCGCGCCCGTGGCGAGGTCTGTTGCCTGTGCACCCTGTTGTGGCCGCCTGGCCTGGCGACGCCCGGCGCGCGGCCAGCAGCCGGTTCCGGCCGATTGCGAGCGTTTCGTACGTCTGCCTCTTGCTGCAGAAGCCGTGGCTGACGAAGCACACCGAAACGAGGAGGAGAGCGGGGGGGCGCTGCCGGGGGCTGCGGCTGTGAGGCGGCTGTGGCAGCATCAAGAGCCAGTGGTGCTTCAGCTACAGCTGGTGATGGAGCTGGTTCGGCGGCCCAAGCTGGCACTTGGTTTCGGGGCGTCGTCAGGCCTTGGCCACCAAAGTGCATCCACAGCATCTGGGCAGCCGATGCGCGATGCTCTGGCTGGACAGCCGCCATGGCGGAAACAGGGGCCATGATCGGTTCTGCCTTGAGGTCCTGGACGGTGTTCAAAAATTGGCGATGGAGGTTGGAGTCTGGAGGATTGCTGCGGAAGCCGCGTATGTCTAGGACCCAGAGAATGGTGACGAACAGCGACCACACGTCCACCTTGGGCGTCCGCGGGCCGTTGCCGTCGCGCATCTCGGGGGCCATGTAGGTCGTGGTGCCGACCCCTACACTCACAGCGAGATCGGCACGGTTGCTGAGACCAAAGTCGCCGAGCTGAAAGTGATAGTTGCCGTCTCGCCACGTGTAAAAAATGTTTTCGGGCTTGACGTCTCGGTGAACAATGCCTCGAAAGGCCAGGGCGTCGAGTGCCTGGAGCATTTGATGTAGCACGCGTATGGCCAAATCTCCGATTGGAATTCTGGCCTCATACGGCTCGCACGAGACGAGGTTGCCCAGCGCGCCATCTTTCAGACCGCAAAATATCTCTGCCTCCCCGGATTCCCAGTTCTGAGACCAGATCAGGTCCAAAATATGCGGCTATCGCGTATGTCAGTATCCAGTATCTAAAGCAGGAAACGGCGCCATGGCCAAGACAGTACATATGTGGGGAGACGGACATGGCTGATATCGGCCAGGATCTTGACCTCGCGCCGGCACCGCTCCCACTCGGCCTGGGTGGCCGCCACCCGCTTGAGCCTCTTGAGGGCCATGACCCGGCCCGTATCCACGTTGACAACGCGATAGACGATGCCAAAAGCGCCCTCGCCGAGTTTACCCAGTTCCAGGTAACGAATTTGCATGCTTGCGCCGAGGGCGGGAGTATGTATCCGCGTGACGCGTGTCGTTTCGGGCGCCGTCTCGGTGTCGTCGATTGTTTTGGCCAGCCGCGGCACCATGGCCGCGCCGGTCATGCTGAGGAGATGCGCTTTGCTTGCAACGACATCCGGGGCTTTGGTTGGCCAGATAAGAGCAAATTTGATAAGACTGCACTGGCTACCGCACATGCCGATAACCACATTCGCATTCGGCCCAACGTATACGCGGCGCGGACGTCCGGGCTGAAACGTAAATAGCTCTGGTATACCTTTCTCGTTCGGATCCCTGTGGGCGGGATCCGAGGCATGGACGTTTGTCGAGTTGGTGCTCGATTTGTCGTACAACATCACGACCTTTGAGACAGGGTCAATTTCAAAAGAGCACTGTACCCGCGACACGGACGGCCCATCCATGAAAACGTCGCCATTGCGGCCAAAAGTGGCCAGCGTGACACCATCGTTGACGACCGAGGGGACACTGCCGATGCTGAGACGGCCTAAGACGTCAACTAAGTGAGCGTTCAAAGGGTGCCTGGCAACTTCCTTGGCACGTTCGGTTATCGGTTTGAGGTGAAAGACCACCAAAGGATTTTCTGGTTGTGAGGCGAGGGCCATTTCCGCTCTTTGGCAAAGCTGTCGACTGTTATTATTATTTCAAAGAAGCGGAAAAAGCAAAGTGTAGTGTAGTGTAGTAAAGACCAACCGTGGTAGGAAAAGAAGCACAGAGACTGCAGAGGATAAAGCCATGGTCTCGCGTCTCTCACTCCTGCGGACGGGCATCACCATATTATACACGTGAAGCCTGTCTCGGACGCAGAGAGGAGGCTCTCGAACCCTAAGCGCCCTGTCCTCGACCTGGGCGCCTTTCCTGGCGCTGTTGCCTAGAAAGAAGATGCACATTCGAAATAGTGCAACTGTAAAACGCGTGCGTGCCCAATCGCTTAACAGCGACACGCTCAAAGTCGGGCAATGCAATGTTTGGTGTGTTGGCCATTGTCAAGGCGCCAAACAGGAGTGGTTGTTCGAGACCCAGTACTATTAGTGGAGACGCTAATACGATACGGGCACTAGCAAAGGCCCGTACCCGCGTACTTTGTGGTCCGTGCACGGCCAGGCTGCCATACCGCCGAGCCCAAAACCTGCGCGTACAAATTTCCCAACACCCCCGGCTCTCTTCGACGCATCAACAAAGCGCATTGCTGTTGGAAGCACATTGCCCACATTCACGACAAGCACTCTTTTTCTGCCATGGAGGACACGATCCCCGGCAACGGCCTCTACGACGTCCACGACGCGCTCGCCCGCCTCGTCAACAACCCGGAACTCCTCAAACAGGCCTTGCGGCGGTTTGGCGGCGACGGCGACGGCGACGAGCCTCCGCCTCCCTTCTACCCGCCCTCCACGCGCAGCGGAACGCCGACCGAGCCAGATGACCCGGCCGACGAACCCTCGGAGGAGGCCGAGCGGCAGTCGAAAAGATACTTTGGGCTAGTATCTCGGCATAAATGGACGCTTCCTCACTATCAATTCATGGCGCAGTCGCATGCCCTGGCCCTGCGGATGGCCGAGGTGTGCCACAGCGTGAAGCAGGCGCAGAAGCCGGTCCCCGAGCCGTTTCCCGCGCTAGGAAACAGCACAAGGAAGGATCTCATCCAGGAAGAACGCGAAGCGGCCGAGGGCATTATCCGAAAACGCTGGCAGGAGCAAGGCATCTGGCCCGAACAGTGGAGCAGGTGGATGCCTACGGACGTCCGGTGGCCGCACGAGTACGCGGCAAAGGCCGGCGAGACGGAGCCCGTGACGTCCGGCCGTCGCTCGTTTAAAGAAACGCTGCAGAAACAACAGCGCGCGCGCGAGGCAGCCGCCTCAGCGGCCGCCTCGGCGTCCCGCCCATACCAGCAGTTCATGTACCAGGTCTCCAAGGAGCGCGACATTCTGCTCGGGCTTGCCGACGAACTGGTACCGCCGCCGCTCCCCAAACGCAAGCCATATTATGAGCGCGCCCAGCGGGGCTATCACCTGGAGCCGAGTTGGGAGGAGCAGCACGCAGCTGACATGGTGTACGAACGGCAACGACTGCAGAGTTTCCTACCGCCGGTTACCCGACCATTGAAACGGGCGCCGGTGGACGTTCACACAATGGCCTACGAGGCTGTGCGGTCGCAGTGGGAGAATTGGGGGATCTGGGACTCGCGCTGGACCGTGCTGCCCGGTCTCCATTGGATGCACGAGGAGCCGGAGGAGTTGTTTATCAAGCGAATGATGGCCGAGGAGGACGGGGAGGAGTGGGTCGAGCCCGAGGAGGAGGAGGAGGAGGAGGAGGAGAAGTGGCAGAAGAGGTGGGAGGACGAGGCCAAGAGCTATGTTCGGGAGAAAGATCGGGAAGCCTTGGCGGCCCGTGTACGCGCGTCGCACGGCTGGCCACCCCCAAGCAACGGAAACCTGTTTTCGCAGCATGGCGGACCGCCGGCAGGCGCCCAGCACGAGCAGCAGCCAAGGCTCAACAATCTTTTTATTGACCCGCCGCCGCCGGCAGGCGCCCAGCACGAGCAGCAGCCAAGGCTCTTCAGTCTTTTTGTTGACCCGCAGCCGCCGTCTGGCCCGGCTGTCGCCGAGGCCGGCGGGGAGCCGTCAACGTCTCTTGATTCTCCGGAACGTTCTGCTCCGCCCCGGAAGCGAGGGCGGTCGGCATCGCCGCCGCCTCTTCGGAGAACCAGGGGGCAACAGGCTGCAGCAGAAGCAGAGGCAAGGGCACGAGAAAGCGAGGCACGAGAAAGCGAGGCAACGCCAGCGCGGCCAGTTAAACGTGCTCGCGTTGCCCACGATGCTGACGATGACGGCCAGGACAATGGCGAGTCTGTGGACATGCCAGAGCCTACACCAGCACGGCCGGCACGGCCGGCACGGCAAACACGGCAGACACGGCAGACACGGCAGACACGGCAGACACGGCAGACACGGCAGACACGGCAGACACGGCAGACACGGCAGGCAGGGCAGGCAGGGCAGGCAGGGCAGACACGGCAGACACGGCAGACAAGAGCAGGCCGGGCTGCAGCTACGAAACGACGGCGCACAACGTAAAGGGTGGTTTGGTGACTAAGATAGTATCTCGTTTCTTGTTTTCTTTTTTTCTTTCTTGTTTTCTTTTTTTCTTTCTTGTTTTCTTTTTTTCTTTCTTGTTTTCTTTTTTTCTTTCTTGTTTTCTTTTTTTCTTTCTTGTTTTCTTTTTTGCTTGTCTCTCGTCCTCTATGGGTCAGTTTCTCTATTGGCTTCCTGCTCAGAGCCAGAGTCTGGGCCTGTTTGAAAACACGTACTGGTTGCCGTCGCCTTTGTGACAAGATTAACCAAAAAGATAGCCAAAGATAACCCACAAATAAAGACTACGGAACGGCCGTACTCAATTAAGCGCACGCTCGACCGCAAGAACCATTCCGGCATTTACTCGCAACGTTCAAGGTGCAGACTAATAGAGGTAGAAAAAGGTGTGGCATCCAAAAGGCGCTACACCAGACGTCACCACAAGATACAGCTTCCCGTTAACTTGAGCGTGTGCAGATGGTCTAATATTCTAGGAAGCGTATAAGGAGTCAGGTAGGAGCAGGCGGTGATACAAGTGGTAGGTGATACAGGATAACGCTGCTAAAGAGAGAGAGATGAAAACGGCAACGCAACAACAGAGCCTGACGCCAGTACAGAACAGCCCACGTAGAGCACCGTGCTACAGACAGTCAAAGCACATATCGCGTCGAGGCTGGACGAAAAGGCGTGGGGCTCCCCAGCGTAGCGGCGCGATGCCAGCCGCCTCACGGGCCGCCGCAGATGCTGGGCAGCTCAGGCGGGCTGTTGCCGTGGCTTTTGTCCCCGCTGCCCTCTTTGCCGTTCTCGGGAGCGCCAGGAGCGCCAGGAGTGCCGGTCCCACCAGTCCCGCCAGTCTCGCCAGTCTCGCCAGTCCCGCCAGACCCGCCAGGTACACCATCAGAGCCGTCTTTCTCAGCCTTGGCCTCCGCCTTGTTGGCCTGCTCGCTGGCACCGTGGGCCTTGGCTGCGGCGACAAACTCCGTGTACGCGTCCAGGAGACGGAACGGGTTCAGCCGCGGCGTAAAGTAGAACAGGATGCCAAACGCCCAGCGGAAAAAGCTCTGCACGCAGAGGGCGCGGATCTCCGACACGAGGAGGCTGAGCGTCTGGATGATCTGGATTATCTGGTAGATCTTTTGCATCAACTGGGAAGGCGACAAATCTTCGCCGTCAGCACCAAAGTTAGCAGGCGTGCGAGAGGGGAG
Organism: Sporothrix cf. nigrograna; assembly: GCA_019925305.1. NCBI lineage: Eukaryota > Fungi > Ascomycota > Sordariomycetes > Ophiostomatales > Ophiostomataceae > Sporothrix > Sporothrix cf. nigrograna. The sequence continues at coordinate 324,434 of JADHKR010000012.1, read as the reverse complement.
AGGGTGAGTGGGAAGCAACGCGCGGGACACTGCAGCAGCGGGTGGTGCAGGACCAAGCATCTTGGCCGGACGCTGACACGCCCTATAACTATATGCTACTTACTGCATGGCGCCGTGGACGAGACGGAGGCCATCGTGGCAGGCCGAGGGTGCGTCGGTGGTCGGCGTTGTCTTTTCAGAGATGCAGGGAATACGATGCGTGGTTTATTGCCAAAAATATGGGACAAGGCCGCACTCAGCAGGATAAAAAAGTAAATAAAAAGAGAGAAACAGAGAGAAAAAAAGGCACTGCAGTTTCCCTGTAATGTCGACGATGTGGACAAGCGTTGCGCTGTGGGAGTCGGCTTCGGCATCTGCATTTGCATACACGGAGCAGAGGGAGAAAGATGGGATGGGGGAAAGGAGGAAAAGGCAGAGGAATCGGAGAGAAAGGAACAAGGTCTGCTGGGGCAAAATTGCCCAAAACAGGAGCGCAATGTGTTGGCGGGTTGCCGTTTGTTTACTTTTGTCGAGAGCGCCTTCCTCCCGCAGCCATAGCACCTTCCGTGCAGAGCACCTTTCGTGCAGAGCACCTTCCGTGTAGACGCACGGTGTTCCATATAGAAGGAGCGACGGAAACAACAGCATCCACTTACTACCGTATCGGAAGAAATGGCGGAAGGTGTAAAGGCCACGGCAAGGCAGTAGTCGACGGCTGGCTCTTTCCTCGTATCGAGGACGTGGCCACGTCCTCGACACTACGCGCGACATGCAGCACGTTGGCCCTGCTGGCAGGCAGCCTGTGGGAGCATCCTCTGTTTCCGCTTACCTGGTAAAAACGGAAATGAATGTATCGTACAACACATCCATGCGTAATGACGTGTGTCCTGGTGGGGCTACGACGTACGTGTAGTACGACATGTGTGGAGTACGAACCTGTCAAAAGCCCAATTTCTCGAATCTTATGTCCGACTAATCGCTCTTGGCAGCGGGTCGGCCCTTGTCGTCCATCCATGGCCCACATGTTAAAGGTAAGAGCGGGTCGCCGCCAGAGGAAGATAAAGAGACAGAATCAAACCGTCTGTCTCTTCAACTGAGATCATTCTGAGTGGCACGATATAAGCAAGTGGCTTAAACCAAGAGCAACGTATCGGTTGCCCGCCACATCACCCGTCAACTGCGCCAGAGTCATGTCCTTGTTTCGTCGGCACTCGACATTCGGCATTCGGCATTCGATATGGATCGCTGTAGATTTCCCGTACGGTGTGTTGTGCAACGGTCCGAACAGCCATCACGGGACTGGTGAAGCATGAGTAGAATAGAATGCAGCTGGGCTCTCTGTTCCTCTCGGGCATCTCGCTGCTACATCGATACTTGCCTGAAAGCCTAACGCTAGCGGCCATCCGACAAGAAAACGGAAGAGATATGGAAAAAAGCCACCGCCGTCGGACCCTCAACGTCGAACCTTACCACTCATCAAGCGCCACCTCCATTTACATACGCCGTAATCTCTGAGACGCAGACCGAACCCGCGAGACGGGGCATCCTCACGTTAATGTTTGTCGATCTGAAACACACCTAGAGCCTTAACCAACTCCGTAGAAGCAAGCATGCTTATAGGAAAAAGTAGCCACGAGACGAGATTTATCCCTGGTCCTGGGAGCACAATTTTTTTTAGTTGTTTCTTTTTCTTTTTGCTTCGTGTCAGGCTCCCCAGGCCCTTGGGTGCTTGTAATCCGCAGCCCAACAGGAGAATGCCAGAGAACAGACAAGGCGGCACGGTCGTGCCACGTACGGGAGCCCAAGGAAAAAAGCCAGGAAATACGATGCAGGCTCCGAAATTTATGACAATATAGACAAGAAACAGGGACTGACAGGCGAACAAGCGACAACAAGAACAAAAAATCGAGATGGATAAAATAACGAGCAAGCATAGAAAAGCGTCACCCAGTACTTGTAGAACATGAATGCCTTCAAGCACAACAGCAACCACTCTAGGCTCTCGTGGAAGCGACCAGCAGACACGCAAGGAATCGCTGCACCGGACGAGATGCAGACGAGCATCCAGCAGGCTGGCGCGCTGTGCTTGTACTCATACAAACAGCTCTCAGCTTTCTGGCATGCTGTCTGCATGTCTGGCCCTGTCCAGCCAGGGTTTGGCAGTCCCGGGGAACCCGGGATGTTGGCTCCTATTTTGCTGCAGCTGCTCAGGTTTGCCTGCTGGTGCACGCCGCCATCTCGGCGCCGAACGCCAAGGAAGAGCCAACAGCACCGCTCAGCCACGAACAAGCACGAGTCCTCGAGGCCTTACTGCAAGTGGAGCGGTGAAACTGTCTCTCGGCCCGGATGTGCCAAAAATGTTCTCCTTGCTGGTTGGTTGCCTTTCTCCTCTCCGTCTTGGCAGCTTTCTGGCGCTGTGCTTTGCATACGTAGCATGCCGCTAGTCTGTTCTTGTATGCCATGTCCGACACCTCGACTGTTCCTGCTGCGTCTTGTGGAAAGGCGTGACTTGGCCGGTTCTGAGGCTGTGCTATCTTTGCCGTCTCGTCTTTCTTTTCCTCGCGCGTTACCACCTCGCAACACGTTCAGCACCCACGCGCGCAGGGTACTTTTGTTCCCCAATATTGCCTGTTTTGTTGGTAGTTCCGGCCTTTCCGTCTGATCTCTCTTTGGACATGTCATTTTTCGCACGTCTATTTATCCGGCTCTGTAAAGGTCGAGCGGTGGCCGCCTCGCTCGGGGATGAATACCGCTTTCACATCCAACCACCCACCTCACCACTACCAACTGCTGCCCATCGCCGCCACAACCCTGGCCCGCAGCGTAGAGTATGCCAAGTGTTGGTGCCTGACACATTCTTGCATCGTCCATCGCCCGATCGCCAGGCAGATTACCCCGCCTGCTTCTCGTGTCTGTCTGTTTGTTGCTTTTCTTTCGCTCTTCCTCCCCTGGGACGCGAAAGAATGATATGTGATACTAAAAGGAACAGCGGTAACAGTGGGTGTCAGTATCGAGATAAACCGTCGGTAGTTCTCCGCCCTGTCACTTTATCATTTTCTTCCTCACTTCCTCCCCATCTTGTTCTCTTCCTCTCTTCTGTTCTCACCGTCCCTCACCGCAGGCTCATCGGGACCAATGTTCCCGCCGCACGCCGACATATCCAGCATGTAAGAACGAAGACGGCTGCCCGTTTTGCACAGGTATCTTGTACGTCATTGTAAAGTGGTTGATGTAACAAGCACCCGGTCAAGATGCCTTTTGCTTTTACCTGGTCGCTTGCCGGCCATCTCTTTTCAGAAAGTGAAAAGGCAATACCGAAAAGCTTGAGTGAGAGGAGAAGGAGTGTGCGAAAAGAAGGAGAGACAAAATAAAAAAGAGAAAAAAAAAAAAAAGCTCGCTTCTCTACGATCTCCCGCGGGTAGGCTCGTACTCGGATATCGTTCTCATCCTTAGCTCACCCCCATCCTTTTGTTGTGACATGAGCGGCCCAAAAAGAGCGGCCCAAAAAGAAACCTAAAGCGACATGCCTCGCGAAGCGAAGCGGGCACTCCTCAGCCTTGCATCCACACTTGACTCCTCTGCACGCACAACACACCCCTCTCGGTGGCATGTACAAGTGACGGGCTGGCAGACGAGAGAGGGATAGAGAAGAGACAGCTGGACTCATGGGCCGCCCATTGGAGCAAGGCACATGGTTAAATACCAAGCTTTCCTGTCGTCTCCGTCGCCTCCGTCGTCTTTTGTGTTCTCTTTTATTCACATCACGCGCTTCCCCTTGCACTGCTTCTCCTGCACCTTGTGCTTCGTCCATCACTTCCTTTCCTCCTTCTTCCACTTGCCCCTTCTCCCCACAGTTTGCTCCGCAACGCTTTTTTCGTCAACACAATGCGTCTCGTCGACCACGGCAAGATTGTCTTCCACCGCGTGGCCGGTCTCCACCTGACCCAGCGCTTCGAGACCCACGACGACGCTGCCGAGGACAACGACAACAGCACGCAGAGGCCGCTGCCGTACATTGACGACAGCGACTGGGCGCCCGGGTCGGCGCCCGTTGAGATTCGCTTCTCCAACGGCACGCCGCTGCAGTCGACGGTACTCGTCCGCGAGTTTGTGCCGCGCTACGGCGACGTCACGGGCCGCCGCTACACGGACGCAGATGGCCAGCACCGCTGGCTGGACCTGCCGCCCTTTGCGCTCGTGGACCTGGCGGCCTATGCGGCGCTGACCAGCAGCCAGATCCCCTCCTGCTCGGTGGCGTGGGCGCAGGCCCAGAGCCGGTCCCACCGCGAGGCCATGCGGCTGTGCCGCGGCGGGCAAGCCCCGGAGATGGCAAAGCTCATCCAGTATGATTTTGGCCGATGTGAGTCCCCGCCCCCCCCCTCCTCACTCGTTCTTTTTCCAACCCGCGTGCCCAGTCCAGAAAACGGCCTCGTCGTACATTACCGGGCCGAACCGGCTGGGCATCCAGGCACTGCCGGGCGACACGGCCACGATGCCGGCGCAGGTCCCGCTGCCGCGCATGATCACGGCGCAGAGTGACATTGTGCTGTCCAACTTCCTGGGCAGGCTGCTGAGCGAGCTGTTTGGAAACGGCAAGAGCCCGGGCGACGGTGCCGACGCGGAGGCGTCTGCGGCCGGGCCAAATACGCCGTGGCCCGAGGACGTGGGGGAAGAGCCTCAGCACGGCGTCCTTCTCCGGCGCCTCCTGACAGCCGACCCCATCAACACGCACATTGCGTTTGTGGCCCTGCGCATCCTCGTTGACGGCACCATCTGGGTGCTTGTCGACAAGGAGCGCCGCGATGCCCAGAACAATACGAGGGTGAGCTTTCTTCTTTTTCTTCTTTTTCTTCTTGCCACGATCTGACCTTGGCCTCCAGGACCATTCGCTGCAGGTCCGCCTGCAGGAAAGCCTCAACGCTGTTGTCCACACGTTCAGCGTCTCCCGCCAGGGCATGGACCTCGGCTTGTTTGACGAGGCAATGTCGCCCGAGGTGCGCGCGTACTACCAGGGCCTCGCAGACGACGATGCCGCCACGTTTGGCACGGGGCCGGCCGGCCAGACCTGGAAGGACCCGCGTTTCTGGCTGCCGTCGGTACACGCGCTGGCCACTGGCCTTTACGAGAACAAGACTGTGTTCGGGTGAGGTTGTTGAGTTTTTTTATTTATTCATGAACCAGACTCGTCATATCGGCGTTGATTTTGCTCTTCTTCTCGGCTGTTTCCTGGGTTTAAAATAAGACTTCATGCCGAGGTCGAGAGGCATAAATGGGTAGACGTGCGTGTTGAGTTTTTCTTTCTGCCCGCGGATGGCTTTGTCTTTCTTTTTCACTTCTTTTCCTCTCCGCAATTTCCGTTTCATCAATCTGGATAGCATTCTACCCATTTCATATACTTCGCCTGTATTGAGAGTCTGGTGCCTGCCCACTCAAGTGGCTGCCCGTCACTAATACACCTCCAACGACAGCAGCCGATAGCCCGAATGGACAGCAACGAGACAAGTGATCGGGCCGCCGTCTGCAACCACGTGTTAGTCCACACGGTCTATACGATGCAATACGAGCAATACGTATCCTGCATACAGAAGGGCCAGGCCTACCAGCTGCCACACTGCCCGCTGGATTACTGCGGCTTTTAGCGGTCCAGCACCTGGATTGGCTCGTGTATCTGGCAGTACGAGCAGCGTTCCGTGTTTATCAAGTTGGAGCTGACACTGCTGCCCACAGCCACAGTCGGAGTAGAAAATCACTGCATGCGCCCTGATCCTGGCGACAGGACGGCGGCAGCGTCCATTATCGGCGATAACGTGGCAGATTTCAAGCCAGCGGTCAACGCAAACCAACACGAGGACACTGACAATCAAACAGACATTGACAAGATATCACACACAGCGCCACCATGGCCTCTTCCTCGCCTGCCCCTCCCTGCAGCGTTTGCGGCAACCTGCAGCCCAACCCGTCGCAGTACGGTTCGATGAACCGGGCCGCAACGCGGGGCGCCATGCGGGCGGCAGCCGAGGCCGGCTGCGTGCCGTGCGCCATGATCCTGGGGTGCACGAGCCACTGGTCGACGGAATTTGAGGACACGGACGAGCTGCGGCTGGCGGAAGGGCTCGTGGTGCACGGCGACCGCCTGAGGACGGGAGTGCGGATCCACACGCGCAAGGGCGAGCCGGCCGCGCCGTGGCCCACGGTCGGCAGCCGCGGCGTGCCGCTCGTGAACCCGACCCTAGACGATTACGTCCGGATTATCGAGGGCATGGCCGAGACGTGCGAGCGGGACCATGCCGGGTGTCGAGCGGCAGCGGCAGCGGCAGCGGTAGCGGTAGCCGCGACGGAAACGGCACCGGCAACGGCACCGGCACCGGAAGCGGCAGCGGTAGCCACGACTGCGGTAGCTGCGACGGAAACGGCAGCCGCGACGGAAACGGCACCGGCAGCAACGGAAACGGCAACGGCAACGCTAGCAACGGCACCGGCAGGCTTCTTCCCGACGCGGCTTCTCGCCGTCTCGTCGGGCCGGGTCCGCCTCGTGGAGACGGCAACGTCGCCGCCTCCCGCCGGGGAGCGGTACGTGGCGCTGAGCCACTGCTGGGGCCGCGACCCGATGCCGACCAAGACGCTGCGGGCCAACCTGCCGGAGCGCAAGGAGGGCATCGCGTGGGACGTGCTTACGCAGACGTTCCGCGACACCGTGGAGCTGGCGCGGCGGCTCGGCGTCGGCCTGGTCTGGATCGACTCGCTGTGCATCGTGCAGGACGACGCGGAGGACTGGGCGCGCGAGGCGGCGCAGATGGCGGCCGTGTACCAGCACGCGTTTCTGACCGTTGCCGCGACGGCGGCGCACAACGGCGGGGAAGGCCTGTTCCGGCCGGGGGGGCGGCTGCCGGTCTACAGCTACGAGGACCCGGCGCACGGCGTGTCGGTCGTGGCCCGGCCCGTCATGGACCACACGCCGTTCCGGCGGCCCAGCATGACCGGCGGACGCGGCGCCAAGATGCCGCTGCTGACGCGGGGATGGTGCCTGCAGGAGCAGCTGCTGTGCGCGCGCGTGGTGCACTTTACCGAGGAGGAGCTGGTGTGGGACTGCTTCGAGGGGCTGCTGTGCGAGTGCGCGCAAAACGACGGGTACGACATGAAGAAGCAGCTGGGACAGGTCCTGTCGAGCAGAAGCGAGGACAGCAAGCGGTACGGCCAGATCTCCAAGGCGTGGGCGGACGCCGTTGAGCAGTACACGTACCGCTCGCTGACGTTTGTCGAGGACCGGCTGCCCGCGCTTTCGGGGCTGGCGTCGTTCTACGAGCAGCTGGCCCGGCCTGCCGGCGGCCGAAGCAGCGCGTCGCTGCTGGGAACGTACCTGGCCGGCCTCTGGGAGAAGAACATGCCGTTCTGTCTGCTGTGGGTGTCCAAATACGGCCCCGGCGCGAGGCCATGGCACGCGGTGCCCCCGGACGGGGAGCCAGACAAGCCCGCCAGCGCACCGCCGTCGTGGTCGTGGGCCTCGGTCGACGGCAAGGTCATCTCCTTTCAGCGTTGGAGCCCGCCCACGCCCGACGAGCTGACGGCAAGCGCCGAGCTGCTGGCCTTTGCCATGGTCCCCAGCACGAGCGATCCCCGCGGCATGGTGGCGGGCGGGCGCCTGACGCTGCGGGGGCCCGTCTGTGCGCTGGCCCTGCGGCAGTTCTGCGTGAGGCCGGCAGCGCAGCGCAGCAACAGTGACTACAGCTACATGCAGTACCACCTGGCGTACCAGACGGACGGCGCAGAAACGGACGGGCCAGATGCCGTGCCTGCCGCTGTGGTGGAGCGCACAGAGGAGCTGACCTCGCCCGCGTCGGCTGCCGCGCTGCAACCCGACGTGCCTCTGTCTCCTCAGCTGGCCACCGTCTTGTTTCTGGGCTTGACCCAGAGGCAGAAAGGCGGCGGGAAACGGTCTGCGACTGGCATTTTCCTGCAGCCGACAACGAGAGACACTGCAGGAGCCGGAACGCATCCGCATCCTCTGTACGAGCGAGTCGGTGTAGGTGCGATTTTCGACAGCGATGCGTTTGACAAGCACAGCGCCGTTGAGACGGTGACTATCGAGTGACGTGGGGGGGGGGGGGAGTCATCGGTGCAGCAATACGCATACTTGTTAAAAGGCAAGATAGTATCGAGTTGGAATATCAACATCAGTGGCTTTTCAAATAAAATTAATTCCCAACCATATTGTCGTTTTTCATGTAGAGACGCCTGGGAAAGGACATCAGTGGGCATCAAAAAAGAAGAGTGAGAGAGAAGAAGACTGGACCTTGAGGGGTCACTGCGGTTAAACGGCTGCGTACTCGTACTCGTACGTATGCTCTGCCGGACGGCCGGTGCAGTAATCTTCTCGGCGGCGTTGAGCCTCTCTCCCAGCTTTTTCATGGCGCCTGCCCATCTCGCCTTGTGCACTTAAGCATTGTGCACTGCCTTGCTGCAGGTGCGTCGTATTGTCTGCAGATATGCAATCGTCTGTCACGCGATCGGAAAGCTCGCCGGTTGTTTTGCTGTCACACGGCTCGAGTGGGAGGAGGCTTCTCTTGTCACGGCTTGTGTAAAAATATGGTCTTTACAAGTATGGTATTATTTTGGCCGTGCTTGTTCGCGGTCACTGTCACCCCTGGTACCTCTACCTCCTGCAGCTCGTCACGTCACGTCACTCTTGATACAGACATATCACATCACGTCCGATTCTCCGTGCTTTCCGCCATGCTTTCTCAAGCCCTTGATACCCATCCGTCTGATGGCTTTTGTCAGTCCTTCATCTTTGCCCTTTGGACTGGGGACCGCGGTACAGTGAGACGGCAGGCAACTTGTTCGTGTCCTCCCATAGCAGCGAAGACAGGCAGCGACAGTGAGATGGAGGAGGGCACGATGTCCTTTTGGGTCACTGCAAGCTATGAAAGTTATTTGGCGGATGGATGGAGACGCTGGCAAGACGACAGGTGGAACAACGGATGGATGCCAGAGCAGGAGAATATTGTTGCTGAGGACATGCAAAGCCGTAGGTGACAAGACTGTTCTGTTTGCATTCGTTTCGAAAGGCAGATTAAGCTCATACCCGGTTTGTCTATTGAGAGACAAGCAGCACATGAACGACGTATGCTGAGAATGAGAGCATAGGTCATCCATCCTTTTCCACTTTCTTTTTTTCGATCAAGAAATAGTCTTCCGGACTATTGGAAATTATCATACTTGAGTCTAAAAATCTTGAATTAAAAAAAAAATGCCTTACTCTTCAATAAACCCACTGAGCAGAAAATGAGCAGTTAATCGAGGCGCTTTTATTGAAAATCGTGTTTGTTGTCATTTTCAGGGGCGTGGGACTGCTCTTATGACAAGGCTATATAACAACACTTTCGGCGGAAGTCGGATAAACTATTAAAATTTTCCGGTTCCTATGGTGCAGTGGTTAGCATGGTGCTCTTGTAAGTGTCTGCCGCAAATCTGCCGCAAAGCTACTGTTGTTAGCGTATTCTAACAGCCTTCAGATAGTCTCAAGGGCAGCGCAAGCTCCTTTGTTCCTATGATAGTAATGCACAGGTCGTGGGTTCGAACCCCACTAGGAACATATTTTTTTCTTTTTTTCTCTCTCTTTTCTTTTTTCTCTTTCTCTTTCTCTCTTTTTTTATTTCTCTCTCATAAGAGAGCACATTCACACTGCGTTTTGGTCTGCGTTAACGTCAGATTTTCTTAACTCATGAATCGTTTACTCTCATGAAAGCCCGTTGGTTGGAACCAGCGAAAAGATAAAAAACACCCTACAACAACGCAAAGCCCGCCTCTTCGAGCTTCTTGCCCGACGGCAGGATGGGCCGCCCCTGCATGGGAAACGGCCAGAACAGCGGGTTGTCGAGGTTGCTGGCGGCCTTGGCGAGCGACGCCGAGGCCGCGCTGCCGCCGGTGAAAAAGGCTTTGCTGACGCCGGCATCGAGCACGCCCCAGCTGCAGTTGATGTCGGCCTCGCTGAGGTTGGGCGAGAAGAAGTTGAGGCTCGACGTCAGCGGCCGCAGCAGGTCGTCGCTGTCGCTGTCGTCGCGGCCGGCGGCCTCTCTGCCGTCGACCGGCGCGCCCGCGGGCGACGACTTGGTGACGGGCGCAATGTGGACGTCAATGTTCCACTTCTTGGCGAGGTAGCGCAGGATGTTGAGGGCCTGCTCGGCAAAGTGGTGGCAGGGCACCATCTCGGTCAGGTCGGCAATGCCGCGGTTGATGGAGTTGACGACGCGGGCGTCGAGCCGGACGACGCCGGGGCGGGGGCTGCGGGCCGACACGTGTCTCTCGCTGTTGTTGTTGCCGTTGCCGTTGTCGTTGCCGTTGCCGTTTCCGCCGTCGCTGCCGTTGCCGTTGCCGCCACCGTTGCCGCCATCGGTGCCGTCATCGTTTCCGTCCTTGCTGTCGCTGCTGTTGCTGCCGCTGTTGCGTCTGACGCTGCCGCTGCGCATGCTCTGGTCGTCGTCGGGCGGGACGTCGGCGTGCACCGCGCCAATGGCGAGGTGCATGATGGACGAGGTCAGGACAAAGTAGGGCACAAACGACGGGGTGCGCTGCAGCGTGTAGAGCTGCGAGTAGGAGCGGAGCAGGCCCTGGATGGCGTCGGCGGCCTGCAGGCAAATGTCTTTGGGCGTGGCGCTGAAGCCGATGATGCGGAGCTTGATCAGCGGCCGGAAGAGGAGGAGTATTGCAAAGTGGTAGTACATGCTGGGCGCCGGTCAGCAGGAGGCGGCACACAAAGGACGGAAAGAACGGAAGCTTACTGAGCAAACAGCACGGCTGGGGTAAAGTTGTGGCCGAGACGCAGGACTTCGGGTATGGAGTCGTACCAGTTGAGGTACTGGGTGTAGATGTGCAGGAGGTCGCGGCTGGTGAGCGGGCGGCCGGGCGAGTGCAGCACGTAGAGCGACTGGTGGACGAGCTCGCTCAGCTCGCAGAAGCACTTGTAGACGGACCGCACGTTGGACGGCTGCTGGCACGAGCGCTGAAAGGGCGCGCCGTCGTCGGTGTAGGGGATCCACAGCGACGCCTCAATGTCGTTGATGATGGCGGGCTTGGGCGGCAGCAGCGGGAAGCAGGAGCACTGGGGCAGGGAGCCGGTGGCCAGCGACCAGGCGTGGTCGAGGGCAAAGGCGCCCCAAAAGGTGGCGGCCTTGACGGCGATCTCGTCCTCGTCGCCGTCGTCGTTGCGGATCTGGTGCAGGCCCATCTCGATGGCCAGGCGGATGCTCTGGCCGGCATAGTACCAGCTCTCCGAGTCGCGGCCGCAGCTGGCCTCGCGGATGGACATGATGCCGAGCGCCTGGATGGTGGTGAGGCAGTGGTGGTTGTCTTCGAGGTAGAAGAGCCGCTGGCACTCCTTGAAAAAGTGGTCGCCCGACGTGTAGGGGTCGTCGGGCACGGCGCGCGTGTTGGGCTGCGTCGAGAAGCGGCAGCCGAGGGCCAGCAGCGCGTTCACCAGGATGGCCGAGCAGTAGCGCTGGCGGCCCTCTTGGAAGTCGGCCAGAAAGTGCTCCTTGGAGAGCGAGGCAAAGGTCGGGTACTCCCAGCAGAAGTAGAGCGCCAGCAGGTGCTGCACGAGGCCCAGGTCGCCCGAGATGTCCGTCCAGGTCGTCGTGGGCGGCTTGAGGTCCGGCAGCGCCGGGGCCAGGATCTGGTCGACGCCGGGATAGCGCGGGAACTCGCCCGTGACCATGCCGCCGCCGCCGCCGCCGCCGCTGCCGCCGCCGCTGCCGCCTCCGCCGCCCTGCTGGTCCTTGGGCCCGACGCCCTCGACCCAGGACCCCACGCGCGACTCCGGGGGCACGTTCCATTCCTGGCGCGAGTCGCTCTGCGTCGACGGCGCTTGGCTGGTGGCCGAGTACGGGTCGCCCCAGGGACTGCCGTGGAGGCCGTGGAGGCTCAGCTGCTGGCTGTGGTGTTGGAGGTGAGGCATGTGTGGGAGCGGCTGGTAGTGCTGTTGGTGGTATTGGGGGAGCTGCTGATGTTGTGGAAGCTGCTGATGCTGCGGAAGATGGTCGCCCGACGCGCCCGACTGGCTCGGGTCGTGGATATGGTCATGGATGGGCTCATGGATGGGCTCATGGATGCCGGGGCTCATCGACGCCAGGCCCGGAGAAAACGGGGAATAGCCAGACGTGCCGACGGCCGGAAAGGCGCCCGGCAGCGGGCGCGGGAGCGGCTGCACCGCTGCGGACGCCATGGGCGGGATGGCCGACGCGTCCGACGGCCCCAGCACCGGCTGCGCCGTGCCTCTCGTGCCTGTCGCGCCGGCTGCGGCCCCCCCCTGCGCCGAGTCGATCCATTCGGAGATGGCGTCGACGTTTTCGCCGCTGTGCAGGCGGTTCAGCACGTCCTCCCAGATCTCGGGCCGGTTGAGCGCCGACAGCACGGCGTCGCTGGACCGCTGCCTCCGCCGCAGCGCCTCGATCTCGCTGCGCAGGTCCTCCTTGGACTGGCGGACCGGCAGCTCGTAGATGCACTCGACGTCGCGCTGCGCGCGGCAGCGGCCACAGGGCCGGCGCCCGTCGCATTTTACCCGCTTCTTGCGGCACTCGTTGCAGGCGTTGGGCGTGACGACGCCGAGGCCGCGCCGGCGTTTGGAGAGCTGGTTCTGGCCCTGGCCCGTTGCCGGCGTGGACGCCGGCGTGGGCGCCGACGCGGCCGGGGCCTGGTCTGGCTCGAGCCGAGCTCGCTGCCCGGCGGCCGGCGCCGGGTGAGTCCGCGCGGTCGGGAGACCCTCATCGGCAGAGCCCATTTGCGAGGAGGGCGGGCGGCGCAGAGGGAAACGGAGCACGGCAAGGAGCACAGGAAGAAGCAGAGACGAGCGCCGAGTGTGCCTGCAGAAGAGAGACCATTTCTTTGCGGAGCGCGGAGGTGGGCGAGCGGTAGCTGGTTCGTGCTGCTTCCTGCTTTTTCTGGTTGTTCTGCTGTCCGTCGTTTCGGTGCGTGCGTTGCCGCTGGACGTGCGCTAGGCGGCTGCTTCGCGCGCACACGACAATGCCGGCCTGCCTGTGTCGAAGCTGGAGAAGCTCCGTTGTGCTGTCGAGACGCATTAGCTTTGAGCCGTGGTTGGAATAAAAAGACTGGAGGCGGGAGGTGTGGGGAATGCAAGCAATTGGAGGGGAAGGAGCGACACACCGGCTGGGGTTGCGGCAGGCGGAAAGCTGGATGAAAGTGCGTTATGGGAGGAGAGAATAGACGGTTAAAAAAGAAAAGAAGAAAAGAAGAAAAGGAAAAGAAAGGAAAAGAAGCTGAATAAGAAAAGAAGAAAAAGAAAAAGAAAAAGAAAAGAAAGAGCAGGAAAAAGAAACAAAGAAAAAAGAAGCAGGAACAGCTGTGGAGGATTTGCGGCAGGTGCGACGGAGGCCGTGGGGGCTGCCATCGTTCGAACGGTGGAGCCCGGAAGGCGCCAGGAACAGCTGCACCCAGGCCTTTGTAAGCACAAATAGATCAAGGACAGACCACAAGTCGCAAAAACGTATCTCACCTGACCGAGACCGAGTCTTTTCCAGGAATATACGAGCACACAATATACGAGCACACTTGATCGAGAGCGCCGCTGTCAAACAGAACAGCGCTTTGCGGGCAAATCGCCATGGCGGAGAATTTGCTGCAAAGGCCCTTTGCTGCCGGATTTATCAAACGACGTCATAATAGCCCTTGCGGCGTTCCTGTGGGGTCCCTGGGAGACGGAACACGCGGCAGACCAGAAACGACAAGAATAGAAAGGGCCCTGGCTTGCTTGCTTAAACACGTGGAATGACGTCGTTTGACGTCTTGAGGGCCAGGCCCGGCCGAGACGAGACGAGATCGACGGGACGTCTAGACTGTTCCAGTCTTTACCTCGTGCCCGGCGCTTGCAGATGCCTCGAGTGTGTACGAGTATGTACGAGTGTACTCGTACACGACCGTGTACACGTGCATCTCATCATGCGAACCCATGGAAAGCGCGTTTGCCCATTTTCCCAACATAGTGCCATACAAATACAAGACAGTCCCGTTCCAATCCTTGCCCAAGGTCCAACCAAATTCCTCGGCCCCGGCAGACGGCCAGCCGACCTCCCCCCCCCCCCCCCCTCTCCCCTAATACACTTTGGACGGACTCCGCCCCGCCTTGGCCGGACTTCGGTCCCGCTCCCTCTCGCCTCTGCTGGGACTCCGCCGGAACGAGGGCGTCTGTGGCGTCGCCATAATGGCTGCTCGCGGCGCATCGGGCGACCCGTCCGTGTCCGTGGGCGTGTCGGGCTGCAGCATAAACTCGCGGCGGATGTGCCGGGGCGTCTGGCCGATGGGCGCCCAGATGTACGCCTGGTTGGGGTTCTGCGACGCAGGCAGCGACGGCGCGGGCGGGCCGCCCATCGGCTGGGGCGACGACAGCGCGTGCTGCGGCGGCAGGCTGGGCTTGGCCGCGTCAAAGGCCGCGTCGCGGAAGCGGCTGAAGCCCATGTTGCTCGCCAGAATGACGGCCAGCATCGCGGACAGAATGAAGCCCTACTGTAGGTTAGCCAAATCTGTACAATTGCAGCATGAGTAGACGCGTACGGAGTGCACATACCCACGCCTTGAACGACATGACGCCGACAAACTCGTTGATGATCTCGGCGACGTTCTTGGCCGACACCTGCAGCTTCATGACGCTGGCCGGGTCCTGGTTCATGCACACCTCCCACTCGTTGCACATGACGTTGAGCGCCGGCAGCCGCTCGCTGATGGGCGCGCAGCGGTTCTTGGTGTACTCGTGCGCGCAGTCGTTCATCTGCGCCAGCAGCCGCGACCGCGCCGCGTCCGCCGCGTGCGAGATGTCGGCGCGCATCATGGCGATGCCGCCCCACACGAACCACATGACCACCGACATGAAAAAGACGTTCATCCCCAGCTGCACCCACCACGACAGGATCAGCGGCACGTTGGGGTGGTCGTGGATCGCCGAAAAGAGGCTGCCGATGGCGCCCTTGCGGCCGCCGTCCGCGCCGCCGCCCGCCTTGCGCCCCGTCCGCGCGTCGCCGCCGCGGGCGTTGCGGTCCCTCCGCGCACGGTCGTCGGCCCATTCACTAGCGTCCGAGTCGTCCGTCTCGTCCGAGCTGGAGCTCGGGTGGTGGTGCCGCGTCCGCACGCTGCCCACGTCCTTGTCGCCCAGCTGCCGCTTGCGCTTGCGCACCCGGTCGCGCCGCCCAAACAAATGGTCAAACTTGCCGCGCGGCACCGCCCCGCGGCCGGCCGCGTGGCTCGACGTGGGGCGCTCGCTCACAGCCGGGCTCGCCTGCGACGCCGGCGAGTTCTCAACGTTGTAAAACAGCCGGCGGCTGACGGCCGACGCCGGCGTGATCGTCGCGTGCGCGTCCTGGCTCCGGCCGTACTCGGGCGTGTTGTCCTGCGCCATCGACACGTCGCTCTGCACGGCCGGGCTGTCCTCGGCGCCCGAGCACTCGCTCAGCATCTCGTCCGTGCGCTTCTGCGGCGTCGTAAAGGCAGGGTTGAAGGACGGGTTGCGGAACGGCGTGGCCGACGGGTAGCTCTTGGCCGCGCTGCCCGCCGGCTGGAAGATGGACGCGCTCGGCGGCCGCGGGAACGGCTGCTTGGACGGCGAGGGCGGGTTGGCAAACGACGACGACGACGACGCCGCCGAGGCGGCCGCGTTGGCGCCGATCGAGGCGAACGGGTTGGCCTGCCGCGCCGGCCGAGACGGCGACTCGGCAAAGGAGGCTAGATGCACGCACGTCAGCAGGGATTCTGAAAAGAGCTCCAGAGGCGGAAAACACACCAAACGGCCGCTGGGGGATCTGCGAGAAGGGGCTGGACACGTCGACGGGGCCGCGGTTGTTCTGGTACTCCCAGTCCATGGGCCCTTCAAACGTCCTCCGGTTCATGGTGGGCTGTCTTTGTGTTCGTTTCTGCGTGTTCGTTTCGTGCGTGGGCGTGATCGTGATCGATCAAAGATGCAAAATGGCGATGCAGACCGCGCAATCGCTGGTGGGAGAACTGAGCCGAAAACAAAAAAGACAGAAGCGTCAACAGAAAGACAGGACAGACTTGCGTGCCATGCAGCTGGCCGTGCCGTGGCAATTGCGTGCAGGTCGCCGTCGCCAAAACTTTGCTGGCGGCCTTTCGCGCTGGAGGCTGTCGTGGTGGCAACGGCCTGGAGCTCGCCGCTGTAACCCGTAAACAAACGCAAAACAGGTGCACCCACAGTGGGGCGAGCTGGCATGCAGCGCCTGAGGCACAAGCAGGGGCCTGTAACACGTGCACAATCACGTTACTTCTCAGCCGCGCCAGGACGCGATTTGCTCAGGACGAAATTGTACGAAATTGTCTGCTGCTTGCTTTGTCGCAACAGGGGCCAACGGACGTCCTTTGTTGCCAACGTTTCCGGCGCCCAGCTCTGCCTACCGCCATCCCCGCCGTTCCTGGACCATTTCCATCTGCTGTCGCGTCCCGCCGTTCCGGACGTGGCCTCTTCCGTTTCTTTTCATCGGCGTCACAAGAACACCATGGCCGACGACGCCCCTACACCGGTGGCGGAGCCCCTCTCCTCGCCGCGTCCCGATGGCGACGATGCTCCTGCTGCTGCTGCCACGCCCGAGGCCCTGCTGTCGGACCCCGTCGGGCCCGAGGACAAGGCGGATAAGGGCGAGGAGGAGGAGAAGAGCGACGACAGAGAGGACGACAAAGAGGACGACAAAGAGGACGACGCCGAAGAGCTGCTGTCCGACGTCGACGAGGACCAGTTTGAAGACTACGACCCGGCCACGGCGCAGATCGAGGAGCGGCCCGTGACGATCGACGAGGAGGCCGCCCGCGGGCTCAAGGCCACCAAGCGCAAGCGCACGGGCGACGACAAGGCGGACAAGGCACGCAAGCCCAAGGAGGGCCGGCGGGAGAAGAAGCGCCGGCCAGCAGGCAGCGACGACGGCGCGGCGGCCGGCGCGGGCGACGGCGAGGAGGGCGACGCAGCCGCTGCCGACAAGGCCTCTGCCAGCAAGCGCGCCCGGCGGCCACGCGCAGACGCCGGCGCGCCGGCGCGCCGGAAAAAGTCGCCGTCGCCCGAGGTCAACGAGGCGGACCTGACGCCCGAGGAGCGGCGCAAGCGGGCGCTGAACCGGGCCATTGACCTGGCCATCCGCAACCCCAACAAGCGGCGGCGCAAGCAGGACGAGGACGACCTGGAGAAGATGGCCGACGAGGAGATTGCGCAGCTCAAGATCCGCATGGAGCAGGCGTGCATGGCCGACATTGACGCGCGCGCCGAGGGCCGGCCGGCCACCAACAAGCTGCAGCTGCTGCCGCAGGTGCTGTCGGTGCTCAACCGCAACGACATCCAGGAGACGGTGCTGGACCCCGAGACCAACTTTCTGCAGTCGCTCAAGTTCTTTCTCGAGCCGCTCAACGACGGCTCGCTGCCCAGCTACACGATCCAGCGCGACATCTTTACGTGCCTCACGCAGCTGCCCATCGAAAAGGACGCGCTGCTGAGCAGCGGCATCGGCAAGGTCGTGCTCTTTTACACGCGCAGCAAGCGCGCCGAGCCCGCCATCAAGCGCATGGCCGAGCGCCTCGTCGGCGAGTGGAGCCGCCCCATTCTCAAAAAGACAGACGACTTCAAGAAGCGCCACATTGAGACCCGCGAGTACGACTACCACGCCGCCCGCCTCGCCGAGCAAAAGGGCGGCCTCGCCGGCGCCAGCCAGTACGCCTACACCCAGACGCTCACCGAGCGGCCCATCTCGCGCTTCGAGGCCGACCGCGAGATGCAGCTTGCGCCCCCCGTCGTCAACGCGAACCGCGCCACCCCCGTCGGCCTGCCGCAGTCCTACACCATTGCGCCCAAGAGCACCTTTGACGGCCACCGCGGCGCCGACTACCGGCCCATTGGCGCCAGCAGCGTCGAGGCCTTTCGGCGCATGGCACAACGAGCCAAGATGCGGAACAAGAAAAAATAGGCTGTGTGTCAGGCTGGTGGGCGTTTTTCTGTTTCGATTTGTCTTTTTTCCGTCTTTTTTGTCTTTTTTGTTTTTGTCCTTCTTCCAGTCTGTCATGGCAAGGGCATCTTGCTCGCATTGTTTCTGTTCTTTTCCCTTATTGTATCGTCTGCCGCGGAATCGGCGTTTGGGTTCATCGCAAGACAAAAGCAAATGCTACAATATGGGTTATACACATCTCTTGTAGCGTGCTGCCAGAAGACCTTGCGAATCGCGCTCTCACGTGGCCGTTGTCCGGCTTGAGAACTGCCGTGCTGCAGGGCTTGGGAAGTGCCGTGCGGCAATGGCGTGCTCTTTGCTGCTCCTTGCGCCAAATGGCACTTTTGCACGCTTTCGCGCCAATGGCAACGCCAAAGGCGACCACGTTCACCGCCAGCTCAGTCTCGGACTCGCAAGCAAATCACATTGGCTCGTGCTCTGTCTGACAGGCTCTGCCGGATATACAGATGTCTTGTAGCTGTCTAGATATGCGAGAAGAATGAATTATGAATGTATCAAACACAAAAACAAATGCATCGCAAAGAAGGAGTATCCTTTCCACCCCTTTTTCTCGTGTCTTTGCAATGAAAAAAAAAGAGAAAAAGTCCAGGTATGTTGAAACCGTACGCCAGTGCTGATCATTCCCGCCCAAGTGGTGTGTGTGTTTGGTCATGAGCATAACAAAAATGCTTTTCAGAACAGAGGAAAATAGAAAGCGAGGGCCCGTCGTCCCAGGGGAGATGGAAGCAACGGGAGAGGAGGAGAGGAGGAGGAGATGCGGAGGAAGAAAGAAAAAAAGGAAAAGAAAACAAACAGCCGCGGACAGGCGGGCGGGGAAAAGAAGTTGATTCATTTTCGCCCAAAACCTCCAAAGAGATTGCCCGGGCCCCTCTCTCCCAAAAGCCATGTTTTGTTATGCCAGCGGGCCGCCCCCGGAGAACCCTGCGAGCCGGCCCGTCGTCTTGTTCCGCGGCAGGGCGATGCGCTTAGAACTTGAGCGGCTTGGGCTGCTCCCAGGTAAAGGTCTGGTTGGTGCCAAAGTGGCCGTTCTTGGCCGTCTGGAAGTAGATGGGCTTGGCCAGGTCGAGCTCCTTGACAATGACGCCGGGACGCATGTCAAAGTTGTTGCGGATGATCTGGACGAGCTCGTCCGAGGACTTCTCCGAGGTGCCGTAGGTCTCGACGAACAGCGACAGAGGCTCAGCGACGCCGATGGCGTACGAGAGCTGGACGAGCGCGCGGCGGGCGAGGCCGGCCGCGACCAGCGACTTGGCGATCCAGCGGCCCAGGTAAGCAGCCGAGCGGTCGACCTTGGAAAAGTCCTTGCCGGAGAAGGCACCGCCACCGTGGGCACCCCAGCCGCCGTAGGTGTCGACAATGATCTTGCGGCCGGTCAGGCCAGCATCGCCCTGGGGACCGCCAATGATGAACAGGCCAGAGGGTTGGATCTGCGTTGTTAGTGGGGACAGAAACAGAAAAGAAGCACAAAAGAAACAGAAAAAGAAAAACCCACGTGGTAGATGG
This sequence comes from Sporothrix cf. nigrograna, assembly GCA_019925305.1. Classification (NCBI taxonomy): domain Eukaryota; kingdom Fungi; phylum Ascomycota; class Sordariomycetes; order Ophiostomatales; family Ophiostomataceae; genus Sporothrix; species Sporothrix cf. nigrograna. Next base: position 304,959 of record JADHKR010000012.1, on the reverse strand, counting down.
TCTCGTCGTCCAGGTACTTGGCAGGAATGGTCGTCTTGATAATCTTGTCGAGAATCTCGGAGCGCAGCTTCTCGGTGGTAATGTCCTCAGAGTGCTGGGCGGACACGACGACCGTGTGCACGCGCTGGGGCACGACAGCGCCGTTGTCGTGCTTGTACTCAATGGTGACCTGCGTCTTGGTGTCGGGGCGCAGCCAGGGCAGCGAGCCGTCGCGCCGGGCCGCCGACATGGCAGCGTTGAGGCGGTGGGCCAGCAGCAGCGTCAGGGGGAACAGCTCCGGCGTCTCGTCCGTGGCATAGCCGAACATGATGCCCTGGTCGCCGGCGCCGAGCTCCTCGAGCGCCTTCTCGTAGTGCAGGCCCTGGGCAATGTCGGGCGACTGCTCCTCGATGGCGACGAGCAGGTTGCACGTCTTGTAGTCGAAGCCCTTGGCCGAGTCATCGTAGCCAATGTCCTTGATGGCATTGCGCACCACCTTTTGGTAGTCGAGGCGCGTCTTGGTCGTGATCTCGCCAAAGACCATGATCATGCCCGTCTTGGTCGCCGTCTCGCAGGCAACCTTGGAGAGCGGGTCCTCGGCCAGGCAGGCGTCGAGGATGGCGTCCGAGATCTGGTCGGCGATCTTGTCGGGGTGGCCCTCGCCGACGGACTCGGACTGGGGAGGCGTTAGCAGGCGTCGAACGCACAAGGGGGGGGGGGGCGGTGGACCTGGTGGATGGGGGAGGGGGAGGGGTCCAGTTTCCCCTGGACTGGCGCGGGACAAAGAATCCGCTGCCGACAATGGGCACAATGCGAGACACAATGCAGCCGCACGGAAACACAGAAACTCACCGTGAACAGGAACGTGCCCTCCTGGTGCTTCTGCCACGCAGGGACAACGCCGTTGGAAGCCATTGAGAGGATGGGGGGAGGGGGAGGGCGGAGTGAGGGCGCTGTGAGGGCGAGCGATTTCGGAAGGCAACGGCCGAGATCTGAGAGCGGCGGTTAGCCGTGGGACGCAGACGCACGCGCAGCAATTGGCGTCGACGGCGGCGGCTGCGGCAGACTTACATGCACGGGGCGGCAGTGAAGATGTTCTGAGGTCGAACGGACAAGTGAAACAGGGCGAGAGAAGAAAGAGGAGAGGAGGAAGGAGCGGAAAGAAAAGAGGAAGGAGAGATGGCGGCGAGCAGAAAAGCAACGGTAAATGGCAGGAGGGGTCCCCGAAAATTTTAAAGTGGGGACCTGGCATTTGCTGCTTTGGTCTGCTTTGGCGCCATTGCACGTGGCCGGTTGTCGGTTTCTTTCCGGGTGACTAATCAGGCGGTGTGCGTGCCGGCTGCATCCATTTACAGGCCGCGTTCCAGCACGTCTTCCTTGGGCGGGTGCCATAAGCTTCCGCGTCACGAGGATGGCCACAATGCCGCACTGGGCAGAAAGGACAGGGGACGGAAGATAAAAAGGCCCCCCCGCGAGGGCACGTGGCCCCGACGGTCGAGCACGGGCGTTGAGCAGAATTGTGTGGTTTTCAAGGAGTCTGCTGCACACGGACTAGCCCGGGACCGAAGCCGTAGAGGGCCGGCTTTGAAAGGGCTCCGCTGAAGCCCGGTCAAGGGGAGATGACAGCAGGAGCGGGCGCAAGACGCAGAAAAGAACTCGATGTCCGAATTCGGCACCGTCTAGTGGCGACGCCGCCGGTGCCAGCTGGCCGATGAGCTCGTGCTCAACTAGGCCCGGGTCCATGGTCGCCAGGCGGGACATTCAGCACCGCAGACGCATCCACGGTTGGCCGACAAGGCCTCACAGCAGCACAGCAGAAACAGCTTCATCTCAATGCGCTTTGGCTTCCAGGACGTGATGTTGGGTTTTGAGCGTCATACGCCCACGCGTCCTCTGTCTGTCGTTTGTTCCGCTCATGGCCCTGGCCACTCATGATTGTAGCCGTTTCTTCAATTTATGTGAGAACATCAACAAGTTGAATGACTGTCTGGAAAGAGTATACTTTGCTGGTTGTGTGGTCCGGGCAGTATTTCATCCATCAAGGCCAGCCTTGGCCGTGACGATGCCGAGACGAGACGCACAACATTGCAGTTTCTAACAAAGCGAGGCTGTTTGGCAAGTATCAAGGTACGGACAGCTTCAGCATGGTACTTTTGTGCAAATGAATTGATCTCAGATTGACTACGTCATAGTAGCTCACCTCCAGCTCGACATGGATCAAGAGAAAGGGCTGTTTTTAGTTTTCATGTGGTATAGAGAGACGAGGAATTTGGGTAATCCTTTTGCGAGTGATTCTGTCGTCTGGGCGTGCTGAGAATGATGATCACGAGAATATAAAAGAGGTGTGCCGATGTGGTATGAAGAGTGAATTGCATCCGACATCTTCTGCTGGATGGAGAGCGTAAATGCAAGCTCCCAAAACCCAGACTATTGCATTGTGGTACTTTTTGGAAGAAAAGCATCCTGACGGAGTGACAGGCCGGCGCGCCCCTGAAGGAACTAAACAATCGCACGTGCGTTGTTGGTACGAATAACCTTTAATATTACGAGTACTCGAGGCAATACGAGTACGGACAACGCTACAAGGCTCATGTGAAACAAGCGAATAAAATGAAAGGTATTGCAGGTAAGCAAGGTATTACATGTAACCAAAGCAAGGCACTTGATTTTGTGATTAGATCTGCAAACTCATTTCGTCCTTTCGTATGCTTTCCATCGTTCACTTCGTTTTCGTAGATAATTACATTAAATTCAGGACGCCGAGGCCCTTTTATCAAGGCCGAGAACCAACCCCATAACCTCTATGCGTAGATGCCAATTTTCCAAGGGTATTCCAAAATGCTCGTCATGTACAATGGGCCGTATCATCCCAGGAGGACGCCTAGGTAGACTTTGTCTACAGCGCCAGAGCAACGCCGAGGGCGCCCGCCGCCAAGGCAATGCCGCCGGCAAGGGGCAGGTCGCGCGCGCCCGCGTTCGTGGCGGCCGACGTCGCCTTGGAGGCTGCCGCACCGGCCGCGGAGGTGGCATCCCCCGCAGCCGACGTGGCGTGTGTCGCGACGTTGGTGGCGACGGAGACCGCGCCGGAAGTGACATCGCCGAACGCCGACTTGCCCTTGCTGGCGACCTCGGTAGCGACCGACACAGCGCCGGACGTGACATCGCCAAAGACGGATGTCGCCTTGCTGGCAACATCGGTCGCGGCCGAGACGGCGCCGGCTGTGACGTCGCCAAAGACGGATGTGGCCTTGCTCGCAACCTCCGTCGCGACAGAGACGACACCGGCTGTGACATCGCCAAACACCGAAGTGGCGTCGCCGATGAGGTCGGCAGCGACGCCCGACGAGGCCGTCGCGGCCGTCAGGGCAAAGAGAAGAGTCGAGGGACGCATGGCGAATGTGCGAGGTAAAGGATGTGTTGTTGTGGTGGTCTTGTTTGTGTTGTTGCGACAGTGGTTTGTCTGGTTTGTATCAGGAGGTTTTTGAAGTGATCTCTTTTCCAAGAAACGAGGAGGGATGTCCTCCTTTTATGTCTCCTCATCCGCTTTCTGGAGCCATGTTGTCTTGGCTGCCTCTGAAACAACTCATTAAAATGAAAAGAAAAGAAAAAAGACCCTTGCAGCTTGGTGCTGCGGAAGGAGCGGAAGATGCGCCATACTCGATGCGTGAAGGCGAACACAGAGCCCAAGACAGGAATGCGCGCAGTTTCCCCCCGTCTGCACGGCGGAGCGGCGATGGGGCGTGTCGTACACACCGAAAATAGAATTACTCGTACGCACCTGTGGACAGGCAGCAGGGAAACAGAGAGGGAACCTGCGGAGCTGAAGGCAAAGTACTTGCGCCCCATCGCGGCTTGGCTGGCGTGGCTGAGGAGGACTAGCATTCCCTGGCAGGGCATATCGGCAGCATGATGGTATGACGTTACTGTAAGCAGCAAAGCCTCTGCTTCCGGTGGCTGGGGCTTGGGAAGAAGAAAAAGAAGAAAAGGAGGCCCGACGGCCCGGGTAGCATGTATCTTACAAAGTATACGAGTATGTACAAAGTACGTAAACAAATTGGCACTGGGAGAACTGTCGACCCTATTTTTGATTCCTTTGTGTTTCTTAATCGTACGTCAGGTTTTATACTGCCATACCGCGTGCGTTGAGCTCTTTGTGGAAGGACCAGCGGCGGAACCAGCGGCAGCACCCACTTGCCGCGCCACGATGTGTCTGCCGTACGTACGGAGGAAGGAGCGACTTGCAAAGTCCACCGCTTCACGTGACGCCCGTTAATATGTGGTATTGGAATAATGCTCGTACACTACTTTGGTAGGCCTGTCAGTACAATTGCCTGCCGAAGTTATTCATAAAGCGACCGTCTTTACAAGCTTGCCGTGTTCTCGCGCGAGACCGAGCTAGCTGCAATGGCGACCGTGCTAGATATTGAGGCATCCCAAGATATATACCCTAAAAACTAGCAGGGGCGAAAACAAGCATTTTGCTTCCGCCCTGACGGCAATTGGAGGCCCTGCGCTGTTGCAGGCGCAATGGAAACAAGAAGGCCGAGATCACAGACGTCAAATACGGGAAAAAATAAAGCAATGAACATGTACGAATATGCGTTCTATATCCATCCAGAGCACTCGGCCCCTATCCGCAGTAACAGTAATGACTGTTGGGCGTAAGTAAGAAATAAAAGGTCTACTCTGTCTGGTTGGTAAAAGAAACAGGAGATTAAAGTCAAGCCATAGAGGAAGACAAGGAGCCATAACGAATCGTCAAAAGGAGGAGGGAAACGAGGTAAAAGGGGAGCCGAAAACCAGAAAACGTACAGGAGGGCGTCTCTAAACAAGAGTCGGACCGTCTCACGGGGAATAGATGCAGATGAAAACCAGAAACCAGAGCCCAGGAACCAATAACCAAAACAAGAAAAGCAAAAGCAAACACTTCCCGAAAACCAAACCAAAACCAGAGCCGAAGATTCACACGGATCGAACCGAATTCAAAGACGCAAGTGCCTAAAATACCATGGTGCGAAACGAAACGAGCATACGTAACCCGATCTCACCCACGCCAGATCGGCTGGCCGCCGCGACGTCGTGAGTTCTATGCGCATCGTAAGGAAGAGTCGTCAATGGTTGGCCAAATGTTTGGCCGTCGTCATCTTTTCCATCCGCCTTTCTATATCCTTTGTCTTTTTTTTGTTCGTGCTTTTCGTCGGCGCAACAAGCTCTGCGCTTTTGTTCTCCCTACAACGGCGAGTTGTTCTGGTCGTCCGAGCCGGCTTCTGACGGTGCGAGGTCTTTGTGGACTTTCTTGTGCCGGCGGAGGTTGCTAACCACGGAAAAGTTGCGGCCGCATCCGGGAACGTCACATGTGAATGCTGCATGGTTTTAGTAAGGGGGGCGCACATTTATATAGAACAAGACCAAAAAGAGGTGAGAGAGGATGGATTCAAACGCACGCTTCTCGCCGGTGTGGCTGTATATGTGCGTCTGCAGCGAGCTGGGCCGTGTGAAGCGCTTCTCGCAGACCTTGCACTTGTGCTTTTTCTGTGCCGTGTTGGTGATCTTGGACGAGAACTGGCCCATCATCGACTGCGCCGGCGGCGGCGGCACAGAGCCACCGTAGGCTTGGGGGCGGCTGTGCGGGTTCTGGTGCTGCTGGGGCACTTGCATGCCGCCCGAGAGGCTGCCGGGCAGGCCCGTGGACATGTGCCGGTGCGAGCGCGCCGTGCCGGTTGCCGAGTCCATGTCCGAGCCCGCCGTCGAGTAGTCGGTCATGTTGCTGTCGATGGAGCTGCCCGGTGCGTAGAAGCCGTTGAAGCTCGAGCTGGACACGCTCGAGCTCGTGCTGTGCGCAACGGGAAAGCCGTACGAGTCGCCCGAGCCCCGAGCCGAGCGCGGCGCTGCGTTGGGGTTGCTGCTGCTGCCGCCAAACGCCAACGGCCGGGGCGTGTCCTGGCTCAGCGACAGGATGCCGTGGCTTGCTTCGATGGCGTCCTGGAACCCGCGGCGGCTCTCCTGGCCCTGCACCTGGCCGTTGTCGGGTTGCGAGAAGCGGCGGACGGCGTCGGCGGCAGCGCTTGCGTCGAGGCCCTGCACGCCAAACGCAGCGGCTGCCGCCGCCGTCTGGCTGCGCACGTTGATGGCGGGCGTGTAGCCGATCTGGTCGTAGGGCGCTGCGGACGTGGCATAGGCCGTCGCGGCGGCGCCGCTGTCCACGTAAGAGCCGCTCGTCGTAGCAATCGCTGCCGAGAGCAGGTCTGCGCTGCGGTAGCCCGAGGGGTCGGCCGCCATTGTCGGCCGGCTGTGCGGGCTTGCGGTCTGCGGCGCGGCCGTCACCGTCATGCCGCCGGCGCCGTACGACATTGTGCTGCTCGGGCGGTGCATGGGCGCGGGCGGGAGCTGCTGCTGCTGCGGCGACGGCCTTGGCAGATGCTGCTGGACCTGCTGCTGATGGTGCTGGTGGTGGTGTGTGTCTGGCGAGGCCTGGTGGTGTTGCGGCGAGTGGTGCTGGTGCTGGTGCTGGTGTTGGTGGTGCTGCTGGTGGTGCTGGTGGTGCTGCTGATGCTGCTGCTGCTGCTGCTGCTGCTGCTCAGGCATCGGCTGGGGGAGCTGGCGATGTGGCCGCAGGCTCTCCATTCCGCTCAGCGACTGTTGCATGTTGCCGTACATGCCCGGTGAGCCCGCGGACTGCTGGCCGCTTGCGTTTCCCGAGGGCGCCGCCGTCCACGGGTTTGTAAAGTGAGGAGCGGCGTGATGGTGAGAGTAAGAGTGCATCGAGTTGTACCCCAGAGAGAAGCGGTTTTGGCTGGAATCCACTGCCATGGTCATTGTGGGACGAGGCTATGTGCTGCGATGTTGATGTGAGACGTTTACTGTCGTGAGAGTAGCTCTGTGAACACAACAGATTTGCTCGAAACAGAAGGTGCGCCCTGTCTGTCCTGATGGGCAGGTGCGATTTGACAGGTCGACCGACCTAGTTGTGGTTGAAAAGGAAGGAGCGCGTTTGGCTCCTGCTGTTTTCGTTTGTTTTGTGTTGTCCAGTCATTGACATACGCTCTGTCCGTGATATACGCAACGTGTTGATCTGACTTGTAGGTGAGGGAGAAGTGATGTAGAGAGAAGAGGGAGAGGGTGTGAAATATAAATGTACAACGTAGAGAAGAGGATTGAGGATGATAGGCGGGGGGGATCTGTGATGGGAAGAATGGAGGAATATCAGATACCAAGAAGCAAGAGGACGACAATAACTGGAGTGAAGTAGAAAGAAGGGGATGGGAAGAGGTCAAATAGTCGTACAAGCAGGCTTCTTTGCAAACAGACGTGCAAACGGATACTGGTCCTCTGAGGACAAGGACCCAGAGAAGGACGGTGAGGTCAAGCAGGTTTGGTGGAGTGGGCGTGGGGTGTGCACGCCTGTGGGTTTTGGTGTGTTGGGTGTGTGTTTTGGAGGGTTGAGGGCGTGTACTTGTTGCCTTTGTACCTTGTTAAAAGTCTTTTGGCGCGCTTCGTCGAATTCATCTACTTGTATTCAGGAGACTTGGGCGAGAGGAGGGGGGACCCAAGCCTCGAGATGATCGGCAAATCCTTCGAGTGCTTGGAGAACGGCCAAAAGAGGAGAGAAAAGGTAAGCCAGCAGCCACCCGAGAGACAGGCAAACGTATCAAAGAGGGGGTGAGGCCAGCCGAAAGCAAGCCAGATCTATCAAACATCGTGTCAGTGACGAGAAGAAGGAAAATAAGAATAAGTCCACCAAAGGTGACAAGTGCCTCGAGAGAGGTGCCGGAGAGGTGCCGGCCGTTGTCTCCATCCTCGAGATGTCTCAAATACACCCGACCAACTGGGATCCAGAAAACCCCCGACAAACAAGGAAAAAACCCGTGGAAATCCGAGACAAACAGCCTCCCTTTCCCACAGGAAAGACGTGACCAAATCGAGCACACCGCAGGCCGAAAAGGAAAAGCAAAAGGTAAGATAGCTAAAGCCTGGAGTGCATTTGGACATCTCACCTTTTCTTCCCTCCACGGTGGACCTCTGGTTTCTCCGCAAGCTGTCTTGGTATTTGTTGATCTTGGCTTGAGACAGCTTACAAGTGACAGCTGCTTGTCGATCCGAGAATGTTTTGTTTTTCTTCTTCCGCACCAAGCTGCTGCCGGGAGATTGACACTATATTCTTTCGTCCTCTGATACTGTTCGGCTGCCGGGTTGTAAAAACGTGTGCACGAGACACCTGATGGACACGGGAGGCGGCAAGATAGAGACGGCGATGCGTGGACGGTGGAAAGAATTTTCACATTCGAGCACGCCGTTGTGTCTGAGAAAGGACGTGGGGGGAACAAGATGGACCTCAATCTGAAAACGAGAAAGGATAAAAGCTACATTGACTCTTGGATGCCAGAAAGAGGGGTGCTTTCATAACACTCTTGCCTTTCTACGACGTCCACTACGAGTACTTTGTACGTTGCTCTTCTACGTTCTCTCCGTCTCGAAAGAGGGGGGTGTAGATATCCGGGGGTCTTGGGGGCGGAGGTCTCTAGTAAGGCACAAATATACAAAGTACGAAGATTACACACAGACAAAAGGCGTAAAAAGCGTAAAAAGAGATCGCATGAGAGGAAGGAGGAAAAGAGGAGATATGACGGAGCACGAATCGGCCGGTGGGTAGACCAGGTTGGCCGGGTGGGGTCACCTAATGCCTTGGGAAATGGGAGAGCAGACCAAGACTCCAAAAGAGGGTAATTACGATGCAGGCAATAAGAGGGTAAGGGAAGTGGCCAGCTTGATCTGGATGACGGACGGCAGGGTCTTTTTTGCGGACCAAAATGCGATTCGCCAGACGAGCTGCCTTGCAGACGGCAACAGGCGCAATTATTCAGAATAAAGAGGCGACAAAAAGGGGTATTAGAAAGAGCCCTTGTGGCTTGTGACCAGAAACCAGTTTTGCGGTAAGCACGTGTAAGAGGGAGTACGAGTGCGAGCATATGTAGGTAAGAGCACAAATATACATTGTACATATACAAGTACATATGCCAGGCCTGGGCCAGTGGCAAACAAGACACAATGTCAACGAAGAGCGTGCAGAGCTTCTCGCGCGCACTCTACGAGTAGGTATGATAATTACTCGTAGTGCAGTGCACTGGGGCTGCTTCCAAGATTGGGGGCCAACATAAAATAAAGATGTCTCAGTTTCCTGCCGTGCAACACGGCGATGGCAGCGGGACAAAATGCTATGACGACCGACGTTTGTGTCAGCTTGGTGCAAAAAGGGTGTTAACACAGTATGAATACGACGTAAGGGAAGGATGGGGGTAGGGCAGGGGAGTATGAGAATGACCATAGGGGAAAGGATAAAAGGGAGAAAAGGAGCTGTGACGTGAATGGGCAAAATGTGTGGGTGTGTGGCAACAAGAATCTTGGTCGGTGGGCAGGGAGGCGAGGAGGGACAGGGTAGGAAAATAAGGGAAAGATGAGAAAAAAAAAAAAAAAAAAAAAAGAGCGCTTTCAACGGCATTCCATCAACTACAAGACCCAGACGACGTTCAGACAGAATAAAGGTTCAAGAGAAAAGGCAGGAAAAAGAAAGGTCACTAACGCAGGCCAGCGCACTGCCAAGCCATCGACAGGGCCGGGTGCCTTTGCACTAGACCTCCTGTAGGTTGGGGGATTTACGTATCTTACATACTCCGTATACTCGTTGTACATATACACATACTCCTGTAAGTTTGTGGCTCTTCGTGTGCCTCGGGCCGGGAGGCTATTACTACGACCTCCGAGCCGGAAAAGGACAGAAAGGCAAGCAACGACAACGAAAACAAAAAGAAGGTGTAGCTATCGTATTCATGACAGCGGGTTCTCCCAAACGGCCAGAGCACGGGGTACTTGAGATGAAAAAGCCTGTGCTGTCGGTCTTCCCCAGACATTTTGCAACTATACACTACAACGTTACAGGAGAGCACAGCAAACGGAGGCGCGCCCGCGCTCCGCGACTGGCCAGTGCGTTATAAGAGTGTTGCGACCAGCCCTTTGTACTCGTATATGTATCTTGCTGCTGTTGCCACTGGAAGGCACTAAATGCGCTGGAACTGTTCCGTGAAGCCGTATCATTTTACAAAGTACTCGTGTTGTCTGCCAAACCGAGACGTCGTCGTGGCTGCGGAGGCGAGGCGTGCAGGCGGCCAGTTTTCATGCTTTTCTGAGATTCAGCATTGCCCATATTTTCTACTGCAGTTTTGGGTATGTCCATTCCTTTCCGGGTCAGGCAAGAGAGAGAGCTCCTAGTATGATTATGTCATGGATGCCATTCAGCAATGAGCAAAACGAGGCAGCCGCACAGACGAGGCTGCACAAAGCCAAGCCAGAGTAAAAAGAACAAGGCATGCATTTTGTCGCATATGGCAGTCCTCGTAAGATACAAGATATCTCGTTGCTTGCACCTTTGGTGTTGCCTGTGGAGAATAATGCAGGACCCTGAAGGCCTGCGCAGGCGCAGGGGTGAGTCGGATAAGATACGGAGAGTACTTGCGGTGCAACTTACAGGGCGCTCTTGTGGGAGAGGCTCTTTCCGGTCTCCGCCTCAATTCCACTGTGCGCTGGTTGTTGGTTGTTGTTGGCGGCTGTCGTTTTACCCCATTCCAAGCGGCAACACATTCCACAAGTCCATGATTCGGCTCGACGGTTGTTTTCTCTCCACGATGGGGTGTCTTCCTGGCCGTAGAGAAGATGCTGCCCTTAATTACTCTCCCCTCCCCGACCTTGTCCTCGTTTCTTCCACGTCATTTGTGTCATAGCTACCTGTTTGGGATAGTGCGCTGTGACGTAGCTCGTTTTTCTTTTCCCTGCCTTTTTTTCCTTTTTCTGCTTCTCCTCCTTCCCGAGCAGGATAGTGGGGAATTCCTGTATGCGCGCCAATTGCATCGCGAAAACAAGTGGGTCGCAGAACAATCCCTCTATCAAAAACAAAGACGACAAAAACAAGATCAAGACCCATCTTAGTGCAGCCGCAGCGCTTTTTCGTACGAGTAGACGGAGTGGAGGACGACGCAAAGCAAGGAAGCAAGTTTAAAATAAGAAGTGCGGTGGTTTGGTTTGGAGTGCAGAGCTTTGATTTTGCCATGTGAAAGCATTTGTTCGGAGGGGGAAATAAAGAAAAAGGGAAATATAATAAAATACGATTAAAAGAAAGAGCCAAGGCAACAACTTGACGTGAGAGAGAAAAAAAAAATATAATATAAAAACAGAAAAGAAAAAAAAGGCAAAGCGGCAAAGACAGAACGAGACAAAATCCTGTCAGTGACTGTGGAGTGGCAGTCTGGATGTATCTTCCCAGCGGCTTGGTTCGTTCTTGTCTCGTCTTCCTGTGTACATTACATATGTCGTTTGTCTCAGCCGGCGGTCTGCTGTCCGATGCAGCACTTGACTGGCGCAACGGCTGCAAGGGAGCGGATGCAAGGAGGTCTTGGCCTGTTCACTCTTTTCCGAATCGTTTATTTTCCGTCTGGTCATCACATGTACTTGTCGATTTTCGGTCAGGGTGTCCAATATTGCTACAGCCCGTCAAGCAGCGAAAAGGGCAAAAGAGCAAACGGGCAAGGGCAACAGGGCAAAAAGAAAGAAACCGAGCAGAACAGAACGGGAAATATAGGCGGCGCTCTCCCGCGGCGGCCAGCCGCTCCCATGGCGCGTTGGTGCTCAGCGGCATTTTCCCAGCTGCACACGGCCAGGTCCAGCAGACACTGCGCTCGAAGAGGCCTAAACTCGAGCCAAAAGCGCCCCCAAGGGCGCTAGCAAAGGCGCTACTGCACGCGTCACCCGCTAACAGCGCAGAGGGCGGTTCTCTCGCACCCGCCCAGACAGACACATCGGGGCGGACGGCTAGCGTCTTGGAGCGGCTCTTGCTTGTGCCAACGGCGAACCCCAAGAGAAACGCTAAAACTCCAGCGCCTTTTGCCCGAACGCCTCTCCCGCCGCTTGCAGTTTTTGGGCTGGCTGCTGGCGGTGGGATATAACATCCGCCACGCAATCCCGGACGCGCGATATCACGTGCGAGAAGAGCATTGCGGTTGTTCGTCCCTGGCTCTCCGCCCGTTCTGCATCTTGCCTTGCAGCCTGCATGACCGACCTGCAGCTCTCATCGTTTGCTCGAAAAGGGATGGAAGATGCGCGAACGCGCGAATACGACGTTGGGGAGGGGAGGCGAGGAAAGATGCCAGACCGCACACGATGGCGACGAGGAACGTTTCCTCTGGCTTCCTCTGGCCTTCTCCCGGGCGCACAGGGAAAAGGCCGCAGTGGATGGCGTCTCACGGCATGGACATCAGGGTCTTTGAGGGACCGCGGCTGGTTGTGCGTCCCGTCATCGGCGCCTGTCTGCATCGTTCACGGAGCATTGCCACTGCAGCAAGAACGTTTGCATCTGCACGATGATCGTCGACCCCAGAGACAAATGGTCGTACTTGGTAGATCATCTCGTCCCAACTTTGTACAAAGGAATCCAGACTTTTGCTCCGAGTCAAAATGCAGCACCACCTGCCGATCGTCCTCGAACAGGACCGAACGGAGCATGTACGATACGATACGATATTTTACAGGATGCTCTGCAGCACAGGTTTATTTTCCTGCGCTGTGCGTCTGCGACGCTCTCGCCCACCCGGACAGCCACTACGCCGCAATGGGGTGCACTGGGTCCGGTACTTGGCCGATCCCTTCCTCTGGCCGATGGAGCGTGAGGCAATTGAACGAGAAAAGGGAAATACCGGTGGAGGTAAAATAAGGCCACCGCAAGGGAATATGGGGTATTGGCAATTAGGCCCGGCAGTAGCAGGCCAAGTCCAGCGCAATTTGCCGTGTTGAGATCAGAGACGAGACAGCGAGACTCGGGCGAGGAGCCGCTGACCTCGAGCGAGTTGCAAAAGTGGCCCTCGAGGCAGCATCAGATAACGCTGCCTGCGATTGCCAGGAACTACGACGTACGACTTGCGTCGTAGTTTGTACACTTTATCGAAAGTCTTTGCCGGTATCTCGTACAAAGTACGATATGTTTCGCCATTGCTCTTTGTCTGCTCAGTTCGCAAGACTGCGATAACGTCAAGTCGAATGGAGATGTCCGGAGAAAGCAAGAATATACTACTCGCACAAGATGTCGTGGCTCGACATGGCGAAAGTGTAATTAATTTTTTGTGTAGGCAGACGAGCTGAATTCTCAAAAAAAGTACTTTTATCTCTATAAAATAAACAAAATAAAACTCGTCACATTGACAAAAAGAGGAGCCGAGCAAATTGCGAGCTCGAGACGGGCCTTTTCCAGGTCGTCGGGTTGCCAGAGTGCACGGCAGATGCATCACGCTCGTGTTGTTGCTCTCGTCGATACGAATGCATTGGGTTTTTGTCTGCAATCGTATGTTGTGCACACCTCCCTCACTCGAGGGCACCCCTGTCCGGCTGGGCTCTGGTTGCCTCTGCCGATGGTGGTCGGCGACCACAACCACAACAGACCCAGCAAAAGCCACAAAAACCACAAAAACCACATAAACCAACACAAAAAAACAAGGGAGACGGATTAAGCGTGGCGGGGAGAACGTTGAAAGTAAGACATCCCTGCAGAGCTGGTTGACAGCCCGACCAGGGTGCGTCCCTGCTGCGATTGTGCTGGCAAGAGACGAGAGACAGCGCTGACAAGTGCACATCCTTGCCGTTCTGGTCTCTTGCCTCTTGCGTCAGAAGCCCGCCGGCCTGTCAGCAAGGGGCCCGGGATGCAGCCAAGGGGAGGCAGAGAACGGTGAAAAGATGAGCAAAAAGTCGGAAAGCATAAACACGTCGGTCGGAGAATTCCTTTTGCCTGCATGCTCTTGCCTCTTTTGCCTTTTCCTGTCCCCTTTGGGATCATGCGCCTGATGAGGCAAAGCTGTCCTGTCCACATTGGGACACTCTTTTCTTCCGTTGGCTCTGCGTTGATATACTCGTATGTACGAGCACATGTACTCGTACTTATCTTTGCCGTTTTGACGCCGCATCTTGTGCTCTCGCGAAATATGGATCCCAGACTCGCGCAGGCCGGAGCCAGGCGCAGCAGTTCCAAGAGTGCAAAACAATGAGCACCGGCTTTCAGCATGTGTTTGTTCCATTTGCATGCCACGAGCACCACGTTGACCCCTGAGACCTGTTATCTCTGGCATGCTCCAAACTGCTGTCTCTCTTTTTTTCTTCTTCATTCTTCCTGCCTGTTTTGTTTGTCCCGGTTTCATACCCGTATAAAAGACGCAATACAAAGTACGAGTGTTTGATGGGGCGGTGACGGAGGATGCCATCGACGTACCAAAAACACATGCTCGTAATCTTTGTCAATCTTTGTCCTGACCTGTTCTCCCTGCGGTACCTGTTTGATTTACACGCCCATAACTCCAAGGCTAGCCTTACGGCTGCGCGGTCGCTAATCAGGCGCCGTGAGACTTCAATCCTACGACGTAAAGCAATACAACACCACCACGGCGGTCGCCCCGCCGAAAGCGAATTGCCAACTTGAAATGCACATAAGATACTTGATATGACAGTCGCTAGAGTTCACCGCCTTCCGATGTAGATTCGTATTCTACGAGTAATACACGAGTACTCGTACTGGTAGTCTCGTATATGTACTGGTAGACTGTGTTTCTTGTTTCTGGACAGAACCCCCTGCTCAAGCAATATTCGTACGTCGTAGGGCCTCCCGGGCGTTGGGCTGCTGTCAAATAAGAGAGATTGAACGACCTGAAACATCTCCACTCGGCGGGTCTGGTCTGGCCCGAGCTTGTCAGAGAGGGAACGGGAAATCACACAATCAAACAAACGACAAGAAAACAAGACAAACGAGCAAAGACAGGCAATGCAGGATCGTATCCGAAGTCGATAATGAAAGAATCTTAAATTGGCACCTTGCCGTCATGGCGTCGACCGGGTTCTTGGGTGGCCGGATCCAAGACAAAAAACTGCCAACGCCTGGAATGCCACCCCGGACAGTGGCGATCAAGGACTGCGGAAGAGACATATCAATACCAGCAGAGTACTGCCGAGATAGACACGAAGAAGGAACGAACAAATGGCTGTGTCTCTGAATTGGCATGGTGGATGTCTGAGCAGTACGTCGTACGTGCATACGAAAAAAGACAAGACTGTATTTTGTACGAGCAGTACGTGAAAAAAAAATTGTATTTTGTATATATGTACTTGTAAGTACTTACGACATAACGGCAAACGACTTGTACGACTCCGTATACTCGTAATACTCCGTGATAGCGATCCCAGTAACGAGGATACTGGCTCCGGCTCTGGCCTGGAGCTAGAACAGACAAGGAAGGCGACAGGAACAAGATTGTCCATCAAGGCAGATGACCGACCGTCTTCTTTAGTACAGGCACCGTCCAAGCAGCTAGAAAAGAACGACGCGGACAAGCACGACATACGACAAAGAAAGAAAGGTACCGTCGGTGCTCGTCCGCAATGCGCTTGTGATTCGGCATCGCTCTCGTCGTTTCTCACATTTGCTGGCCACTTTTTTTTCCGTCGTAACCTTTTCTCTTTCTGGTTCAAAGGGCCAGAGAAGCCGGCCCCCACTGCAAAGACGAAAAAGAACATTGTCGTTTGCACAGTATGACGAGAAAACTCCGTCAAGTCTGCGACAATTTCTCCAGCGGCAACGTTCGAGAGAGAGCAAGGGTCGTAGGCGAGGACGATCATCAGTCAAACACATCTCGGCTCTGGACGCGTGGATTCGCCTGTGAGGGTCCTCCACTTTCAAGTGACAGGTGCTGGGAGTGGGAATGACGATCATCCACGGCAGTGACCGAATGGCAGCGTCCAAGGTTTGTGCGAGTCTGAGCTGGGCAATACGGGAGTGCCTCGATACGACGTGCGGCTGCAACGCCAGTCAGCTGCTTTGCATCTGTATGAGTACGATGCATATATGTATATACGGAATACCCTGTCGATAGCACAAAACCACAATGGCATGCAGATGAGCCTCGCAGGATTACAAAATATGTATATGTACATTACTTGTAAGTCTGCGCATGCACATATTTGAACTCACGAGCAGTGTAAATTACAGACTGCCCATCACGACAGACGGCAGCTCGAGGGCCGGGAAATTGGAGGGCCGGCTAGAGGCATGGACCCCATGGCTGCAGCCTTTAAAATCCGCGGCAGCCATTCACAGCGAGCGGACAGGGAAAGCGGGCGACAGGGGCGTGTCGCACCATCCGACCAAGCTTACCCGCCCGATGCCACCGCGGAGAATGCCACTGGAGGGGATGGAGTGTTCACCAAAGTGGAGCATCGATGAGCGACGCCATTGCTCTAGCGTCCACAAACGACGACAAACGACGAGCAGACAGACAGGTGATGGAGAATGAGGGCGGTGATGTCGGCGGCGAGGAGGGAGTCTTTGAGGCTTCTTTGGTGTCCTCTTTGATGTCCTTTATGCCCTCCTTATGTCCTCATGTCCTCCTTGGCGGGAAGTCAAGCTGTGCTGTTCACGCCGTACGTCGTGTTTTTCAAAGCAATAAAACTAGACAGACCAAGCCTCCTCCTCGTCAATGCCCCTGCTTGTGGGAAAGGGGAGAAGGGGATTTTCGTGCAATACGGTGAGACAAGTACCAGTATTTCTCCGTAGACACATGCTAAAGGATTGACGATACGGGCAGAACCAGGAACAAGGGTGCAGGCAATGATTCTGTGCATGGGCATCGTTTGCCGTTTGCTCACGCACACCCGCGCTGCCGCTGGCTAGACCAGGATGCGAGGCTTCCAGGATCGATTTTATTGCGGTGGAAATGAAAGAGATGAGATGCCAAGAGAAGAAGAAGAAACAATTAAAAATAGCACCGCGGGAGCATCTCATCGCAGGGTGCTCGCCAACGGCCTCGCCGGTTGTTTCGTTTCGTTTGGAAGTTGGCCTGTCTCGTTTCAACGGCCATCTGCACCTGCAGGCACTCTTTGCGTCTCCCCCGACCCAAACCGGACAAGCTCGGAACGGTTCTGGGGTCTGAGGAACCCACTGTCCGTGAAGAGAGGCGATATACTCGTAGGATTTGTACTCGTAGAGTGGAATGTCGAGCAATGCAACGACTTGTGAGAGTGTTACTTTGTACGTCGTAATCTATGTGCGTCGTACGTCGTCACCGCCAACCCTTTCTTTTTCGCTGCCGGTGCCATCTCCATCGCCAGTGCTCCATCTTCATCTCGCATCATGTTGTACCGGAATCTGCCGTCAGCGTCGTCTTATGCAAGCACGTACGAGTATTTATCTCCTTCTCCAAACGTCGATCGTTGTCCGAGTCGGGAAGGCTGCTTTCTTTTTTTTTTTTGTAATGCCTACGACTACGATACGCCCGCCCGATCCGCCTTTTCCTTTTTCTGCCGTCTTGCTTCCCAGCCGCTGCTCTTCCTTGCTGTTTTGGGCATGCCTCAGGTCACGCCCCGTCGGGCATTTTAGTTTTATTTTCTTATTTGTTGTCGACTCGTACGCCCAGTACCGACAGCCTTGGACTGCCCCCCCTTGTCTTGCGCCCCCAGCCTTTCGGGACTTTTCTTCATCATTGATTCCTTTGTGATGGTTCTTGAACGTTAAATTAGAGCGAAGAAGAGCCGTACACTTTTCTGGTGACGAGTGACGGATCGAAACAAAAAGTGGAAAGGCAGCTAGCGATCAAGTAAACAAAGCATCCCATCACTACGGTAGATGCACCTCGCAGCACGACGGGGCGCCGAGGCTCCATGAGCCAGAGGCGTGCTGACGAGAAAACCAACCAGGCAGTCTCAGACATTGTGTGAAAAACGCCCGGATGCACGGATGTCTCCCATGCTCATGGCAGCTGAGTGGCCTGTCTTGTTGCTTTCTTTTTTGTGTTGTTTTATTTGCTTTTTCGTTCTTCGGCTTCTCTCCTCCGCCATCCCCACCACTCACCTCTTCTTGGGTGTCTTGGATGGTGATGTCCAGGCAGCAACCCATGTGTCGCCAGTCAGCAGACACCAAAGAGATCCGAGGCTGTCGCGACTAGGCCCATGGTTGAGGTACGGCTGGCCCTGCAGGGTACTTGAGAGGCGATCCGAAGACGCCGGATTCGTGCTACTCGTACATTCGTATAGGAAAGCAAACATGATAACAGAGACAGATATACGCAGACCAGATAACTCCGTACTGCCAGAGACGCATGTTGTCTACGTCTCTTGTCTGCTTATTGCCTCACCGTTGGACGAGTAAATCTCCCGTGGCCTTTGCATAAAATACGGATACTCGTATATCGTACATATACTCGAGCTGGCCGGGGTATTGCCCTCAAGGCGGGGCCAGCCGTTGTGCCCATCTGCACGTTACTCGTATGCACCTCTCAAGAGCCTTCTTCCCTCTCGATGATGTGCAATGCTGATCGTTTCCCGTCCCAACGGGAGGCTCTCCCTGCGTTTGTCGGGTCTGCCGCTCTCCCTTTTCTGGGGTGTTTGTCTGCTTTCTTTTTGCAATCTGTATTTCTGGCATTTGCATGTCCGCGCCTCTCGAAGCGACCTGGCGCTACTGCAGGCTACGAATAGCCGAAGAGAGGCCCAACCCTAAAAGAAGAGGATAATCAGAAACCATGCCCCGAAAGATGGGACAAGTGAAGCGGCGACAGAAAAGATGGAAAGACACCCCTAGCTGCCAATCAAACATAGCGGCCACAGTGGGCACGATCGAAAACCGGAAGAAGCGACGAAATCGTTACGAAAGAAGAGAACAGCCGCGAGGGAGACAAGTGCCATTGGCCGGATAGCATGCATTTTTTTTGCGTCCGCCTTGTTCTCTTCTGCAATTCCTTGATCCAGGCCACGAAAGGAACGAGAAGATAGAGGGAGATCACCGACACAAAGGGACAGAAATGGAATTTATCCGGATTCCCATGGGGCGTTGAGATTCTTGGGAGGATTCGCAGGGATGCACGGCACGGCGTATTCCTATGCTGTCTTGGCTGGCACTGCACATGCTCGATGCGGCCTAGGGCAACTGCCTTGGGGGAGGAGTCCCGGGGTGTCGTACTGGGTGTCCACTGGCCCGAGGAGGGACCCGCTGCCGAGCTGCCTGCAGTACGAGCACGTCGCACTGAGCATCTGAAGCAGGCCACAGCGACGGCAGACGCTGAAACAGAGCGGTTCTGACAGCCTGGAGGACACGGATGCAACCCAAGCAGACAAGAAACGAGCTAGCATATTACGTCGTAGTGGGCAGCAGAAGAACTGGAAATGACCCTTGGCAGGGCCTGGCAGGGCCTTGTCTGCCATTTTGATTTTTGTATTTTATGGCCATAGGAAGAAAGCAAAGAAAGGCGGAGGAGATTACAACGGCGGTGTCTCGGCCGCATTTGATGGGGAGCTTGCGAGGTACCGGCATGTGCACGGGAGCCCTAGTTTTCGCGTTCTTTCTTTTTCTTTATTTCTTTTTTTTGACAGTTGTCTTGGACTCCTTGCTTCGTTCCACTCACCGCCAAGCGGACACAAGACAGTGACGACACAACACCAAAAATAAACCGCTCACAAAGTAAGATACGTCGTACTTTGTTCAGAGTCAAAAATGCATGACAAGAAACAAGCAACTTGTCCTGGAATGCGTTCCAGGCGGAATACAGCCGCTGCGGCTGTCCTTTATCCCGGGCTGCCGGGTACAATTGTGTTTTCTTTTGGCTGTTGGCTGGTCCCGAGAGTCAGACAAAGACCAACCGCCACGTCCATCGGCTTGTTGGCTGGGCATCGTATGCTGGGCATCGAATCAACATCAACTTATCGTAGGAAATCAGATAAATCAGATATTCGGGAAAGAAACAAAGAAAGAGCCGTACTTGCGCCGGCCATAATTTCGGTTCCTCTACACCGCAGCTCATTATCAACAAACCTTTTGCCTATCTTGCCTCTCGTCTGGCCATCGTTCGGCTCCGCTACCGTCGCTTCCTCTGCCGATGCTTATTTTAAATCGTGCCTGGTGATGAACGTCGGCAACCCCATCTGACAACACTCCAACGACATGCCCTCATTTTACAGAGTATGACTCCATGCCTTCTTTCCCACCACAGGGGCATGGGCTCGTTCATATCGAGTAGGCGGCGCATCCTGTGGCATCCATCCAATACCCACAACTGCGGTTGTGTATTGGACAAACGGTCGAGGTAAGGGGTGACACCGGTCAACGCCTTCAGGCACCCGGCTGCGCCAGCAACTATAAGGTGATATAAAAGCAAGACCAAATAGACTATTCCAACCAAGACAAGGTCAACAGGAAAGCTGGGAAGAAAGGGAGTGCACGGAATTGCACGGCGCTCAAGAGTGCGGGGCAAGCACGTCGCCGGCGAGCTGCATGTCTATTCATGTGATGCACAATAAGCCGGCATCTCGATGCTGTATCAAATTTGCGTCTTGAGCTCCGGCAGAATTCTTACGAGGTGTTGTTGTGCCATCCGCCACGTAGTGAAGGGATCTACATCGACATAGACAAAATCAAAACGCAGAGGGGAGGGTGCTCTGCGTGCAGAGGGAAGAAGAACGGCCACTCCCACAAGCTATCCTTTCTCCGAGGCTCCGGTCGAGTTGGGCCGAAGCTTGTCTTGTTTGGTCACACAGCAACACCCTTTAAGAAGTGATGAGAGGCAGAGCGTGCTTGGCATCCAAACTTGTACGTGTGTCGGTGTGTCGTATTAAACAACAAAGCTGAGTGAGAGTGCTCGTATCGTGCCTCTCCCAGCCACCTGACTCAAGCAAGAAGTGAGCCCCAATCACGACATCTCGGCTTGAAAAAAACAGCCGTTCTTTGCGGAGCCGATCACATCCAGGCCAGGCAACATGCACGATAGCAGCCGTTTGAGTCAACTGCCGAAGATGGAGCACAGAGGGGGAAGAATACGAGTACGTCGTAGACGACCAGCACGTAGATGAGCGACGACCAGAACAAAGTTGTATTACCGTCCGCCAGGCACGCTACGGAGAGAATATCTTTTCTTGCGGTGGTCGATCATTTGCGTGGCCGCGGGGTGTACGACGTATGCTCAAAAACGACGACCAAAAACGACGGCAGGGCGTCTTGAGCGTTTGTTGAGGCACCGTCTATACATAGCACACGCTGTCATGAACTGGCATGGCAAGACTGAGTGGCAAGAACGTGCAAAAGAGGCACGGCGAGGGAACAGGAATGCAGAGAGACGCCCGGGAAACAGGAGAATCAGAGACACGCATGGCGGCGCAAGGCACCGGTTCTCGTCGGCCTGCCCTTTTCCTGTCCTTTTTTTCTCTCAAAATTTTGTGCCATTCCCAGGCGGGCGGAATGCCGCTCGACGGCCTTTGTCCGCACGTTGACAATCCCTGCCGCCGCTGGGGGACGGGGAACCGTCGACACCGCCGAATGACGGTTGGCGACGCAAGTGGTGGTGTCTGAGGGTTACCGCTGCTCACCGCTGCCGGGGGCTGCTGAGACGGCGTCGACGACAAGCTTTTTGGCTCTTTTTGATGCCCAAAATATGGAAGGCGTCAAGACTACACCAGGCACTGCTCATCTGTCTTTGATCGCGCTCCATGATCACCATCGACAGATCTCAGACCCCAGAGTCTACAACGTACGTGCTATGTACATACACAGTACGAGCACTGCTCGACTGCATCGCATCTTGTGCCAAGAGGATCCAACAGCCGACTGCCGGCTGTTCTGGGTACAAACTACTTGCACGCCGCCCAAGCAGTCAGAAATTGTCACAGAAAAGAGGGGACAACGATCGATCACCAGGCCTATCCCTGACCCCCTTTTGTCTTATCCTTTGCTGTGCGAGGACGCAAACACTGGCCTCTGCGGGCCACCGGGGAATGGCAGAAGAATCAAGAGGCTGGGCCACGACGAAAGAAGCCAGTAAGACGACGAAACGGCGAGCACGAGACAAAAGGGGACAGGTACCCATCCCCGCTGCTCCTTTGGGGGCTTCCTTTGCCTCCCCCCGATCTGCCCACTGCCGTTCATTGCCGTTTTCAGCCAGAGGGAAGCAGAATGGAACCGCAGTGACCGTGACAGTGGGAGTGGGAGAGAGGATGAGTGGCAAATACTCGTAGACGGTAGAAAGACGCGAGAAAAGGGGCTGGTGCGAGAGGAGAGGGGGGGGGGGGGGGGGTGCGAGAGAGAACGCCGTCAAACAAATGGCGCTCTCCCTCAATACGAAACGGAAGAGGCGAGGTATTGTCGAGAGCTGCTCCGTGCTTTTTCGGTTCGCTCGCTCTGCGAGAGCCCGTCTTCCCACTCGCTGGAGTACGCAACGCCGACCAGCCCGTCAGTCCGCCAAGTCCGCCAGCACTGCATCCCAAACCCAGCGTGTTCTCTCCCTCCCTCTTCCGAGTACTCTGTCTTGCCTTGAGGACAACGTCGCATCGCTTTTCCGAGTGCATTCCGTCGGCCAGTTTCTGCTTCTTCCTTTCCGTCCTCTTTGTCCCTCTCTCGCGCACAAGGTAATGTGTCTCCTGCTGTCCTGTCTGTACTCGCCGTCTATTGGCGCGCGGGATCTTTCCCCTCCGATCACGGCCAAGAGCAAAGTGAGAGCACGAGTCCAAGAATTCTCCAGTCGACGGCTGTCGTTGCCGTGCCGGAGACCGTCCTGACCGGTTGGGGCCCGCTGTCAGCGGCTGGGCCTATCGTATGTGTATGTGTATGTGTATCATGCATATCTGGGTCCGCTCCCATCTGCGCCTTCGAGGGAAAAGGAGGGGATGCTGCAGCCGCCTCGACATGGAGGGCCACCACCGGACACCGGGTGGGCACACTGAAAACAGGAATGCTCTTGTGGCTTTGCCCTCCCCGACGAGGCATGCTCTCGGCTCTCGACTGTCAGGCCACCTCGTGCTTGTCTTGTGCGGGATGGAAAACCTATGTGGCGGCGGTGGTTGGGGACTTGCCGCCGCGTCCTCTTCTGGCGGGGCCTGGGGAAAAGGCGAGAAGTCTTCGTGAAATGCCCTCTGAACTCGACTCGAAAAGACAAGCCGCTGTGGTAGTCTTTGTCAGTCCTCGCCTGTGCAGATGCACGTCTCTTGTATTATGCGTTTTTCCCTTTCTCCGTCTCCTTCTGGCCTACGTCGCTTTCAGGCTGACCGCTGACGGCAGCCGGCGGTTTGGTTGCGGACAGACAGGTGCGCGTGCACATTAGCGCTCGTCGTGTCGATCAGAGCGCTCACCACAGCCCACAGCTCAGGCGATGCTGCTGCTGCGGAAAGACGAAGTCGTCTGCCAGACTGCAGCAGCCAGCTCGGCCGAGGATCTAGCAAAGACGGCGGGCAATCCCGAGATCGAGGGCATGCGAAGACGTCCAAAGAGGGGATTCGGACGCGGCTCGACTTGAGCCTCCGCAGCCTATCTCTCGCCGTTTATGGCCATTTGTCCTTGCAGAACGGCCTCTACGACGAGGCCAGGCGAGCTCAGTCTGCGTCAACGGCCGTCTCGAAAGCGGCCATTGGAGGTCGCTTCGCGTTGTCTGGTCTGTTTTGGAGCGTTTGTCAGCAAGTCACAGGCGAGTGTAGAGCAGAGCCAGAGTTGGACGAGATACAAGCAAGAACATGCAGCGCCGCTGGGCCACCATGCATGATTGGCACAAAGGCTTTTGACTTGGTTATGGGCGATTCCGTGGAAAGCAGCCTTTTGCATCGACGTAATTTTGGAAAAGGGGTCGCTTTAGTCAAGGGTGTTGATTATGTAAGCCGTTTATCTGAGCAGTTCCAGTTTGTGCTGTTTCTTTTTGTTGATGTCTGGTGACTTTGATTTTGACTGTTTTCTTTGTGCAATCGTCTTTTGGTTGTTTCAAGCGCACAATATTGCTTGGCGACCAAAAGGTTTAAATGGAAAGGTCTATATAAACATATATTTCATTACGCATTGAGAGCCTCGCGGAAAGTACTCCTCGTATTCTAGCACTTTCAACGCCAGTTTCACGCAACGATCTCTCGCACTCGTTGAAGAACTATTGTCCATCGTAGCCTGGCCTGCTGTGGCACAAAATCCGGGTAACACGCTAATGTACAAATAACAAGAAACAAAAACAAGAAATTACAACAAGGAAAACAAAGCAAACCAATGTTGAAACATGACAAAATCAAAAGAACTAGAATACAGAGCAAATGCACCTTGCACAGAAAGCAGATGAGAGACGAGCGTCACAAGACAATGGCCAGCTCGGGCCGGTCGACCTTGTCTTCGTCGAGGTCGGGGTAGTAGGGCACCATGGCGTCGGCGGCGCCAATGTAGCAGTCGGAGAGGACGCGCCAGTAGATGGTGCGGACCTTGCGGGCCGGGTGGAAGAGGCCGGCCCAGACGTAGTTGAGGACGAGGCCCGGGCCGACGGCGACGCGGATGGCCTCGACGGCCTCGACGATGCGGTCGATGACGTGGGGCGAGGTCTCAAAGAGGTTGGGGTAGAGCAGGTTGAGGAGGTGGACCATGGCGTCCTCGCAGCCGAGGCCGACGACGCCGAGGGCAATGTGCTTGACGACGGAGGCGGCGGTCTGGCGGTGGACCTGGTCGCGGTCGATGAGGGCGTCCTCGAGCAGCGGGGTGACGGCGTAGACGTAGTCCTTGGCCATCTCGCCAATGTACTCAAAGAGAAAGGACAGGCTCTTGAGCACGCCGTTCTGGACGTTGAGCTCGGGCACGCGGTACTCGTTCATGAGCGCGGGCAGGACGGTAAAGGGCGCGCAGGTCTCGGCGACGATGCCAATGGCGACGGCCGTGTTGACGCGCGACTGGCGCTCCTGCACGCGCAGGTTGTTGAGCAGGGTGGCCAGGACGTCCTGGGGCCCGATGGCCTTGGCGATGAAGCCAAAGGTGTTGTTGGCGGCGCGGCGGATGCCCTTTTTGTGGGCCTTGAGCATGTCGAGCAGCTCAAAGCAGATGCGCATCCACTCGCGGGCGTTGACGCTCTCGGGCCCGCGGTCGGCGATGCGGCCGACGAGGTCGATGGTGTTCTCCTGGACCTTTTCGTGGCGGTTGCGCAGGATGGGCGTCAGGCGCGGCAGCAGGTCCTTGATGGGCGGCTGCATCTGGCTGATGCCGACGACGGTGACGATGCTGCGCAGCGCGCCGAGGATGGACCCCAGCACCTCGGGGTACTCCTCGCCGAGGTACTCGTAGAGCACGATGCCCAGCTTGCCCATGAGCGCGTCCTCGCCGCACTGCTTCATGACCATGGCGATGCGCGAGATGAGGTCGGCGGCCTGCTGGCGCACCGTGGCCGACTTGTTGTTGAGGCGCCACAGGATGGTGCTGACAATCTGCGGCAGGTAGGGCTTGCAGCGCGCGCCCAGCGCGTTGACGACGGAGCCGAAGCCGTTGAGCATGACGACGTCCTCGACCGTCTGCTCCTGGAAGGCGTGCAGGATGCCGTCGACGAGGCGCTCCTCGAGGCGCTCGCCAATGTCGGCGGCGCCGAGCGACGACACGAGCTTCTCGACCGTCTCGACCGTCATGCGGCGGTACGACTCGCTCTCGTCCTTGAGGTTGGCCACGATGCGCTCGAGGATCTCGGCGGCGCCGACCTTTTGGCCCAGGTCGACCGTGGTCTCGACCACCTGGCGGTAGTTGCGCTTGTCGAGCGCCATGCGCCGCAGCCAGAAGCCGCGGAAAAAGTCGTCGAGCACGTGGTCCTTGAGGTAGCCGGCCGTGACGCCCTCGGTGCCGGCGCACTGCGAGACCACCTTGAGCACGACCTTTTTCATCTCCTCGTCGGGCGACGCGAACTCGCGCAGCAGGATCTCCATGATCTGGCTCGTGTAGTAGTTGGCGTACTCCTCGTCCATGAGCGGGATGATGTAGCCGACGGCCTTGAGGAAGCCGGCCAGGCCCTTGCCGCGCTGCTTGCGCGCGCCCGTCCACAGCGGGTTGAGGATGTCGTCAAAGCTCTCGATGCCGTAGGGGTTAGACGCCTCAGCGAGCGCCGCAATGGCCAAGCTCGTGACGGTGCGCACCTTGGTCTGCTCGTCGTTGAGGCAGGGCGCGATGCAGTCGACCAGCCGCTTGAGGTACGGCAGGATGGCGCAGCCCATGAGGATGGGGATCTGCTGCACGATCTTGACGCCCGTGTGGCGCGCCTGCCACGACTTTTTGGAGCGGCACACGGCCTGCAGAAAGGGCAGCAGCGCCGGGATGCCCAGCGCCGACGCCACCACGGCAAACGCGCGCGCCGTCGTGTTGCGCACGTACTCGTCGACGTGGTCAATGTCGGGCCGCATCGTGCTGATCATGGTGGCCAGCCCGGCCGCCTTGCTGAGGTTGGAGATGATCTCGCTGCCCTCGACGCGCGCGTAGTAGTCCTGGTCGATGAGCAGCGGCTCAATCACCACCAGGATCTTGTGCACGTACGGCCGCACCATGTCGTCGAGCTTGTACAGGATGCGGTCCACCACCTTGACCAGCAGGTGGCGCTCCTGGTCCTCGAGCGAGCGCTCCATCAGCAGCGGCAGGATCTGGTTGAACAGCGGGCCCGCGCCGAAGCTGCGCGCATTGTCCGTCAGCTGCCGCAGCGCCGTCTTGCGCATCGGCGGCGTGCCGTTCTTGACCTTGAGCAGCAGCCGCATGATCTTGCGCTCCTTGAGCTCCTCGACGCCCAGCGTGTCCTCGCTGGCGCCGTCCGACAGCTTGCCAAAGTACGCCATGTCCTCGGGCTTGAGGAACTGCAGGTCGCCCATGCCCGGGATCTGCGGCGCCACCGGCCCGCCGTTCATCCGGCTGCTCTCCGGGTCCTGCATCGTGAAGCCCGACGACGCCGCCGGCGTCTGCACCACGCGGTGCGTCGGCGCCCGCGTCGGCGCATACCCCGGCGGCGGCTCCAGCACCTTGTAGCCCTCCTCCGCGCCGGGCAGCATCGCGTCGAGCTCCTCGTCGCTGAGGGGCGCGTTGCGGCCCGTCTCGCTGCCCACTGCTGCTGCCGCTGCTGTGGCCGCGCCGGCTGCCTGCGACGGGTGCATCGGCGTCACGAGGCCCTGGCTGCTGCTGCCGACCGGCGTCGCCGCCGGTGCCTGGTCCCAGCGCGAGCGTTTCTTGTCGGCGCCGGCGCCGCCCACGGCCGGCGCCTGGTCCCAGCGCGAGCGCTTCTTGGGCTCGGGCGGCTGCTCCTCCTCCTTTTTCACGCCCTCCCGCTCCACCTCGGCCACGTCCCACCGCTTCTTGCGCTTGCGGCCCGCGGCCAGCTCCGTCGAGCCGGCCTCTTCGTTTTCCTTGTCGGGGTGCGCGAGCGTCGGCCGGTGCTCGGCGGCCGTGTCGGCGCCGTCGTTTTTGTTTCTGTCGTCTGCGCGCGCGCCCCCCGCCTCGCGCCGCTTCGCCTCAATGGCCTGCCGCACGCGCTCCTCCTCGCGCTCAATCGCCCGCCGCTCCATAATCGCCTTGTAGCCCTCGCCCTCGGCCTTTTCCGCGGCGCCCGCGCCGGCGCCGCGGTTCGCCGCAAACGGGTCCGCGCGCGTCGGCGTCAGCACGCGGTCGAACCGCCGCTTCTGGTAGTCCGTCTCGCGGTCCGTGATGCGGTTGCTGCGCTCGCCGCGCCCGGCAAACACGTCGTCCTCCTCGACGCCGGCGCCGCGCGCAAACTCGTCAATCTGCGCGCGCGTCGCCGTGTACTGCCCGACCAGCCGCCGCGTGCTGTCGGCGCCGCCGTCGCTCCCGGCCGCGTCGTCCTCCTCCATGGGGTCCGCCGGAATCGACGTCAGGTACCCGGCAAACTTGTCCTCGCCCGTGCCGTACAGGTCCGTGTCCACCGTGTCCGTCAGCTTGATCTTGTTGGACGCGCCGCCCGCGCGCTGCGTCGCCGCGTCGCGCCGGCCGCCGCCGCGCCGTGCCGCCGCCGCTGCATTGCGCTCCTGCTGCAGCTTCTTGATCTGGTCAACGTCGGCGTCCGACATGGCGCCGATGATGAGGTCGTAGTCGTCGACGGAGGTTGTCGCGTCTCTGGCCTGTGCCCCTTTTTATCGGCTCATCCGTTGGCCATTCGCGTCGCCCGCGTGGCGCTGTGGAAACCACAGAGGTCAAGCGCAACGTCGGTGATCGAGGGCAGGCAGAGGGTGGTGCACGCGGATGCAGCGGTTGGAGCTCGTCGGTGCCGTCGTTTGTTGTGTTGCCTGTCAAAGCTCGAAATTTTCGCCGCGCGAAGCAGCTCGAGGCTAAAAAGATGAGAGTCGATTACCTAATCATAATTGCCACTCGCTGCACGTGACCATAATGTGCTAGCCAGATTACGTAAGGTACATGCATCAAGTACACGCGCCGAAAGTACGCGCCGAAAGTACACGCCCAAGTTACTCCAGATGATACAGCCCCTGGACGAGCGCATAGGCCCATGCCGCCGCCCGGTCGATGCCCCGCAGATCGCGCAGCCAGGCGATGCACAGCGCCGTCGTCTCGCTTGCCGACCGGGCAAACTGCGCCGCGCCGCCGGTGACGAGCGTGGCCGTGATGCGGCGGAGGACCGGCAGCTGCGCGGCGAGGCGGAGCACGAGGAGCGTGCCCAGAAACTGCTGCGTGTAGAAAAAGAGGCAGGGGATGAGCCGCTTGCGGGCGGCCGTGGGCGACAGCGCCACGGGCCACGACAGGCAGGCCTGGAGACAGGCGGCCGCGCCGGCGGCGTCGGCGTCGGTCAGCAGCGAGGCGTCCTCGCAGTGGACGGCCTTGTAGAGGCACGGCCTGTAGACGAGAGCTTTTGTGTAGTAGTAGCGGGACCGCAGCAGGGCCACCTGGAGGTCGAGGGCAAACGGGTAGGCGACGGGCGCGGCGTCAAGATCGGCCGAGAACATGGTCGCCGGGGCGGGGGCGGGGGCGGAGGCCGGGGCCGGGGCCGGGGCAGACATCGCGGCAGGCGATGTGGCGTCAACGTCAATGCCGTCCACATCTCCCGCGACAGACGGCTCCGTGCTGGGGAAATCGGCCGGCCGGGCTTCGGGCCACCGCAGATGCGCCGGCAGCATGCCACGCCAGCCCTCGAGCTCGGACGCCGTCTGGGCCATGCTGGCAGGAAGCGTGGCGGGTGTAGCGGGCGTGGCGGACGTGACGGACGTGGCGGGCGTGGCGGCGCTCGCGGCAGCGTGGAACGACACGCACAGCCGCCGCAGCACAATCTGGGACGCAAAGTGCTCCTGGAAGTGCGAGGCCCGGTTGGCGAGGTAGTCGTCCTGGACGCAGGGGCCGGAGAACGACGGCAGGCCGACGAGGTGCTGGACGTGGTCGAGGCCCGTCAACGGGAGGCCCAGCTCGAGGTGAAAGTGGCTGGAGCGTCAGACATGCAGGGGTGAGAAAGAGAAATAAATAAATAAACAATCAAAAGACAAAAAAAGAAGAAAAGAAAAGAAAAGAAAAGAAAAGAAACATCCAACATACGTTTCAGTGATTAGACAGTACCAAAAGATTTGGCGGATGAGGTCGGCGCGCGGAGAAGTCAGCTCCAGAGGTTTGCTGGCCGTGTCAACGACAACTCGAGCGCCGGACGAGGAGAGCCGCCGCAAAGAAGAACACACCTTGTGATGAGTGCTTGGCATGCCAGCGAGGCCGTTGTGGGTGTTCTCCAGTTTTCCTGGGGTGTCACCACCGGCACTTTTTATTTCTTTATTTTTTTTTTTTTTTTTTTTTTTTTTTTTTTTTTTTTTTTTTTTTTTCCTTTTTCCTTTTTTTCTCTTTTGCCAGACGACAAGACAGCAACGCACCATGTGCCGCAAACAAGTTGAGCAATACATCCTAGAGGGTCAGTGCGAGCACGCCACGCCACGCCTGGAAAAGGGTCCCGTCTTGGCGCTCACCCTGCCAGCGTGTGCATCTGCACGGCGGCCAGACTCGTCTCGCCCGCGGCGAAGCCCATGCACCGCCGCGCCTCGTCGAACAGCGCGAGGCCGGGCGGGTGGCTGGCCGTGCCGCCCCTGACGCCCTGCGACGCGGCCGTGCCGTTGCTCGACAGCGCGGGCCCGCCCTGCACACCGGAAACAGCCACCTCGCCGAGCGCCGCGGTGAGATAGACGAGGGCGGCGCTGCTCGCGCGCCGCGCAGCACTGCTGCCGTCGCCTCCGGCCTTGCCGTCGAGCACGGCCGGCAGCGTCAAGTGCAGAAAGTCCTGGCGGTCGACGACGGGGTGGATGTAGTTGAAGGCGTCAAAGTACGCCTTGCTCAGGCGAAACAGCACGTCCCACGAGACGGCCGGCACGGGCGACGACGGCGCGGCGGCCGGGAAAGGTGCAATGGGAAGACGTACAGAGGTGGGAGTCGGCGGAAAAAACGGGGGGGCCGGAGCCGGAAGACCACTGCTGTCTTCGCCGCGTGGCTGGACCGCACCCGGGACAGGGACAGCAGGCACGCTCGGCGCCGGCGCCGACTCGGCGGGCAGCGGCTCCGTGTGGTGGAGACCCACGACGACGCTGCGCGCCGTGTGCTCGTGCGCCAGCGCCGTGATGTTGAGCTGAGGCTGGCGCGCTGCGAGCGGGGCCAGCATCTGCTGGACGGCGGGCCAGCCCAGCATCTGGTGCGCCGCGGGCGTGTATCTGTACGTGGGCGCCGCGTCCGTGGGCGCCGCGTCCATGGGCGCCCCCGACGCCATCCCGAGCATCGACAGGTCGACGGCGCCTGTCGTCGACGGCGGCTCCGGCAGCGACAGGCGGTCGATCTTGCCCTCCACCGACCGCAGCCGGTCCAGGATCTCGCCGAGCGTCCTGTCCTTCTTCGTCGGCTGCGGCTCGCGGTAGCGGCAGGCGAGCTTGAATCTCTGGCAGGTGCCGCACTTGGGCCGCTGCTCGTCGCACTTTTGCTTGCGGCCGCGGCAGGTGTCGCACGCCTGCGCCGCAATGGCGCCGCGTTCTCTGCGCTGGCTGCCCGATGACGGCTCCAGCCCAGACGCGGGCCCCGCCACCGGCGGCGTCTGCGGCGTCGACAAAGACATGGCCGGCGAACGAAAGCGAGGAGGGCGGTGGCGGTATCCAGGATCGAGCAGCCGACAACAACGGCTACGTCCAGGGACCATGGACGTATTTGCCTGTGCGTGTGGCCGTGGCCGTATCGTGATCCAAGGCAGCACCAGACTCGGATCGTAGCCAGCGTCATAAGAAAGCGTCGTCGAGGCACGAGCCGCCTACGTCCCTTGACCTCTGCGTCTCCCCGCCCATGCACTCCACGCACCGCATCCGTCGTGATGGCTCACTTACGTCATGGCTGCAGCGGTGGGGACGAGACAAGAACCAAACAACGAGGCGGCGGGCTCGCCCACAAGAAGACGGGGAAACCATACCCAGGATACTACTCGTAAGCACGTAAAGCACGGCCCCTGTGCATGCAAGATCGGTTGCAACCCGCCAAACGACGCTCCCTCCTCCTCCCGCCAACGCTGGCAACAGACTAGCCGTGCAGAGTGGGCAAGTGCCAAGTTGGCGCCGATTTTGGGTTGGCTGCAGAGGGCTTTTTCGGTCTGGGACAGACCGATGAGCCGTAAGACCACTCGTAGAGACGGGAGACGGCCGGGGCTGACGGGACAAAAGCTTGGAAAAGCTGGCAAGGCGTGAGGCTTCGAGTATAAAAGTGGGGCGTTACATCACTGGAGGTGACGGTTACGGCAGACCTGGAGCTGTTAAGGCAGGACGCCGTCGATGTGTCGTGGAGAAGCGTGGCCGGGAATCACCAACCACATGGCAGATGACGGAGCCAAGGGCCAAACCAAACAGGACCAAATAGATGGGCCAAAATCATACCCGCTACAAATGCCCTCGACCGCCAATGGCATGTTATTCTTACAAGAAGAGGGTGCGTCCATCCTGGTGGCCAGACGGAAGCGCAAAGGGCAGCAAAAACCAGTATAAAAGGGAGATCAAATTCTTGTGAATGAAAGAAAAATAAATAAACCAAATATCAATAACCCCGCTTCCCTGTGTAGGTGTTTCCTTTAAAATATGTTCCAGCCAATATAAAGATCGCTTTCCTGCCCCGCGTGTTTTGTTGTTTCGTCACGTTTGTGTTGTTGTTTTTCTTTTTTTTCTTTCTTTTTTCTTTTTTTTCCTTCTTTTTTTCGTTTGTTGCGGTTGTCCACCTCTCACAAGGACGGCCAAACGTGTTGCATCTCTGTCGAGATGCCTCTCCAGGTCCCGTCCCGGCCGGCCTCGCTCCATTCGCCCTTCCAGTGTCCCATTCCGTCCCACCGTCCCAAAACACGACAAAACAAAAGGGGCATGCGGCAGCATTGTCTGGCGACAGACAAAAGACGTGTCTACCAAATTCGTGTCTGCAAAAGTCCACTGCATGAAAGCAAATAAAGAAGCAGATCAAAAGTCTCTGAAAACAATCTGAAAGCGTAGAAAGCGGAGCGACGAGACGCGTTATCAAGGAGCAATATGTAAAAACGGCCGATGCGGCGTGCGTGCGGTCCGGACCAGTCGGTCTTGGCCGTTGTCGCGTGCGCGTCGTCCAGAGAATGAAATTCGTAACGTCGTAACGCCGGGTATAGAAGAAAAAAAACAAGCCGGAAACAGCCCGAAAACAGCATCGCAGCAGGGGCCCCAAACAGCAGTGACATGACAGAGCAGGCCGCGCGGTCCGTCTAGCTCTCTTCGGGGTCGGGCTTCTCCGAGGGCGCCGCCTTGATTCGTTTTGCGTTGGCGGCCGACACGGCCTCGGACTTGCGCTTCTTGCCGGGCGCGGCCGCTGCTGCTGCGGCCTCGGCCTCGGCGGCGGCCAAGTCGTTCTCCTTGTCTTCCTCGGTCTTGCCGCGCTCCATCTCGGCCACCTCGTCGGCGGTGAGGAACCGGCCGCCGGGGCCACGCGGCCGGCGCATGGCGTGGTTGTGGCGCGACTCGTGCAGGTACGGCTTGCGGCCCTTGGACGTCAGGCGCAGGGCCTCCTCGAGCCGCTGGCGCGCGACGCGTCGCTTGAGGATGCGGTGGAACTGCTTGGCGTTGACGTAGAGCGGCGACTCCTCGGCGGGCTGGCTGGCGGCGTCGGGTGATGGCGGCGCGTGCATCTGCTGCTGTGCGGCGGCGGCAGCGGCGGCGGCAGCGGCGGCGGCGGCGGAGGCGGGCGGTGCGACAGAGCCCCGGCCGGCGGCAGAGGCGTGGTTGTTCAGCAGGGCGACCTGGCTGCTGGGCACGCCGGGGCTCGTGACGTTGCTGAGACGGCGGCCCTGCGCGCCGGCCATGTTGCCGAGCGGCGGCGACCGCGGGTTGCGGCCGTCCTTCTTGGCCATGCGCGGCGAGGTTGCGGGCAGGCCGGACTCGGACGAGATGCCGTAGGCGTAGTTGGAGCCGGAGGCGGCGGCGGTGGCGGCCATGGCGGCGGCCTGCACGTAGTGCATGCCCTGCTGGGCGATGCCGTACGGCTGCTGGTACATGCTGGCGTCTTGTTCTTGCTGGGCGTTTTGCGCGTGTGTGGTTCCGTTGTTCTGTTGCGGATACTGGCCGTACTCCATGCGAGGCAAGGGGGCGCGGCGAGCGTTGGCCGTGCGAGGGCAGCCAATGCTCTGTTCTTATGGCTGCAGGGAGCAAGCAGTTGCTGGGTGCTGCGTTGGGCTCGTGGGGTGGGATGCGCGCACACCCTTATCTATTGGGCAGGCGGCGATGAGCTGGCAGCCGTGCTGGTGGTGCTGGTGGTGCTGGTCGGGTGCAGGAGAGAAATGCACGTTGGTCGCGCCACGGCATGCGCAGCGGTGCAGGCGAGTTTCTCGTGACCGGGGATGCCGCCGCGGAGGAGGCAGTTTGTCGAGGCTGCTGCGAGAAAGCGGCGCCGGTCTGTCGAGTAGTCGAGGAATCGAGACGTCGTGCCGAGTGACTGGAACAAATCTGCTCGCCCGTTAGCCTTCACGTCTTTGGTGCTGTCATGGCGCTGTGCGCCGCAGTGCTTGCGGTATTTAAGGCAGCAAAGCAAGCCGAGCTGCGACGGGACGAGTGCTGGGGTGACTAGGCGCAAAGGCTAGGGGGGGGGGGGGGGGGGCGGGAGGGCGGGTGTGGGTACTCGTGGCCCTGTCGTACCCTGGGCCAGCACTGTTGATGCGCTGGCATGCATGACGGAATATGCACGAGCCAAGCCGCTCGTGCCAACCGACGCAGCGCTTGCTCCAACAGTGGCGCAGGAGGGCAGTGAGGGAGACGCAAGAGGCTGATGCGATCATCGGGAAAGAAAGGAAACAGGAGCGCAGAACAAAAGAGAGGGATGCGCCGGCGGTTGGGCAGAACTCAGGCGGTGCCTCCAGGGCAGTCAGGGTGTCAGGGTGTCCAGGCTGCAGGCTTCCAGCAGGACGGGCGGCTGGCAAAGGCGGCGCTTGGGAGCCAAGGCAGCAGCGCTGCAGAGGCGAGGCAGCAAAACAAGACAGAAAAAGGAAACGCGCGCGGTGGAGACGGCTGGCTCTGTCCTATCGCGACAAGGCGGGGTTGGAGCGCGTTCTGGGGCTCTGCAGCGGCTTTTTGGGTCTGCCGTGGCTGCTGAGGAGAAAGGCACAACGGCCAATGAGCGAGAGGGCGCGAGGGGAGCAGCGCGAGGACGCTGACAGGATGGAGAGAAACAAAGGGAGAGGCAGACGGTGTCGCGTGGGGTGGTGTAGGGCAGGACAGCGAGAGTGGCGAGCGGAGCGGCCAAACGACGCGGGAGATGCGATCGGAAGGGAACGTACATGGAGGCGATCTGCGCACGACGACGATCGAGATGGTGGTGCGGTCTGTCGAGTCGTCAGTGCAAGGGTCGAGAGGCGAGAAGAGACGGAGCGAGAGAGAGAGGAAGAGGAGAGGAGAGAGCGGAGGAGAGAGGGGAGGAGAGAGGAGGAGAGAGGAGAGAGGGGAGAAAGGGGAAGAAAAGAAACGAGATGCAAGATGAGACGACAACAACAGCAGACGCCGCGTCGGCAAAGACAGGCAACGGCTGCACTCGGGACAGGCACAGGAAGCGCCGGGGAGGCTCACGCAGATGGGATGGATGCGCGCACGAAACTCCCGGTCTGTCGGCGCGCGGACACGAAAGATGACGATGCTGCGTTTCTGTCGCGCGCGAGACCAATGAGGAGCGAGAAGCGGCAGCGGCCAGAGCTATCGACAATGATAGGTGTTCCGAGCAAATGGGACGCACGGCGAGAGGTCGAAAGCAGAGGCAGAGGCCGTGGAAACGGGCGAATGAGCGTGGCGGAGGCAGCTGGAAGGTGGAAAGTGGGAAACGGGGGAAATGTGGCGAGGGCGCTGGGGCTTTTTCCTCGGGCAGGGTTGGCGGCAGGATGGGGCGTCTGGCCCGAGGGCGCTGGCGGTGGAAGGGCGCGTGCTGATTTGCTGGTGGCGCAGAAAGTGGCAAAGAGGAGACGAGAGGAGAGGAAAAGGCAGAGACGAGCAAAAGAGCGGAAATGGACGGTTTTGTTTTGGAGAGCGCTCCTTCCGTGAAAGGTTTGTGCAGGGGTGGAGAAGAAAAGTGGAAAGGGAGAACAAAGACATGCGCTTTCGGACGACGTGCGACGAAAAGACGGAAAGAGCGACTGCGGAGGATGCGTGTGGCTGCCCGAGGGCTGTGTGGAATGGAGGCTTGCAACGTGCAGCCAGAGGCTGGCCGGCAAAAAGCGTCCTCGTACCTGTCTTCCCGGCGCAGGCGCAGGCGCACAGCCGATGCCGATGTGATGCGTGATGGGTGCGTGTCTGGGCGGCTGGAAATGCCAGTTGCAGCTGCGGCGTCGCACTTGTATGCGCTGTTTTCGGGCTGCAGCTGGCTGTCTTTTTGCTCTCTGCTCTGTACGAGCACTCGTAAGATGCGTCCTTTGTACACGCGCTGCCGGGTCAGAACCGTTCAGTGTCCAGCCTTCTCTGGCCCTTGCCGTTGCGACTCACCGCTGATTGGCAAAGCAAGGCGGCGACGATGCTCGTTAGGCGGCCGTTGCGCGCAGGCGTTGACAGGCGTTGGTGGCAGCTCGGGTGGACCGCAGCGGTGTTGTGTGGTTG
Organism: Sporothrix cf. nigrograna; assembly: GCA_019925305.1. Lineage (NCBI taxonomy): Eukaryota > Fungi > Ascomycota > Sordariomycetes > Ophiostomatales > Ophiostomataceae > Sporothrix > Sporothrix cf. nigrograna. The sequence goes on along the minus strand of JADHKR010000012.1, from coordinate 269,085 downwards.
GGCAGAGCAGAACCGGCACTGATTGGAGCGATGCGAGAAACAGAGAGCGATGGCGAGAGATGTGATTTGAGGAAAAGAAAAGGGGAGCCTTTGCGCGAGGCTTTTCTGACTGGCTGAGTCAGAAAGTGGAGACTCACACTCGCACACTGAGTATCTTACGTAAGATACAAAAATCAGTGCCGGTCTTCACCGTTTCTCCGCCAGGCCCTTGCTGAAACAGGAAAGCGCCGAAGATGCCCTACCCGAGACAGCACATGCATGCTGTAGCGGATTGTCTGCGCTGGAGATACATGACTGCCTCAAACGCTGCAACGCCACCCGCAATCACCCTGCACTTGATCGTGGCCCAACTGGCCAAACGAGAGGACCCAACGCGGCTCAGCAGCGCAAAAGCGTGCCGTGATTTTGCCGTTCTTGTCGCGGAGGTGCCGAGTGGGGCCTCTGGACATAGCACTCGGCCGTTTTAATTAGCCAGGTGATGAAGAGTGGGGCTGTACTGTTTTGAAATAACGTGGACTGACGAGTACCATAAAAAAAGGAAGAAGAATAAAATAGCACTCGTCGCTAACAGTATTTACGAGCGGTGGGCGAGCTGCTACAGTGGAATGACTCGTTGACATTTGGACGGCCTGTTGACGCTCCAGTCGCGTTCGTATCACGTGATCGCCAACCACCTTCACTTCCGTCAGTCCTTCGTAACAGAACCTCGACCTTGAAGCGCCTACTCGTACGAGTACGAGTACATACATGCAGAGACAGTCCTATCGCCCGAGCGCACTGTGCCTCCGATGAGATAAAAGGGAGGCGAGGTTGTCAGGCGACCGCACGCAGCCCTGCCCAAATGTCGGTGAGGCCGGCACGCGCGTTGCATGTACGACAATGGAGTGCATGGGAGGCGGTTGCTGCTGGATGGCAGTGCAGCGAGCATGTGTGAAATTGAGCAAAACACTGCATGCTGTGGAAGCCTGCATGCTGTGCGAGAACGAGACTCGAGTTGCGAGCAGGGCGTCTATTTGGAATTTTTTGGTTATTTTGGGGGCGTTCTGACGAAAACCCTACGGGTAGAGAAAACAAAGAATAGAAAATAAAAGAACAATAACAGCAAAAGACTCTGCCAGTCTGGACCCTTCTGCACACCGCTTCATGCACAATGGCCAGGCCCGTTTTAGAAACAGATGCTGAATGTAGATTCAAGCAATACGCGTACCGACAAAACACCACCCAGAACAAGGACTGATGCTGAAAAGTAGGTGAGCAGAGGCATCCAAGGCCCCGTATCGAGTCTTGTATCAACCTTGCTCAGACCTGCACCGGCACAGGCCACCGGGATGAGGGGGTAGAGGGGTGCTCCATGACGAAAGCAAAGGCTAAAAAGTGGAGGCAAATGCATGTGTTGGCAGGGCCTCCCACACGACTGCCAATACGCCATACGACGCCTCCCTCGCCTGTTTCTTTTGCCTCTTCTGCGGGCGAACTGCAAGGTTGCACATAAACCGCAACAGAGTGCACACGAGGAAACGGGGAAACAGGAAACGAGAACGGCATGGCCAGGGCTGTGCTCCCAAAAGCAGAAATGGCGCAATTCCCTTCTTTTGTGTCACCAAGAGGATGAGTGAAAGCATGACAGTACGGCGACCATTTCTATGAGGTACGAGTAAATACAGTCTCCTCCTTAATACGTAATCAGACACAAAGGGTCTGCCTGGACCGCACCGCTCCGTGGTCTCTGTTCGCATCGCACCTGCCACACAAAAAGGACTCGACATAAAACTGGAAGGAGCGGACGAGGCCACAGGAGCTCTACAAACGGCCAGCTCAAAGAAGCAAAGCAGGCGTTTAGTGACACCATCTGCTCCGAGGCCGTCTGCCGTCGGGCAGACCGTGCCGGGTCTTTGGCGAGCCGGCAAGTGGCTGCTCCCGCGTGTGCGTCTTTGTCGTGCTTGACAACGCGTGTGCCACACGCTGTAGCGTGTGGGTGGCCATTGGACCGGCGCTCGTAAGCGACGACAACGCGTGGAACATGCGCAGGAAAAGAACGATGCCCGTGGCCGAGATGCACGCCTGTGGACGCGACAAAGACTTGAGCAAGCCGGGCGCCGCCGAGAAGACGAGCTGCGTCTACTCGTCCTCGACTATGTCGCCGCCAGACGCTGGATCTCGGGGCCTTTTTTTCTTTCTTTTTTTTTTTTTTTTTTTTTTTTTTTTTTTTTTTTGGAAGGGCCGGCAGAACGGGCCCGGCACCTTACGAGCAAATGATTGACATCCTGGCGCAACTCCGAGCCTGGAGTCGGATGTGTCTGGGTCTCTGTTCCCGGCGGACAACAGCCGGAACGGCGACTACGAGAGCGTAGACGGCGACAGCAAGCCTGTGGTGGGCAACCTCCCGAGCATCGAGTACAACGAGCTGCAGAAGCTCAAGCGAGGCCGCGCCTCGGCGGCAGTCCGGCCCCGGACGGTTTGCACAACGGCCGACTACACTATAGCCGACGCATACTACGAGCTGCCGATCACCGGCCGGGCCCCGCTGCGGCTGTCACAGATGGAGGCATATCACGCGCTCCACGACCTCAAAGCGCGGATCATTGACGCTGCCACGGCGCCAGAGAGCCGCCCACTCTGAGCGACGCTGTGCGAAGCCAGAGTTTGTGCTGGCCACAGGCCTGCGCTGGTACAATGTGCTCGTCGACGGCGAGCTCAACATCCAAGCCGGGATCGACTGGGCGTATGCCATGGCCAAGGAGACGGCGGGCTGGACAATCAGCTCGGATCCGCACAACGTCTGCCAGACTCTCGTGGACGATTGGGGGCCCGGACCTCCCGCGCAGCCTCGACCTGCCCATGGCCGTCATCCTCCGACGCCACTGCCACTTGGTTCTCACATACTTTTACCCCGTGTTTCCTCGCAATATCCGGCCGTTTCTGCTGCCGCGCGAGCTCCTCGTCCAGTTAGAAATGGACGCGTCCGTCGGCGGTGGGCTTAACGAGGCCGTGCAGCGGTGGCATGCGTGAGAAGATGGCCATTCATATACGACATGCCTGGAAGGAAAAGGATTCTTTGGCCAAAACACGATACAGAGGCCGTCACCAGAAGCGATGGAAAATCTTATAAACATCTCCGAGCGGCCAGTGAAACTCTGGCTTTTTTACAAGAGGGCGGTCCAAACGGGCCACGCAACGACCCTGTTGATGTTTCTATCCGCGAGATTTTGGGACAAAAATCCTGCTGCTGCCCATCCAAACCTGATATCTCAATGTTTGAGACGGTATGGCTGTTCACTGCGTGATATAAGCAGGGACCGTTAAAACTATGCTGTTTCATACCCTTTAGACGTCGTCTGCTCCATTTACTCATTCACATCGATGGCCCCAAGGTGGCATGTTAAAACATGCAAAAGAAAGCTCTGCTTACACACCTGGTACGCTCTCCCTACTTTCCTGTTCTTTCTACCCCGTCGAGGGTTTCTCATACCATGCTTATGTACGTGGCCCCGCGAAGTCGTGTGCATGGCCAGCCTATTCCCATGCAAACGCAATGGAATAGCAGTCGCTGTTTTTGATCTCGCTGTATCGAGCCAGGCCTTACATTGCCCCCAACAGTAGTTCACGTTAATCTCCCTGGGGTATTCGGATAGTTTCCTGGAACGAGACCTGGACGTAATCTTTGACACGCCCTCATAAATACAACCTCTTTTTCGTGGAGATTGCCACAGGTCAAAATGTGGAGAGAAGGTCCTTCCTCCAAGCTGGTCTGTGGTTGGCCGTTGAAAGCTGGCCGGCTGTAGGTAGGCACATGAAGTGAGAAGACGAGAGATATTACTGTTTCAGGTTCATCCACACTGTTCTTTCTTGTTTGAAACACGGCACATATAAAAACGGAAAGTCCGGGGTAGCATTGTGATGTGACTATATGAGCTGCTTCCGCGAGCAAGTCTTTTTAGGCTCCTCCTGTAGATGAGGCTGTGGCACAAGCCCCCAAATTAACATCGGCTCGTACACACTCTTCAAGAAAGACATTGCAGGACCGGGAACTGCGGTAATGAACGCGGAAGGGTGGAAGGCGGAATGGATGTGAATTGAAAGAGAAAAGAAGGCCTGTGACGTGCTCGTCGCCAAGTCATCAATTCCAGACCGGGCAGACTCATTGACGCCGGTTATAAATAGGGATATTACACCAGTTCCGAACGAGGGAAATTGAAATTACTGCACGTCCACGAGGTGTGCCTCTGAAGCCTTAATCTTGTTTCCGTATATGTAGATGGACAGCCACATGAAACAAGCATTGCCTGCTCTCGTGGCTCGACCAAACAGGAAATTAAGCAGTAGAAGCCATCTGAACAAAAGAGAGTGGAGAGGGAGGACGTGCTCATGACAGAAGCTGCATCTCAAGGTTGCCAACAATCCAGCTTCATCGTTATACATATATACACACGGCTGTGCTTGTCTTGGAGATGTCTCTGCCTCTCCTTTCCCACCCAAATCCTTTCCAGCTGGACACATCTCTGGGGGCAGTTGAGAGATTGGCGTCCCTCATCTCACCCGGCGCTTAGCCATCCTTTTTCTCTTTCTTGGAGTCGCTCCAGTGGATCCCCTGTCCTCGTCACAGTTGCTTTGAGAGGGTGGCTGCCGCGCTGGAGGGTCCGACGCAGCCAATCAGCGGCCAGCACTTAGACCAGAAGACGAGCGGTCGCTGCACGACACTGGATTTTTTGGCCTTTTCTTGCAAGGGAGCCAATCAGGGCGAAGAGCCCGCCACCCCCCTGCATCGCTGGGATCCTCTTCAGCCGGCGCTTAACTTTGTTCCCCTTGTGCTCTTGCTGTGGGAGATAGGGGCGAGAAAGACAAAAGACCGCCTGCAATAACCGAACAAGGGCCTCGGAAGAAGGAAGCAGAGGAGAGTGTACAAAGCACTCTTGGGGAGTTGGTAGTGTCGCTCGGCTGACGAGACAGACGACACCCGGAAGCGAAAGGAGGGGGTGGTTGACGACGTTGACTACGTATTGATGAACGGTTGGGGGGGGGGGGTTAGGGGTTACGTATTCTTGTATCCCCAGCGCGTCAGGCCTCCGTTGTAAAACGGCAGAAGTTGGCACAAGGAAAAATACTGTGATATCGCCTGCAGTAGTTTGGTCTGTTTACCGCACAGGGAGGAAAGAGTCTGCCTAGTCACGAGTCCGAGTCTGCATGTTGTTGCATTTATTTGTTCATAGAATGTAGACAAGCAAGATCCAACAAGCCAAAGTCCGGAATCCATAACATCCTGCCTCCTGAATCATGTTCTCATTGTGGTATCGTCGGTAGCAGGGAAGAAAAAAGGAGAAAAGGAAAAAAGGAAGAGGGAGGGAGAATGACAAAAGAAAAGAAAAGAGACTGGTGTTGCGTTGGTAGTTTGGCCGCTGTGGAAAGCAGTCCTGCAGATTTCAGGAGAGGGATTCAGAGTCTGGGGAAACGAGAAAATTAAGCAAAAATACGAGAAGAAAAATAAAAGAAAAAGCCTGCCTGGCGCCGTGCCGTGTTTTGACCGCAAACAGAAAAGCCCAACCGTATGCACCTCCATGCACCATTTTAAAATCGACGCTCTTCACCCACGCCGTCATGCTAGCACGCCCCCTCGTCAATCTTGCGCTTCTTGCCCTTGGGCGGCGCGTTCATGCGAGGCGGGTCCATGCGCGGCGTGTAGGTGACGGTGCGGGTGACGACCTCGCGAATGTGGCGGATGGTGGACGTGGAGGAGGACGACGGGGCCGGCCCGGCGGCCGGGGCAGCGGCCGGCGTCACGGCCGTCGATGTGGACGCCGACGGCGCAGGCTTGCACTTGGCACAGGTGTTTGCCTGCGTCTTTGGGGCCGTCTTTGGGGCTGTTTTTGGAGCGGCGGTCGCCTTGGGCGACTTGAACTCGGCATAGCGCGCCTTGAGGGCCGACTCCCAGTCAAAGGGCGACGTCACGCTCGTCGACTTGGCGCTGAACGGCGAGCGGATGGGCGAGTTGGTGTTGGAGACGGTGGGCGACGGCGGGATCTTGAGCGAGGGGAACGTCGTGCGGCCCATGGGCGGCGCGGACGTGGGAATGGGGCTGGCGGCAAAGGCGGCCGCGACCGGCGTGGGCGTGGTGTCGGTGCGCGCAATCTTGGGCGATTTTAGGCGGACGGCGCCGGTCGCGCCGGCGCTTTCACACGTGCAGCAGTCGGTCCCCGTCGACGACGTCGAGGTGGCCGTCGACGGCCCGCTGTCGAGCACGTCCTTGTCTTCGGCGTCGTTGCCCGACGACGACTCGGAGTCGGAGACGGAGGCGGACGAAGCGGACGAAGCGGACGAAGTTGACGAAGCGGAGGAAACGGCTGCTGTTGATGCCGTCTTTGCAGACACCCGGCCGGACATCTTGACAGGCCCGGATATTGAGGCGCGGTGGAGGATGCGGCGGGACGTGTTGGCTGGTGTCGGCGTGGTGGAGGAGGACGTGCTGGCGGTCGACGGAGCAGCGGCCGGGGCCGGGCCGGCCGTGCTTGGACTGGCCAGCTTGAGGAAGTCCATGTACGCAGAGGGCGGCGACAGAGGCGTCTTCAAGAGGCCCTCTTCTGTTTTGATGGCCACGATGGGCGAGTAGAGGCCGGCAGACAGGAGGCCGGCGGAGTGGAGGCCGGCCGAGGGCAGCCCGGCGGACGGGAGGCCAGCAGAGGGCAGCCCGGCGGAGGGAAGACCGGCAGCCTCCCGCCATGTGGTGGACAGGGCGGAGAGCGGCGTGCGGACCGAGGCGGCGGACATGAGGGCCTCGGCGGGGAAGGAGGCCGTGACGGGCGTCGACAGCACCAGCGTAGGCTTGCGAGAAGGCATGTTGGCGGAGAGAGGCGAGAGATGGCGAGAGAAGAATCAGTCGAGTCAAGCAAATGACTCGAGGCGAGAGACGACAACTGTGCCTTGGAGGAAGACGTCACAAGGATGAGTTGTTGGAGAGAGAATAAGAGAAGGAGAGAAGAGAAAAGGAGGGAGAAAAAAGAAGAGGCAAAAAGAAAGAGGAAAAAGGTTCCAGGCCTTGATGGGAAACCAGGTGTACATATAGTCAAGCAGCATCGATCCCGAGACGAATTATATGTAGGGAGGGAGGCGGCAGGGAGGCATGGGGTGGGCGGTAAGGCGGGAGGAGGAGGAGAACGAGACGCAGAGACGGGATTGGTAGAGTTGGAAGGTTAAAAATAAAGAGGTACAAAGGGAGGCGCCTGGGAGAGCGCCTGGGAGAGCGCCCGGGGGGCAGAACGTGCAGTAGTCAGGCAGGGAGCGAGCCGGTTCGACGATTGCCTGCGTCTGTGTCTGTCTGTTTGTGCCTGCGTCTGCCTGTGTCTGGTCTGTGTCTTCTGTCAGCATCTGTGTCTGGCCAGACGCCGTACAGAGGTACCGCTATCACGCCCTCCACTTTCCATTCCCCACCCACGGGCGCCAAAGGACCAAAGCAGAAAGGCCAAGACGACGGCCATGAGTTAAGAACAGGCAGGGACGGCGTGGCAACAGAAAAAATACGTACAGGGAACCAGAGGGTTGGATCTGTCGCGCGTAAATGCGCTGGGGTGTTTGACGGCAGGTGCGGCCGTGTGTTTTGTTTGGCTGCTCGTAGCGTGCTGGTTGGCGCCGTGGCTGACGGGGGGGAGGGGGGAAGGCACAGGGTTGAAAAGGGAGGAGAGAGGAGAGAGGAGAAATAGATAGAAAAAGAAAAGAAAAAGCAAAGAAAAAGCAAAGAAAAAGCAAAGAAAAAGCAAAGAAAAAGAAAAGAAAAAGAAAAGAAAAAGAAAAAAAAGAAAAAAAAAAGAAAAGGATAAAATAAAATAAAATAAAAATAAAAATAAAAATAATACAGACAGAGGCCAGGGTCAATGTACATATACAGATTTGCTTGCCTGCTCTTGGGAACTCAGAAAAAGCCGAAACACAAACACAATCCAAAAGCTGTCCAAAAGCTGTCCAACGGTCTGAATACTCTCCTCTCCAAGGTGAGAGGTGAGATGAAAGAGACAAAAGATCCACAGCGGTTTGCGCCATCCAGGCCCCCCAAACTCTACGACGTACTCCGTACTCGTACTCTGGCAAAACAGAACCACGACGTGACAGCCCGTCACTGCTACATGGCGGCAAGCAACGAATGAGGACGATTGGCCGGCCTGCTAGCGCTGCGCCGTGCTCTTACCGCTGGGCCACTCTTGCCCTTTCAAGCCAGAAGGATCTCGCTAGCGCGGAAATCTGCAGGCCACGGCTGGGATGTCTCTGGTGCTGGTGTCTCTGGGAAGCCGCGGGCCAATGGGCGTGCCGGGAGGTCACAGTGCAGTCACAGAGGGGCGTGACGGCGGCGATGCGTGCAGAGGCGCTGAAAGGCGAGGGCGCTGGGGGGCGAGCTCGTGGCACCGCGATGCCGGCCTCTGCGTCTTGCCGCTGTAGCTGCCCAAAACGGCTAGGCGCCACCGTCGACGGGCCGAACAGCGCTAACGCGTATTAGCGACCGCTGTAAGAGCCCTGTGTTTTTGCTTGTCGAGTTTGGCGGTGCGTTGTCGTCGTCGCACACTCCAGACGCGCGCCAGCCGTGCAGGGCCCTGTTGCTTCTGGAGGAGGCCGCGGAATGAAAGCCATTGGCCGCCGCCGTGTTGTGCGGCCTGCAGCCACAGGCCGCAATCTCTGCAGTCCAGCCCAACGAGCTGTTTGTTTTGATTTTGTTTCTGCACTTGCCTCCCTCGGCGGGTGTCGTGCGCTCCCATTCGGTGCTGCGTGGTGCTGTTGGCTGGGCCACATAGTCGGCGGCCAGGCGGGCTGCATCCAGCCATTGTTGTGATGTGTTGTCGCGGAGGACGAGGAACCGCCTCCACAACAAACAAACAAACATGGCAGAGGCCGGGCAAGCTTCTTTCTCCTCTCTGTTCTGGCCATTGGCGTCGGCAGCCAGCAACAACAAACAAAGCAGGGTTGGCATGGACAAGCGCGGCAGGCCTCGCAAGTGTCATGCTGCCGCAAAACAGCCTCGGATAGAGGCCAGGAAGAGACCGATACGAGACAATGGCAAAACGATGCACGGTCGTCGGCGGGGTGGCCAAGCACCGACACGGCCGATGCAGGCGAGAGGGCTGGCCTTGGTAGGCGCCGTGGATCGGAAACGCGTCTCTGGCGCCCAAAACGAAGCCAAGACGCGAGGCGACAGAAACTTGCCCTGGAAAAGATCTCGAACAGCCTGACACCGCGCTTATTTGCAGACGCTGGTAGACACCCCCCAATCACCGCGGCCACGCTGCCGCTCTCTGCCTACCGCGCCCTGACCTCCCGCGCGACGGCATGGCAGACGGCGACGCGCACGCCCGCGCCGGCCAGCACGTGGATCCACATGCGCTGGGTGTCGCTGAGCCGGTCGTTGGCGCTCTTGACCTCGGCAAACAGGACCTGGGGCGCGGGCGACGTGCGCCACAGCAGCAGGTCCGGCAGGCCGCCGCCGCGCTGGCGGTACTCCTGGGCGAGCACCTTGCACACGAGCGCCAGGGCGTCGCCGCGGAAGCAGGCGGCCAGCTCCAGCATGTCCTCGAGCGCAAAGTCCCACGACAGGCCCACGATGCAGGTGCGGCGCGCAAAGTGGGCAGCATGCACCGCGCGCACGAGGCGTGGCGCGGCGCCATTGGCGAGCTCGGCCAGACGGCGGTTGATCTCGGAGGCGCGCGACGCATAAAACGCGTCGGTGTGCAGGTCGAGGGGGCACGCCTGGAACGGCGTCTGGAAGACGTTGGGCACAAACAGGAACAGAATGTCGTAAAACAGATACGCAAACAGCGTGCGCACGATGCCGCCCTCGGCATGGTAGCCCTTCCAGCCCTTGCGGCGGTAGTCGTTGAGGCACATTTCCTCGACGGAGCACCCGTCGCTGTTGCTGTCCGTCGGGCGCTCGTCGCGCCACACCGTCTTTGTGCTGGTGGTGGTGGTGGTGCCGGCACTGGCGCTGGTGCCGGGCCTGCCGAGCAGCGTCCGCTGCCCGCCGTCCTGCCCGTCGTCCTGCTTGATCTGGACGCCCTCCACGTAGTGCTCCTCGGGCTGCAGCAGCCGCGCGTGCCCAAAGTCGTGCTGCAGCCGCCGCGGGATGCGCAGCCGCTTCTCGAGCTTGAGCGTGCGCTTCTGCAGGTCGTAGTGGTAGACGAGGTGGCAGTCGCGGTCCTGCAGCGCCTGCTCGCACGTCGCCAGCGCCTGCCGCCACCAGCGTTTCTTCCGCGCATCGTCCTGTCCTCGGTTGTTGTGCTCGCCGAGCCCGTCGGCGTCGGCGCCGGCCTCGGCCTCGGCGGCAGCCATGTACCGCTCCTCCAGCAGAGCCTTTCGCTGGTACCACGCGCCCCGCCGGGCCGGGTGCAGCAGCCTCTGGCCGAGCAGCTCCTGGAGGAGGGCGTGCTCCTCGCGGTACTGGTGCAGCCGGCCGTGGCAGTGGGCGGCGTAGTGGGCGATCCGCGTAAAGACGTGCGCGGCCCTGAACCGCCGCAGGTAGCTGTCGCCGTCGTCGTCGTAGTCGTCCGAGCCGAGCGGCTGCTTGCTCCGCCTGGACTGCTCTTCCTCGCCCAGCAGGTCCCGCCAGCGGCCGGCGATGCCGTCAAAGATGCGGACGACCGCACGGAACGCGTCGGGACGGCCGTCCGTGTTCAGAGCCAGAATCTGGTCCACGCGGAACTGCAGGCGCAGGGCCTCTTCAAAGTCGAGCAGCTGTTGCCGGGACGCGAAAATGTTGGCCGTCCGCGAGACAACGTAGTCAGGAAAGCTGCGTTTCGACATCTTGGCGAGCACAATCGTCGTCAGCGACTTTTCCGTCCACTCGGACGTCCGGTAGAACACGAGGTGCACGCGCTCAAACAGCTTGAACACGGGCAGGCAGAGGCGGACGCACGGGCCCGTGACGGCCGCCACGTTCTCGACAAGCTGCTGCGCGCCGCAGCTCGACCCCGCCCACGACGCCAGTGTGCGCTGCCGCGTGCCCATGTGCACGACGGCGGCCTGCAGCTCCGCCTTGGTCCGTCCCGCGGCCTTGACCCTCTTGGCCAGGCTCTTGAGCTCGTCGAGCGTCAGGAGCCGCACGGCGTCCTCGACGGTTGTCGACGCCGTGCTGGCAAAGGCCTCGACAAAGGCGCATCTTGCGCCCAGCGCCCATTCTTGCGGCGCAGCCTCGGCCGCGCCGGACAGCAGGTCGCGCTCCTGCTGCAACTCCTCCAGAGCGCCTGCGAGATTGCCAATGTTGGACGCGTATCCCAAGCGGCTGGTCCGGTGCCACGCAGCCTCTTTTCGCAGAAAAAGGCGCACGTACCTGGAGACGTGTCAGCAGGGCGGGCGTAGACAGACGAAAAGGGGAAAAGGGGAAAAGGAGGAGAGAGAAAGAGCTGCGCACAGATACTGGGCCTCGTAGCTCAGGCTGCGCCACGCGGCAAAGACGGCCTTTTCCGTCTCGCTAAACAGGTGCCCCTCCTGCTCGAGGACCGTGTCCAGGGCCATGTTGAAGGCGTCGACGTAGACGGAGCTGCGGTAGAGCGGCGCAGCCAAGGGCCCTGCGTCGCCGCTCGCTTGCTCGCCCTCGATGGCCTCGATGGCCTCGTTTGTGGCCTCGATGGCCGCCAGAGGATCGTCAAACGCGAGCCCATCGAGGCTGTCGGCGATGCCGGGGCCGCCCGTCTCGCGGTCGTCGCCTGCCGCGGGGCTTCTGTCCGTCCTTGTCCTCTTGGCCGGCCGCTCGCTGGAGGACGCGCGCTCCTCGCGGGAGCGCTGTGTGGACGCAGAGCTGGTGCGCCGAACGACAAACTTGTCCATGGCAGGCCATGTTCTCTCGACGGCAAAAAGCGGAGGGGCGGGCCGTCTGTCTCTTCCCAGAACAGAAGGCGCGACGCTCGACAGCGCAGTCGCTGCGGGGCACGCGTCGGTGCAGCGCCAGGCGGCCGCGCAGTCACATGACCACAAAACGTTGCAGACTACGAGTAAGCTTAAGCGGAAGCTTTGCTCCAAACGAGCTCGACGAAACACACGGCGACACCACCACCCCAGCATGGCCGACGACGACGCAAGCGCGCGCGACCGCGGCAGTGCCGACACGGCGCCCGAGAGCACGGCGCACGAGACCGCGTCCGTAGGCGCCTCCACCGATCGCGACCTGGCCATGACCGACGACGGCGCGCCGTCGTCCTCCTCGCAGCAGCGGCAGCGCACGGGCACGCCGGCGCGCGGCGACCGGCTGGAGCAGCACAGCAGCAGCCGGGCGGCGTCGGCGCACCCGGAGCCGGCGGCGGGCGCGTCGTTTGCGATCCCGAGCGAGGCGCCCCTGAACGGCGCGCCGCTGCGGCAGTACATCAACGGCAAGGTGACGGGGCCGCTGCTGGAGGGCATGCGGCTGATTGCCAAGGAGCAGTACGTATAGGGGAGAAGGGGGATGTGCAACGGAGCGAGACGAGAGACGGGACTGACAAGCAGGCCACGGGACCCGTTGCGCGTGCTGGGCGAGTACCTGCTGCAGCGATCACAGGAACTGGAGGGGACGAACTGAGGTAGCAGGACGGCAGAAACACGGCGCGTTTGCCTCGGCCACGGCTTTGCCGTTGAAACGACGGGGACCACGGAACCGAGGAATCAAACAGGGCACGGAAAGGGACAGCACGCATGCATTCGTTGTCATGTTACGTTTCGGGCACAACGGCACACAACGCTTTTATCGTTTTGCTATTTTTTTTTATCTAGCAATGGAGTATATGCTTTTGTTTTGTTTTAAAAAAAAGACACCAGAGGACAAGGACCCGTCTGAACGCCATACAAGAATTCGGTGGACCAGACTGGCCGCACGAGCCAGCCGGCCTGCCCTCCATGCATTGTTCTCCCGCCACGGACAAACGCTTATGCGACAATGGTGCTGGCGGTGGCCGACTCGTACCGCCAGGTGGGCGGCAGGACGCCGACCGTCTTGTAGTAGCGGGCCAGACGGTGGATGCGCGACTCGATGAGAATCAGGCGGAACTTGGAGTCCTTGTCCTTGCGGTTGCGCTCGAGGTGCTTGCGGACAGCGACGGCCTGGCACGTCAGCGGGAGCACAATGTGCGGGCAAAGGGCAGGGCAGCTCACCTTCTTGATCAGCATGTACAGGTCCTCCGGGATGTCGGGGGCCAGGCCTAAACAGTCACTCTGTCAGTCGATGACCAAACAGAGGCATAAAGACGGCGAGCGTTTAAGCTCTGTCAGTTGCAACAGGGGGGCGAAACGGCGACCCCAGACGAGTGCACTCCAGACGAGTGCGTTGGAGCAAGTGTCCGTCAAAAGTGTCCGGTCTCGACAATGACAAGAACGAGAGACGCGTTCTCTCCGTCTTCGCCCGTCTGCCGTGTCGCCGTTCCGCCTCGCGATGGGTCACTCCATACCGTTGGACTTGAGGATGCGCAGGATCTTGTTGCCCGTCACGATGCGGACCTGGGCAATGCCGTGCGAGTCACGCAGGATCACGCCAATCTGCGAGGGCGTGGCGCCCTTCTTGGCCAGCTTGCAGATCTGCTCGACGACCTGGTCGGGCGTGGTCTTGAGCCACGAGGGGGCGGTGCGCGAGTAAGGAATGGCCGAGGCGGAAATGCCCTTGCCGTTGCTGTGAAGACGACCCATGCTGGCGGTGCGGTGTGAGACGGTGGTCGAGGTGGTGCGGTGAGGTGGCTGGCGGTGGTTGTCGAGGTCGTGATGTGAACCAGAAGACGATGCAAAACGGGCGGAAAATGCGTCGTCAATTTTTTACTGGGGCCTTTTTTTTTCGTCTGCAATTCAATTTTCGCAGCTGTGGTGGGCGGAACCGCGCGCGGACACCGGAAGAACAAAAATGCGGCTGCTCAGTATTAGGGCCGTCCTGCGATTGGCTAGAGCAGCGCACGTGAAATGACTAAGCGCGTGCTGATTGCCGCGGGCCGTCGCCGCCTTTTTAACGGACCCTTTTCTGCTGCATCGCGCGTCGAATTTTTCTCTCTCATCGCCATGGGAGCGCGTCTCCCGGCGTCGCCAGCTGGTAAGTACGCAGCCTCTGCGCCCCTCCCTCTCCGGCAGCATCCAATGATGATCATCCCCATACAATTTTCTGGTACCTCTTATGTTAGGGCTCTTGCGAGTATCTCGGAGAGCCCCATGAATTCATCGGACTTCTGATTTGCTGCCCATTGCAATGCCTCTTCTGTTGCGTGTCTGTTGCATCTGAGCCGTGCTAACATGCTTGCGAGTAGATGCTGCCGCCCAGCCGATGTACGCCTGTCGACGTCGGCCAGCCCCGATTCGACTTCAGTCGAGCCAGAAGGACGTCGAGGACAGCGGGCGTGGTCCCGAGGTCAAGCTCAAGTGAACGAGACTGGGACGCGTTGCATGGCAAGAACAGGACGGTGTTTGTATTTAGCAGACTGATGAATTATGAACATATGAACATATGAGTACTCTGCTCCAGCGTAGTCAAGAGTTGCACATTTTATCCCTAACCTTGCCGAAATACATTGAAAAACAAACATATTGCGTACATGAAACGAAATGTAAAACAAACAGACAACCAGAAAGAAAAGAGAAAAAAACACCACCATGCTTCCACTACCATGCTTCCACTTCATAGTTCTCCTCCGGAAAGTACGTGGCAACCACCGTGCGGTCGGCAAACTTGCGGCCGGCCAGCGCCTTGAGCGCCTTGGTGGCCGTCTCGGGCGTGTCAAACTTGACAAAGATCTTGCCCACGCCCGGCGAGTGCTGGCGGCTGCCGCCGCTCGGGCGCGGCACCTTGATGCCTGCCACCGTGCCGTACTTGCTGCACTCGTCGCGCACGTCGTCGACAATGTCCTCGTAGTCGTCCTGGTTCACGAGCTCGTCGGCCGTGACCATGTTGAGCAGCTGCACGACGCGGCCGCCGGCGGCCGCGTCCACGGCCACGGTGCCCGCCAGCATCGACATGGCGTTGACGCCCATCTCCATGCCGGCGGCCTGCGCAATGCCCACGCTCGCCTTTTGCACGCGCAGCTTGCGGTCGCCCAGGTCCATGCCGTTGAGGCCCTGGATGGCAATGTCCGTCGACGCCGCCTCGGCGTACTCGCAAAACGCAATGCCGCGCGACTCGTCCGTGCTGCGGTCCTTGGCCAGCACAAACGCGCGCAGCTCGCCAAAGGCCACCAGCAGCTCCGTGACCTGCTCGTCCGTCAGGTACGGCGGGATGTTGGCGATGCTGATCTTGTTGGGCGTGTCCATGACCACCGTCGACACCACGCCCGCCTGGTAGCTGCTCGTGTCCACGACTGCCGGCACAATGTAGTCCTTGGGCCGGCTCAGCCGCAGCCCGCCCTGGCCGCCGCCGTCCTCCATCGCGATGCCGTCCAGCGCCAGCGCCACCGTGGCGTCGGCCGCGTCGCGGAACTCGACCAGCGCAAACGACCCGTCGCCCGCCAGCTGGCTCTGCACGCACGGGTCGCTGCCGTCAATCACGTTGAGGCCGTTGAGCTGCAGGTTGAAAAACGCCACCAGGCCGTCTTCCGTCGTGCCGGCCGGCAGGTTGGACACCACCAGCCGCTTGGCCTGCCGCGCGTTGGTCGGCTTGAGGACCGAGTTGCTGCCGCTCGAGCCGCTCACCACCCCGCCCACGCCCGGCTGCTGCATAAACGCCTGCAGCTTGCTCGGGTCCATCTGCTGCTGCTGCCGCGGCGCCCCCGGCAGCGGGAACATGCCCGACAGCTTGGCCTGCTCGGCCGTGACGCTCTCGTAGCCCGGCGGCTTCATGTCCCACTGCGTCAGCCGCCGCTTCCGCTCGAGCACCGAGACAACGTTGGCCAGGTCCGGCGTGGGCTCGCGCTTCTTGGGCGGGGGCGAGTTGCTGCGTTTGCGGTCGCGGTCGCGGTCACGGTCGCGGTCGCCCCGATCGCCCCGATCGCCCCGATCGTCCCGGTCTCGCCGTCTGCGGTCGTGGCGGTCGTCGTCGTCGCCGCCGCCGCCGCCGCCGCGCCCACGCCGTCGGTCTCGGTCTCGGTCACGGTCTCTGTCGCCCCGGTCGCCCCACGGGTCGCGGTCGCGCCGGTCGCCTCGCTCGCCCCGTCCATAGCGGTCCTCCCGTTCCCGGTCACGGTGGCTGCGCGACGACGAGTAGGCGTCCGCGTCTGGCCCTCCGCTTCCGCCTCCTCCACCGGCCGCGTCTCTCCCTTCCCGTCGCGATCCCCGTGGCCGGTGCTCCGGCGACCGCGACCGCCGCCGCCGATCGCCCCGATCGCCTCGGTCGCCTCGATCGCCTCGATCCCGGTCGCTTCTGCCGTGGTCGCGCCGCTCATCCCGGTCGCGCTCGCCGCGCTCGCCGCGTTCTCGCCGTTCGCCTCGACACGGTTAGCAAAAAAGCTTCGTTTCAGCGCTCCCCTCCCCCTGGAATGCTCACCGTTCATGGTAAAAAAGGGCGCCGTCAATCTGCAGCGACAGAGATGCGGTGGAGAGTCGATGGGGCCTTGCGTCGATGCAGCCAATGCTGTCGTGATGTCGCGGTGCCACGGTCGCCAACACGCTCGTTGGATGTTGCGTCTGCTGGCGTGGCTGGAGCTGTTCCGCTGCTGTTCGTTTTTCAAAGAGGCTGCAAGAGCCCCAGTTTTTGATCGCGTTAAACGCTAGCCTGATTTGGACTAGAACGCGCATTCTAGGACTGCGTTGGCGCAAGGCACAGAAGGCTATCTATCCCCTGAGGGAAGGAGCCGATGGACGACATCAACTTACGGGAAGCTGCGTCTTATACGTCGTACTCTGCGGGCATTCCTTTTATTTCCGATAACATATATTGATATATATATACCTCTCTTTGTATTCTCTTTTTTTCTCGCCCCCCGCCCGCCTCGATGGGCCGCCCGCCATGGCACAAGCTGCCGGTGACGCTCAAAGAGCTGTGCATCGACACAACGCTGCGCTGCGGCCAGTCTTTTCGCTGGCGAAAGTTTGACGATGAGTGGTGCGTGAAGCCGGACCGCCGCATGGGCCGCGGCAACGGAGACGGGGGGCCTCGCTGACCTGTAGGCGCTGCGCGCTGCACGGCCGCATCCTGTCGCTGCGACAGGACGCAGACTGCCTGTACTACCGCGCGACGTTTCCGGACAAAGCCAAAGGCGGCGCGGACGGCACGGCCGACGGCGCCGGCGCCGGCGACGACACCGAGGCTCTCCTCCGGGGCTACCTGAATCTGTCGGTCGACCTCGGGGGCCTGTACGCGCAGTGGTCGCGCGACGACGCCAACTTCCGCAAAAAGGCGCCCCAGTTCAGCGGCATCCGCATCCTCAACCAGGACGCCTGGGAAGCGCTGGTGTGTTTTATCTGCAGCAGCAACAACAACATTGCGCGCATCTCGCAGATGGCCCACAAGCTGTGTGCCCACTACGGCCGGTTCGTCGCGGACGTGGACGGCGAGGCGTTCCACGACTTTCCGTCGCCCGCTGCGCTGGCCGCGCCGAGCGTCGAAGCCCACCTCCGGCAGCTCGGCTTCGGGTACCGGGCCAAGTACATTGCCCAGACGGCGCAGACGCTGTGTGGCAAGCCCGACGGCTGGCTCGAGAAGCTGCGCAATCCCGCCATGCCGGGGCCGGGCACCGCCGGGCGGGCGGCAGCAAAAGCGCCGGCAAGGGCCGCCTCGCCGTCCGCCGGCTGTTCTCCCTCGTACAAAACGGCACATGAGCAGCTTCTGACGCTGACGGGCGTCGGTCCCAAGGTCGCCGACTGCGTCTGTCTGATGGGCCTCGGCTGGGGCGAGGCCGTGCCGGTGGACACGCACGTGTGGCAGATTGCGGTGCGCGACTACAAGTTCAAAAAGGCCGGGGCCGCCAAGACGTTTTCCCGCGCGATCCACGACGCCGTCGGCGACCACTTCCGGACGCTCTGGGGGCCGTACGCCGGCTGGGCACAGTCGGTGCTGTTCACGGCGAACCTCAAGTCTTTTTCCGAGCAGCTCGCGGGCGAGGGGAAAGAAGAGGCCAAGGAGGCGGTGCCGGCAGAAACGGCCGTGGAAGAGGCCGTCGCCGGAAAGAGGAAACGGAGGCCACCCAACGCAGAGGAGGCTACAGCGGCAGTGAAAGAGACGACCACAACGACACGGCCCAAGAGGAGGAGGCGGTAAGGCCGGGCGAGACTCGTACGGTTTGGGTTGCTGAGCAATCGCGTGTCATGATATTTTGTGCATTGAATAGACGGAATTGCGCGGCCGTGTCACTCTGCCTGCAACATGGCTATGGCCATGTTGTTTACGGAAGTGCATCTGCGACGCAGCGGGCAATAGGGGAGACAGGATGAGAGCCGGCGGATGGGGTAATCGAATGCCACGAAGCCAGTTATGATGAGACGGGCTGGTTTCGTGCTGTTGCCGTCCACGGGTCTGTTATGCACGTCATTGCTGAGGCCTAGGAAGAAAGGAAAGAAAATGCAGATCAAAAAAACAGACGGAGAGCAGCGCTCGATAGCACGGAAATGCATCCGACAGTGATGTAGCGAACAGATATGAAGAGGAAATCAAACTGAACATGAAATCCAATGTGAAGGAGAGGGTCAGGATCTACGGCAGGGCGGGGGAGGTTTTCCACAAGGAGGTAGATACAAGAGGACAACATACCTCGTATTGTGCAAGCGAGGTCTTGTTTTGTCCGGCTGCATTGCTTGCAACGCGAGGGCACTCTTTGTCGATGCGGTCTGAGGTCTCGGAAATACGAGGGCAAGCAACACACCCAAGCGAACCAAGTGTGCTGGAAATGTGGTTGTTGCAACGAGCCAAGACGCAAGACAACATCAGGACCAGAAAGGGGGAAAGGAAACAGTTCCGAGAGACAAGACAAGGCCAAGACTGGCCGATATTCCGACGGGCCATGACAGCCGTGCCTGTTGTTTATTTTGGGTTGTCGTCCGTTTTCTCTTCCCGTCTCACTGTCGTTTTCGCCAGTGTCGGGCTGTCCCGGGCTTGCTGTCATCGTCGCGTGTTTGCCGGGTTGCCGGGTTGTCTATGACCATTCTGGAACGCATTTGACCTCGCTTCGTACTCTATTGCAATATGTGCAACCAAAACACAGCACCGGCATTCGCTCGTCTCTTGTGGACTCGGTTCAGCGCATCCTTGCAGTCCTGCACTTGCAAGGAGCCCACTCTAGTGGACTTCCTGGGGCTGGGCTCGGGAAAAAGAGACTACTGCATGGCAGCTCTCCCAGCCTGCAGGTAAGATACTTACCTGGCCCATGCAGCCAGCTCACCGCGGTCTGTTGAATGTCACCGCAGGACGATATCACCGCAGGACGGCTGTAAAGTTGTGCTCTTTTCTAGTCTTTCCAGTTCTCCTGTCGGCTCGGCCGTGTCTGATGCTCGGCTGGTGCCTGTTGAAAGGGCGATGCTATGGGGGGTTTCGTTTGGAACCGAGACAATTGCCGTTGCAGACAGACAAAATATTACAGCGTGCAAAAATATGACCCTTGTGTCACCCGAGCCACGAGCCGCGTCTGTGGCCCGGACTCCTTCAACGAGACGTTGATATCGCAAAGAGACGGACTGCAAAAGGCAAGCGCAAAAAGGTACTTACTTGACTGGCTGCGGTCCGCTCTGGAGAGACAGGGAACAGCCGAGGAGGCCACATCCTTTGTTGATCGCCGTTGAGCATCTCGAGCAGGCTACACACATCGTATGTGGAGTGTGGTCTGTTTTATCTTTCCCGGCTCCTGCTCTTGACAGCAACTGGGCACGGGCAAAGATGGGGAAGCATAGCGGCTTTGCCACGGGCGTGTCAAACTTTCCTTGGCCGGATAGCCTGGGCTCAGGGCTTTCCCATATTGTTTCCCGATCCATACCTTACTTTGCATGCAGAGTCCTTGTATTCCGTATATGTACATACACATGTATGATGTCTCGTAGTTTGGCCGCCTCTGTCTCGACAATGACACCATAGAAATAGACACAAACGTGCCTGCCGATGACGGGCCATTCCAAGCCAGATTCGAAAACGCTTTGAAACTATGTCGTATTGCCCCTTCAACCGGCCAGTCTTTTCTCTCTTTTTTTTCTTTTCTACCGATGAGGCTGAACCAAAGGCTGAAACAGGAGCAAAAGAAGACAGTCACATCCAGGCAGGGCCTTGTCGATGCTGGTCTCGCAGGTTTTGCTCTGATTCTCGTTTGTTTGATTTCAAGCTCGCAAACGCCACCGCATCGTTTTTCTTCGAGTTTGCCCGTCCCATATTTGTGTACACTATTACTCCACTTTCTCGGCCTTGCGAGACACACCTCTCACGATGCTACCCAGTTCTTTACGTCGCAGCCGGGTTGGCCTGTGAGTGTGTTTGAAAGAGCGCTGCGTTCTCGTCTGTTCTGCCCCGTGCAACGAGAATCACAGCGCATCTTGTTTGTTATCCCGGTGTGATAGCAAGAGCCATGCTATCATAGGGCTTTGAAAACGGGCCCCGTCTAGCTCTGCGGCGGTGTTGCGACGGCGCTGGACGGCGCCGGTCGCTTCGGGCTCGCTTATACGAGTACTCGGAAAATGCGGGGCACGCCCTCAACGGCACGTGCTCTCCGGCTGATAGGGCCCTTTCTTTTCATCGTGGTTCAACATGATACCTGTTCGAGAGGCCAACTGGAAAAGAATATAAGAGTGTACATTAGCGGGAAGAATAAAAGGTCAAGAAAAGGGACAGTATTCAAATACATACAGAAATAAAATAGAAAAACTCCCACGTCGTCCTTCACAGCCGTTGCAAATCTTGCTTTTTTATTTCTTGTCTTTTTTCTCCCTTCCTTGTCCTTGAACAATCGGCTTACTGCCGTCCGTGCGCGAAGCTACGACGCTACGAGTTCTTTCTTTCTCTCTGCCGTGACTCGCCTGGCCAGCACGGCGCTTCTCCGCAGCTCATCCCTCATATTTTATTTTGTGCTTGCTTTTCAAGTACCTGCCCAGTCCTTGTATATATACAGCGTATTCTCCCCTGCCCGGCCTGTCCTTGCACGGGTTCATCTGTTGGCGCCGGATCAAGCGGCTTGGAAGTACCAGGGAGCAGTCAAGCCGGCGGACAAGATGCGAATTGCCCATATGGTGATGCGATTGTGAATTGTGATACGTGGACAGGGTGTTTGGTTCTAAAGGTGGAATATTCAACACCTCTATTTTCAGCGTTTGGCGTCCAGTCTGTCTTTTATCAAGCGGGAACGAAGATGCGTAGCGAGAAGAATATCTGTAAGAGTACGACGTATGCACATACGAGTACGTACGTCGTACTGTATGTATGTACATCGTACGGCGGCCCCCTTGCACTGTTTGATCGAGGAGCCGTGACGAGTCTCCCTTACCCTTTTCTTGGCAATCTCCACGCCGGATGCCACGCCCATCGACAATGTCGTTTTCTTCTTTCTTCTTTTTCTTTCTTTCTACTACTCTGTATTAGTTCTTTCCTTCTTTTTCGGCAACCAGAAAAGATCAGGGCCCAAGTAACAGTCACAATACGACACAACTCGACGTGTGGTTGTAGTGATGTGGACCAGGCCTGCGATTTGCCTTGCGTGAATGAGAAACAAGGGTCTATCACATTGTTCGTATTTCTCATTCTCGATTCCCGATTTCGTCTCATCGTGGGGACTTGATCGTCGTCCCTGCCCGAGTTTCGTATGGAAGGAAAAAAGAGAAAAAAAAGAAGAGAGAAAAAAAGAAAAGAAAAGAAAAGAGGAAAGAAAGAAAGAAAAAACGCACGCATCCTCTCAGCCAACTCTGTCCCCTGCCCATCCGCTAACTGGCTTTGACCGCGGCACAGGCGCAACCTGAAGATAGTGGACATCTTCCAAACACAAGACACCACCACACGACTCTACATGGAAGCCAACGCCGAAAACAGCAAGGCACTTCGAGAAAAGGTCTGACCTCACGCCATGTCCATAGCAAATAAAGGGCGTGTGCGTATGTACATGCTTTACATCCACCTGTACACGTGCTCCGAAACGTTAGCAAGGATTCTGAATAGGCTTTGAAAAGGAAAAAGAAGGAATACGACGCTGGACGATGGCCGCAAAGCACGCGTGTCAAGGAAACAGGGGAGGAGAGAAGAGTACCAAGAAAACATGCAGCGAATACGAAGGAACAATTTACAATAAAATCACAAAGGGTGAGAGTCACGTCCGTGTGCTTTACCGCAAAACTCGTCTGTGCGAATTTGGAATTTGCGTTGGTACGAGGTACACATATGTATCTTACCAGTATATTCGTGTTTGGAGCTGCGGCATCCAGTCTATTAAGAAATGTGATCTAGGCAATTCACAACGTGCACTTTCAGATACGTGGTGTGTTGCTGTCTTTTTTGGACCGTGCTTTATTTTGTCAACCTTTTTTTTTCTCCTCCTCTGAAACCGCCGGTCCGAGCATGACAAGACTGCGCGTGTTTTACCTTTAGCCCATCCCAAGTCCATTATTTTTCCTCTCCCATATACCCACTTGCCCCATCTCCGCCGCGTTGTGCCGCTGTCAGTTTGACGCAGCGAGCGTGCCGCTCTCCGGTCGCTGCACGTTCACAGTTCTGACGATTCGGTCGAACGTCCCTTTTAGCCTTCTTCTCCCCAGCTCTCTCACGTTCCTAGCCTCGTCTGGCTGCACCCGACGCCTCTCATCTATTTCCTCTTTTGTGCATTCAGTCCCGTCTTGTCTTTGCCTTTCTTGTCTTTGATCCCTGTCCCCTTTCCCTGTACCATCCTTCCTCCTCCGCACTTTGAATATGCACCTCTTTGACCTCCTCCACTCCCCGTGCACAAAGTAAAACCACTGCAAACTGTCCGAGCAGCATCGCCATATGGACAGAGGCAACGAGCCAGATCCACCATTTTCTGAGGCGCCCCACCGAACCACGAGAAACGGTTTTGAGATTGAAAAGAGGGCCAGCCTCAAAACGCCGCAACGGTCAACACCACTCCCCTGTCGTCTGTGCAACCCCCCCTGTCCGTCGTCACTTTTCTTTTCTTTGCACCCGTATCATTGCCTTTTCCGACCCTACCCTGTCCTTCATTTGTCTTGTTTCCAGATGGTATTATTCTCTTGCCACGACGACAGTCGACACCACACCTCTGTCTGTTTTGCCACGTCGGTACCAAACCCAAACGTTCTTTCGTTATTGCATAGTTCTCTTTTATGTTATTCTCCACGTTATTCTCTACGAGTTTGGTTTATCATTCGTCTCCACCGGCCCGACTCACCGAGTCAAACACCCAGCATTTGCTTTATTTTTACTCGGCCTGAACCTCGACCTCGTCTCTCGCTTCTCACGTCTTGTATCACATCTACGTTCCCCTTTATCTCCATCTTATTTCTTCTCACCCTCTTTGCATCATCCCTTTCTCACCCTCCTCTCCTTTTCCGGGCGTCTTCGTTTCGTCTTGCCGTGTGCTGCCCATCACGTCGACACGCCTGAAGCCGGCTTTTCGTCCTGAAGCTCCCACGCCGTTTCTCGCTTGACGTTGGCTCCCGGATCCGCATCGCGCACATCGCTTCGCGGTCCTCCAGACCCTTGTCTTGTACTGTACAGGTACTCTTGGCACCAAAATACCGTCAAATATTGTATTACGAGTACACACACTGTTTTCGTTTCCACCACTCCCCGGCCCTTTCTTCCTTGACATTGCGTCGTCTGTCTGCGTCCTTGTCTGCATCGCTTTTGGGGCTTACAAGGCTGTCTCCACCGGATCCTTCATCCTTTGACGAGACCTCTGGCTGGACGTTTGTCCGTCTTCTATATATTCGGACAGCTCTGCTCTTTTCTCCCCCTCTTGCCGTCTCTCTCTTCTCCTCATCATCATTATCCGCTCTTGACTCGCAACCCACCCTTCTCGTCCCACGCATTGCCAACATGTGTGACTTTACAAAAAACTACTACATCTACACGTCGTGCGTCGACCCGGGCGCCCACTACTTTGACACGTCGGTCGACGGCAGCCAGCAACATGCCTGCTCCAAGGGACCGCACGAGCGGTACATTGTCCTGCCGGGAAAATGCCCGCTGTGCTGTGGTTGAGGAGCGCTGAGAGGACAAAAGGACCACGACTCAATGTCCACGTCCACGTCCACGACACGATTCCGGCTATTACACTCTTTTGTGCCGCGCTGGGCGCACATCATCTCTCTTGCACACCATCAACCGAGGTGCCACGACAGGATCACAAACACCACGGGACAAGCGGCCCCGCCTGCTGTGTGCATCTCGCCGTGCACGAAATTCAACGGCCGTGGACGCCGCAGAATGCCTTGGGCGTGGTCCATATCCAGCATGGACAGGAAGCGGCGTCTCCTCTCTTTCTGGGGTTTGTGGGATGGGCCACAAGCAGATGTGTCTCGCGTTCACTGCCTTGTTTGATTGTCTCTTTTCTCCAACCCCCCGTCCCTTTATATCCCCATCTTGCTCTGGATAGCTTTATGGTTGCACTGTATTATTGCCCCTTTCCTGTATTGCTAGCTCTCTTTCGGTATATCTCGGTCTTGGTTGTCTATTTCTCACTCGAATTTGGAAAAGGGCGCAATGGGATCTCTTCGGCTTGAAATCTTTTGTCTCATATTCTGTCTCTGCTCGACTTTACGTTATGCGAGCGTTTCCATGCAACCTCTCTTGTTTTCTGCCAAGAATCGTTTTACAGAAGGCTTGACAGGACGTCTTTTTCTCATTTCCATTTTCTGCTTGACTTTGTGCCAGGCGCAAAGGCCACAACCCCGTCACAGAGACTAATACGTCTTGCCTTTTAACGGGGGTGACGAAAAGAAGAGTCTAAAAACAGGCACACACAACACAAAAACCGGCAAACCGAAGCGCAGAAAACAGCTTTGCTTCTTTGTCGTGCACAGGAAAAGACAGGAGGAGCACGCAACACCCCTGGCTGCCTCCTCCCCTCACGGCCGCCGCATCCTCTTGCCCTCCACAGTGCACGGCACAGCTGCTCACTGCCCACTGTCCTCGTCCGGCGGAAGCAGGGGTTGCTGGCCGGCTTGTAGGCCAGGCAGCACAACCCATCACATAGGTGGGGTGGGCTAGGTGCACTGGCAAGAACGGAGAGGGGAGGGAGCTTCCACTGTTCTCCATGATCCCTGCTCCCTCTGATGCATCCTCTGTAATCACATCGCCCTTCTTCCGAAGCTAAGCTTTTGCATGGCCGCGGGGCGGGAGCTTTCTGACTGCTGTCTGCAGCTGTCGATGCCAGTCTCTGGTACCGACGCAACTCGGGTTGCGGCCACTGTCAGTCAGATATTTGTCAGATGTTTGGACTCAGTCCGTGTGGACGGTCTGCGGGGCCTGCACGTATGCGAGGGAGTGTGAGCCGGTGTGCTCAGCCTGTCCGAGGCAGATCAAGGTGGTTTGCAGTTCTGAGGGCGTATCCACACACCATACTAACACGACATGTACCATTTGCTTCAATAGATAGCAAGCGGAGCAGAACACGAGAAGGATGATGCGTGGTGAGGGGAAGAAAGGAGACGCAGGGGGTAAAGGCAAGGTGCGCCCCAAAGGATCGAGGAACCGATTACGACGTCGGGCGAGAATGGACACGTCGAGCAGAGCTCACCCAAGACGGGCGTGCTGTGATGATGTTGTACTGGGGGATACGAAGGATCAATAGTATTTTTGTCTTTTCTATGTTGTTTCTCTGACGTGTCGTCGTTGTCCGCCTCCCTGCCTCAACTCTGGCTGCGCTTTGACCGGACCGGGGCATTCTGATATTTGGCCGTGCACGGGGAGTAGAGAACGAATGCACACGGCCAGGCTGAAGACCATGGAAGGAAATGAACATGAAAAATACCTCGACAGCGTCCGTCTTTGGAGAAACCGTCTTGATTGCCGTGCCCTCATGGGACAAAGCACGACATCCGAAATGTTAAAAAATGGGGCTCGCAGGGGATCGCAGGAACAGGAATGGCAGGATCGACGCCGGTTGGGAGCGGCCCGCAGTTGAGTTGATGCAGGTTAGCATGGAAAGGAAAGCAATGCAAAGCAATGCAAGCTGGACTCGTCCTGGGCCGTTGTTGGACGCTTCGAGCATGCTTTTTCTCTCTCTACACACGAGACGTTGTGAATTGGTGCTATTGGCGTCGGGTCAACCGTAGTCGGGACAATAAAGACGCCACAAGGGAACTTTGTAGAACACAAATACGTAGATGTAAACGCAAAACTCCGAGACAGACGCAGCCGGGAGATTGCTCTCACGACGCCACCGGTCGCCGTTGACGGCCTTTCTGACGTGGCGGCGGTATGCTGCTTTTCCTTGCCCCAGCCATGTTATCTTTGTTTGAAACATCCTTGACCGTAAGCATCAGGACTCGTTCTTTAAGAAAAGAAAGAACCGAGGAGGTTGTCTTCAGTGCTGTGAACTTCTGCCTCGGTACAGCGATAAAAGTGGACACTCTAACTTAATATCACGTGACCACGTGTCGCGCCCCGCGTCTACGGCCCAGAATTTGAGCCGCTCCGACGAGACAGCGACGGATGGCCGGCAACCACAACCACGCGACACGGCTGCCGCGGCATGACCAGCTACCGACCCGACATTGCCTGTCCGAGATGACGCCATCACCGGCAAGAGCGCGGCCCCGGGGCGCTGGGTCTGGAGGAGGAGGAGGAAGAGGAGGCGGAACCAAATTCAAACAAAGAAGCATCACGTCGATGACGACGAAGACGCCGACACCCGCAGCCTCCCGCGGCAAAGCCGGATCGTCGCCGGCCAAGGCCCTGCCGACCAAAACGATCCTCAACTTCTTCAAGAAAGTGGCGCCGCCGGAGGAGTCCATGTTTGTGCGGGGAACCGGGGGAAGTGCGGTGGAAAGCACAGGCGACGAGGACGAGGACAAGGAGGACAAGGAGAACGATGCGGCAGCCGTGCGCGAGTTTGCAGACGGCATCGGGGAAGAGGACTGCCGCTTCAACGAACGTGCCGTGTCCATCAAACGCCAGCGGCTGAGCGAGGAGCGGACATGCGCGCCGGCGCCGGCCGACCGAGGAACACGGCGAGGGCCTTTTATCGACGACTCGGACGAGGAAGAGGCAGACGCCGACGGCAGAGCGGCAGGCAGCCCTGCTCCTCCGGCCGCACAGCGCGACACACGCCTTGCCCAGTCTCCACGACTCGAAACCCACCGCTCCTTTGACGAGGCCTTTGCCAAGGCGCCAGACGAGGACGACGAGTTTGGCTTTGACGACGCGGAGTTTGCAGACTTTGACTTGAGCGCACAGGACGACGGCCTGGACGGCTTCGGCGAGGAGTTTCGCGAGCGGCGATACATGGAGGCCCAGGCGCGCCTGGAAGCCGGCGAGGAGGGCAGCGGGGACGGCGGCGACGCCGCGGTCAGCTGCCCCCTCTGTGGTGCGAGCCTGGCCGGCAGCACGGCCGAACAGGCCTCTGTGCACGTCAACCAGTGCCTGGACGGGCTGGACGGGGCGGCAGCGGACGGGGCGACAGCAGACGTGTCTCCCGGCGACGGCCCCACGACCGGCAAAGCGGCCGAAACGGACAAGATGGACGACGCGCCGGCCTCTTTTTCCGCCGCCGCTTTTTCCACCACCTCCAAACGCTTCATGCGCACGGCCCAGCCCCGGCCAGGCCAGGCCAACCCGATTGCCTTGGGGGCCTCGTCGACAGCCGCCGCCTCCTCCTCCGGCCCGGCCGGCGGCTCCGCCTTTGCCAAGCTCATGTCTGGCCATGCCGAGAACGCCGCGTGGGCGGCGGCGGCGGCGTCGGAAGCGGCGGCGCGCGGGAAGCCGGCCTACGAGCGCACGTGTCCCTTTTACAAGATCATGCCGGGGTTCGCCATCTGCGTGGACGCCTTCCGGTACGGCGCCGTGGCGGGCTGCGCGGCGTACTTTCTGAGCCACTTCCACAGCGACCACTACATTGGCCTGACGGCGCGGTGGCGGCACGGGCCCATCTACTGCTCGGCGGTGACGGCGAGCCTGGTGCGCAGCCAGCTGGGCACGGCGGCGCAGTACGTCGTGGCCCTCCCGTTTGACGAGACGGTGGACGTGCCCGGCACGCCGGGGGTGCGCGTGACGCTGATCCCGGCCAACCACTGCCCGGGGTCGAGCATGTTTCTGTTTGAGCGGCAGGTGGCGCCGGGCAAGAGCCAGCGCATCCTGCACTGCGGCGATTTCCGCGCCTGCCGGGCGCACGTGGAGCACCCCCTGCTGGCGCCGGACGTCCACGACGCGCTCGGCCGGGCGCGGCAGCAGCGCATCGACGTGTGCTACCTGGACACGACCTACCTGAGCCCGCGGTATGCCTTCCCGCTGCAGGACGACGTCGTCGCGGCGTGCGCGTCTCTGTGCGCGACGCTGGACCAGAGCCTGCAGGCGGGCCGCGAGGGCGAGTGGGCCAAGGCGCTGCGGCGCAAGGAGGGCGTCTACGACGGCAGCGGCAACGTCAAGGATTTCTTCGCCGGGGAGGGGGCCGGGGAGGGGGCCGGGAAGGGGGCCGGGGAGGGGGCGCCGGCCGCCGGCACAGAACAGCGTCCCGGCAAGCCCGCGTCGCGGAAGCGCCTGCTGGTGGTCTGCGGCACGTACAGCATCGGCAAGGAGCGCCTCTGCAAGGCCATTGCCGTGGCGCTGGGCACGCGCATCTACGCGTCGCCGGCCAAGATCAAGGTCGTCGCGCAGCTGGGCGACCCCGAGCTGACGGCGCTCATGACGGCCGACCCCACGGCCGCGCAGGTGCACATGCAGATGCTCATGGAGCTGCGCGCCGAGACGCTCGCCGAGTACCTGCAGGGGTACCGGGCGCACTTTACGCACGTGGTCGGGTTCCGGCCGTCGGGCTGGAACTACCGGCCGCAGGGCGTCGCCGCCGCGGCCGGCCTGTCGCCGAGCGCCCTGGCCACCGCGACGCTGCTGCACGCGCCGCCGTGGCGCGCCCGCTTCGGCGCGCGCGAGCTCGTGCCCCAGCGCGGCAGCACCAGCCACGCGCTGTGTCTGGGCGTGCCCTACAGCGAGCACTCGTCGTTCCGCGAGCTGGCGCTGTTCCTGCTGTCGCTGCGCATCGACCGCGTCGTGCCCACGGTCAACGTCGGCAGCGACGCCGCGCGCCGGCGCATGAAGGCCTGGACCGACCGGTGGCTGGCCGAGCGCCGGAGGGGCGGGCTGGTCCGGGCCCTGGCGAGGGCCGAGGAGGAGCGCGGCGCCCAGCACAGGCTGTGGGAGGGCAAGGACGGCGAGGGGGGGGTTGCCTATTGGTAGTCCATGGCACGGCGTGGCACGGCATACGTTCTTCTCACGTTGCTTGGTAGCATTAATCTGCTTGGATATCATTGAATCCGATGCCTGGTGGCTGGCTCTATGGGCTCATCCTGGACGGTCTTTCCGTCACACCGCACATTACCGCGCTGCTGCCGCTTTTGGTGCATTGTTTGCTGCTTCTGGTCGGCGTTAGCATACCGTTCCGTCGCTTTGCGCGGTGAATGGCCAAGACACGTACCCCTCCGCGTGGCGTCCTCGAGCAGCGGCACGTCGACGGCGGCCGCGGGCAGATGCACGTAGCGCACGACGCTGCCGCGGATAAAGACGTTCTTGACGGCGCTGAGGTGCGGGTA
Organism: Sporothrix cf. nigrograna; assembly: GCA_019925305.1. Lineage (NCBI taxonomy): Eukaryota > Fungi > Ascomycota > Sordariomycetes > Ophiostomatales > Ophiostomataceae > Sporothrix > Sporothrix cf. nigrograna. Next base: position 239,553 of record JADHKR010000012.1, on the reverse strand, counting down.
CTTGATCTCGTCGACAACCGAGATGTCGTCGAGCTTGATGTTGAGGTACTGGTCGACGGACTTGAGCGTGCCGCGGATCTGGATGTCGTTTTTGAGCTCGACCGTCACCGTCGTGTCGATGAGTGTCTTGAAGAAGCTGGCCAGTCAGCATCACGCGGGGCGGAGCGATCCTGCGGCAGAACCAAGGTTCTTTTGCCAAGACGAAGCGCATCGCGGCGCAAGACGAGACGGGTTTACAAGCCACGCGATACGCACCTGAAGAACAACATGGTGGCGGCAAACACAAAACAAAAAGAAATAGACGAATAAAAAGGTTCCGCGACAATTGGTCCTGCCGTTGTCTGCCGTTGTCGTCGCTGCGTGAATGGCCGTGATGGTCTCGCGTTGGATGTCGTCGTTTTTGGCTGCGTCTGCAGGCGGTCCACCAGCTTACATAATCTGTCTCCACGGGCCGGATTAATACTGGGTCCGGGCGCGGCTGCCAGAAACGCGACGCAAGGCAGCAGAAGCTTGAGGTAAGCTCTGGCGGAGCCAGCATTTGCCGCCGCCACATCGCATCACCGCACATCACACATCAACATACACGCCTCGACAACGACGACACGACAACACCTCTGGCAACCACCGCCCCGGCTCGTTGGCAGCGCTCCTTGTACACCAACAAACCAACGGACGAACAGCTGACTTTTGCGACCGTCAGAGCCATCGCCAACCTCGTCGTCGACCTGGACCTCGATCCGACACGTTCTCTCCGCACCTCCCCTCCCCCCCCCTCCCCCCCCGTTACCCAGCCGCCGCCCTCCACAATGGCCGACCAAGAGCGCGAGCACGCGCTGGCGCAGTTCAAGGAGCGGCTGATTGAGTCGCGCGAGTGGGAGGCCAAGCTCAAGGACCTGCGGCTCGAGATCAAGGGCCTGCAGCGCGAGTACGACCAGACAGAAGAGAACATCAAGGCGCTGCAGAGCGTGGGCCAGATCATCGGCGAGGTCCTCAAGCAGCTGGACGAGGAGCGGTTCATCGTCAAGGCGTCGTCGGGCCCGCGCTACGTCGTGGGCTGCCGCTCAAAGGTCGACCGCGCCAAGCTAAAGCAGGGAACCCGCGTGGCGCTGGACATGACCACGCTGACCATTATGCGCATGCTGCCGCGCGAGGTCGACCCGCTGGTGTACAACATGTCGCTCGAGGACCCGGGCCAGGTCAACTTTGCCGGCATCGGCGGGCTCAACGACCAGATCCGCGAGCTGCGCGAGGTCATCGAGCTGCCCCTCAAGAACCCAGAGCTCTTTTTGCGCGTCGGCATCAAGCCGCCCAAGGGCGTGCTGCTGTACGGCCCGCCCGGCACGGGCAAGACGCTGCTGGCGCGCGCCGTGGCGTCGTCGCTCGAGACCAACTTTCTCAAGGTCGTCTCCTCGGCCATTGTCGACAAGTACATTGGCGAGTCCGCCCGCCTGATCCGCGAAATGTTTGGCTACGCCAAGGAGCACGAGCCCTGCATCATCTTCATGGACGAGATCGACGCCATCGGCGGCCGCCGCTTCTCCGAGGGCACGTCCGCCGACCGCGAGATCCAGCGCACGCTCATGGAGCTGCTCAACCAGCTCGACGGCTTCGACTACCTCGGCAAGACCAAGATCATCATGGCCACAAACCGCCCCGACACCCTGGACCCGGCCCTGCTGCGCGCCGGCCGCCTCGACCGCAAGATTGAGATTGCCCTGCCCAACGAGGTGGGCCGCCTCGAGATTCTCAAGATTCACGCGGCCAGCGTCGTCACCGAGGGCGACCTCGACTTTGAGAGCGTCGTCAAGATGAGCGACGGCCTCAACGGCGCGGACCTGCGGAACGTCGTGACAGAAGCGTACGATCTTTTCCCTGTTTGCTTTTCTTTTCTTTTTTTCTTTTGTTTTTTTTCCTTTCCCTCGCTAACATTTACAGTGGCCTCTTCGCCATCAAGGACTACCGGGACGCTGTCAACCAAGACGACTTCAACAAGGCGGTGCGCAAGGTGGCCGAGACCAAGAAGCTGGAGGGCAAGCTGGAGTACCAGAAGCTGTAAAAGGGAAAATGTAGCGAGCAGTTTTATATCATTTCATCATGGGTTGCTTGCCGGCGGCGGCTGCCGCCGCCTTGTTGCATTTGCATTTGCGTGTATCAATAGAATCTGGGTCTGTTTATTTGCAAGTCCAGGCCGACCGGAGGCGCGGCGTGAGCGCCCAACAGCATGTTTACCAGAGGCGCGGCGTGAAGTGCTCAACCGCATATTTACCGGATTTTTATTGCCACCAAGGTGCCAAGCCGGGTGCAAAAGCTTATGCTTGGCCGTGCTGGACAAACAACGACAGCGAGCACAGAGGTCTAGCGCATGTTTGTCGAGCTTCCTTGGCATCAGACACAGCGACATGTCCAAAGAGCAGCCAGCAGTACTGTGCCATTCATTCCACGGTCATTTTTGGGTTCTTTGAAAGAAATCTCTCGGAGGGGGGACAGCATTCTCCTGCAACGCCCATCGTGTCTCGACCTATGGACCCTCACCAGTCACCTCGTCGTCGGTCACGATTATGGCAGGAACAAGCCGGGCTATGAGGAACAAGAGACGGAGTAGCCGGAAATAGAAATCACGGAGCAGATGTGCCCAGTCGCAGGAATCGGGCAATCAAAATGCCAAAACCAGAGTGGACTGCTGAGAGCTGAACACGGCATGATCCCACAACGACGTCGCCTACGCGGTAATATACGGAAGAGGACAAACAGAGTAAATCGCGTGTCAGTCGCGGGCATGAGTCCCCTGCCATGTCCTTGTATCCTGGTCATCATGCGCTGGCGGAAAGAAAAACGTGGGGAGCATGAGCAAGCTGCGGTCGGTGAGACTAGAAGAGAAAGAGAGAATAAAATCTGTGCCTGATGGGGCATCATGCATATGCGCGAGGACTGTGTGCAGGCCTCGTTCAAGCTTTGTGGACATGATCAGCGTTAGGCCGGGCTAAGCGGGCAATGAGGCCGAGACGTCCAGACATAAAAAAAAAAAAAAAAGACGGCAGAGGAAACACAGACAGACTATCCCGGCTATTATAAATTTTCTTCATATGTATGGATATGTACAAGACCATCAACGCCTCTTGGAGACAGGCCCTCTGACAGGCAATTCGACCAGTCTTTCTCAGTATCTGCCAGAATCATTAAAGGCCAATCATTCTGGCATCCACACAAACGGAGACAAATGAGTGACTGACAGAGTGAGACGATCGGTAAAGGCGGAATCGGCACAGAAATAACGCTCTCAGGGAGAGGTAAAATGAAAACAAAAACGAGTACGGCTAAAACCTCGGTCAAGCTAGCGTGGCCGTCGACGGCGAGAAAACAAGGCATGGGGGTAGAAAGGCTCGGCAGAGGACGACAAAGTAAGGTACGACGTATATTACGTTGTAGGATGATGGGCGGAGACACCGAATAGAAACAACGACAAAGACAGCGAGAGGGCATGAAGACAGTACATATACGGAGTAGATCGCCGTATTCGATTAGCAGTAGAGAAGAAACATGAACAGCGAGATTCGAAGTAAGAGTAATAGTCAACAAATAAAAGCCTTCTCAAAATAATCGTGTGGTAAACAATGTCTCTCTTATATACGAATTTATCGTATTTTATCTAATTTATTGCTTCCCGGATCTCTGCACGCAAAACTCCGACGATGGGCAAGTCTTGGCCTACGTACGTCGCACTGGGCAAGCTGGAAGGAAAGTGATGCATCTTTACCGTGCAGGCACGAGTACCCAATTGGTATGGCATGGCATACGATACAAGTACACCCCTGCAGGTGGATGGGGTGGCGGGTCACCCGTTGTCTGGGATTCAAAGCATATGTACGAGTAAAAGAAAAAAAAAAAACGTGCGCCAAACACTCGACCTGGATGGGTCCACGTCGGTGGCGGAAGGGGGACCGGCAGGCCGGGGTGTAGTGGAGGAAGGAAGGGACTTGGAGGGGGGGTGTCCTTTTGGCTGTCGACGATGTGAGGGGGGTACCCTTAACAAGCCTGTCTTTGAATTACTCGTACTGCATCTTGCACCATACAGAGTATGGTATTTCCCCTCGTTTCTCTTTATTCGCTTGAGAATAGTGCTCATGCACACTGGCAGGCCAAGAGAGATTGGGAATGCACTCGAGGGTAAGAACAGAGGTGGCAGAACAGGGAGTGTGGGCGGCGGGCTGTGGGCTGGAGGGCGTGAGGACGGAATGGATTACAGAATACCGCAGAGACCAAGAAGAGACGCAGAGAGGGCATCTCATGCGGAATGAGGGTCCAATACCAAGGCCGCCAGAGAAACGAGGCGCCGTATCGTCCGGCGGCAGGCGGGGCGCTTGCTGCATCTGTAGGCTCTGTTCGTCCTTCTCACCTTTCCCTCGAGTGTGAGGGCGTCTCCAGTCTTGGCGACGACGGTCGCGGCCATCTCCCGCGCTCTGGCACCGCGCCCTTGTGGGATGGCAAGCTTTGCCCAGAGATAAGACGGCCCTCCCCAAGTGAATACCCATGCCCAGCAGGGCGGGAAGAGTCCACGATGCCATCGCCAAGAATACCAAGGCCGGCCGATCTGGGGTGGTGGACGGGAAGGAGAGGCGGGTAAATATCTTGGGGAAAGATGAAGGCTACGTCGCTTGGTGGTGCCGGTGCCAACTTGTGATGGCACGGTGGTAGGGCCGGGAAACAAGGGACCAGGTCCAATATCAAAACGAGAGAATACAAGGCAAAGACCCAAGAAGCAAAAGATAGCAAAGAAAGAAGACGACAAAAATTATGTGCTCTTGTACCGGGGCTTTGTTTGAGCTGAAAACAGATCCTAGAGTCAGGGCACGCCGAGTGAAGGGCACCAGGGACCGAGGAACAGGAATGATGTGCGTCGAGAAGGCGAACTCGGAGAAGAAAAGAGCCAACTGCCAACGGCAACAAGGGCCAGCCCGCCAACCTTACAATTTCGCTCTTCCCGGGCCTCTCTGTTTTATCTTTAGTGGTAGGCTCTTATACGTACGAAGCAGAATGAAAGTAGGATTCACATAATTGTATCTTATGAGCTGATGAAGATGGGAGCAAAGAGAACAAAAAGAAACGAGCAAAAACTAAAAAAGAAAGGTTAAACTAGCCAATCAAAAGCCGAGTTGCGTCGACGTGCGTCGACGCGACACGTGCATACGAGTACATGCACCCAACTCCGGCAGCGCCGTTCAAAGAATATGCACCGCAAAAGACAGCTTCTTGCAAGAAAGTCGTTGGACGTTGCAGTGTCAGAATTTCTACCTCACAAGTTCGTCGTACAGTGGAAGAATGGCTATTGTGTGGTATCAGACCGGCCACGACAGCAAGAACTGCACCGACGGGATATACTCGTACTCGTACGTTTGCGAGGACAGTTGTCGACAACGACTCGATACGGCGCCTCGAGATGCCTGAAATAGAAACGCCGTCAACTGCCATAAAATGTTGAAAGGAAGGAGTAAGTCATGGTACGCGGCGTCTATGCAAAACTTGGCGGGCGAGCATGTATCTGTACACGCCAACACGCTGGCGACGAGCACGTGGGTAGTCGTAGCGATATGCTTTGTCGAGACGAAGGGAATGGTGGGGCAGCCTCGCACAGCCGCCCACCCCTCGGCCCGGCTGCGCACCTTTGCGCGGGGATCTCGCTGGTGGCCTCTCGTTGGCACACGTGTGTAGATCCGGCGCTCTTATTGGCTGAAAACCCTGGAGTCTGGGACGCTGTGAGATTCGGGCCCCGACCCGCTAATCTACACTTCCGGCAGGAAACCAAGTGGACAAAGTGGGGCGGCAACGAATAACCTCGACGACGGAGCCGGAAGGAGCGATGGAGGGGAGGGGGGTGGAGGACCTTGGCGTCGGCGACGACAAGAGGAGCACGCGAGCACTTTTCACGACGAGACAGCGCGGACGACTGCGGACGACGAATGGGATGGAGAAACTGGTGGGGAGACAGAGTGCGTCGTACGTCGTACTCGTATGGATGTTGCTCGTATGTCGACACTGCAGCCGAATGACCGACGGCAGTCGAGGCCACCGACAGCAAGAGCAGCTAGGCTGGGAAAGAGCGAGGGAGAGGCACTGCAGGTTCGGGCATCAATTGATGACGGTTGGGGGGGGACGGAGCAGGAAGTGTGTGTTCCTTCCGCCTCGCTACGAGCACATTTGTACGATTAGACGTGTTCTCGCAGCACGTGCTGACGGCGTGACAGGAAGGAGCGATGAACACTGTCAATCGTTAGACCGCTCAGGCAGAAGCAACGCAAGTCAATTGGGAGGAGATAATGTTGCAGAAGAGCGGTCTTATCCTGCAGCACAGAAAAAGGCGCAACCAAACGAAGTGAAGCAAGACGCAAGCCAGATGGGCCTCCAAAGCTGTGATCCAAAATTTCTGCTTTGATCGCAACGGCAGGCCCAAAGAGCTTAGCGCAAGGCCCAGCCAGGATGAGGCTAGCCTATTCGGGCCAGTCTGACTCGGGCTCTGTTGTTTCCTGGGGCGGTTGTTTCATTCCTCTCAACGATCTACACATACAATACTCCGTTGTTCTGACTGACGGACCACGCTGCTTCTCTGCGTCGTACTATAGGGTCAAATCCGTGACCGAGCGGCTTCGCGATCGGGCCAATCCAGCGGGCGGAAGAAATGGATGTGCTCGTAAAGATGGAAGGAGCGACCCCACCACCTGTCCGCGGTACATCACGGCCGCAGCAAACGTTGCAGGCGTCTTGTAGATGTGCAGTGCGGCGGTTTCCCGCCGTGACAGGAGAAAACAAGCCTCGCGGAAGGGGCGAGAAAAACGCAACAGGCCGTCGAGAGGCAAGTACGACGCACCGCCGAGTAATCCAGCCCACAGCACGCGGCATGGCCTGCCCCACGGGCGGTCGCCACAGGCGCCTTTCTTAGCCCACCTCGACTAGCTCAGGCGAGAAAAAAGACATTGCCGAGAAAGGAAAGAAAGCGAACGGCAGGAACGAAGGACGTCCATTGCCAAGCTAAGACACTGCGCGCAGAAAAAAGTATATCAAGCTTGCATCGCCGTCCGTAATGATCGCCTTGTCTGTCTCTTTCCCCTTTCTTCCCTCCAGGATGCTCACCGTGTCTCCCACCACACAATCGTCTTGAGAGTCCCCCGCGACTAGGTCCGCGGTCTGACTGATATCAGTCGTCTCCCCCTTCTCTCCTTTTCCTAGTCACCGCCATGTCCGGCTACATTCAGCACCAGCCGGTGCACTCGGCCGTCATTGGACAGATCCCCGTCCCGCACGGTCCCGAGACCGGCGCGGAGACGGAGACGTACCCCATGGGCCCCGAGGGCCTCTACACGGAAGAGCAGGAGCGCGAGATCTTCAAGTACATCACGCACCCCGACGACAGCTTCGACGACGCCGGCACGTACTGGGCCGACCTGCCGCTGCTGAAGCGCATCTCGTTTGTCAACAAGGTCAACAACGCCGAGGCGCTGTCGGAGCTCAAGGCCACCTGGAGCCTGTTCAAGCGCGATCCCCTGGGCCCCGTGACCTGGTACTTTCGCAATGCCGTGCTGCCCGGTGCCGGCCTCGGCCTCGAGGGCTACGTGCTGTTCTCGATTGGCAACCTCTCGCCTCTCTTCAAGGCGGCCTGGCCGTCGTGCTGGGGCTCTTCGCCCACGGCCTGCGACACCAACTGGATTGCGGCGGTCACGTACCTCGAGGTCATTGGCATCATGATTGGCCAAATGTCTGTTGGCGTGCGTATTCGTTCCGGCATCAACAAGCCGTTATTCTTTTTCTTCGTTTCACTAACGCGCCCAGGTCATTGGTGATTGGATTGGCCGCCGCTGGGGTCTGATCCAGGACGCGCTGATCATGTTTGTCGGCCTGCTGATGCTCACGGCGTCGTGGGGCCTGACGCTGCAGGGCTGGGTGATCTGCTACGCCTGGTCGCTCTTCTTTTACAGCTACGGCGTTGGCGGCGAGTACCCGATGACGGCGACGTCGTCGATGGAGAGCGCCGTGGGCTCGGGCAAGCTGTCGACGCGCGACGACCGGCTGCACCGCGGCCGCAAGGTCACGATGGCGTTTCTGATGCAGGGCTGGGGCCAGCTGGTCAACCAGGGCCTGCTGATCATCCTGCTGCTCATCCTGCACCACGGCGACGGCGACCCGCCGTACAGCCTGTCGTCGGTGCAGTGGACGTTCCGGCTGTCGTTTGCCTTTCCCGCCGTGGGCACGCTGTGGCTGGTGTACTACCGCACGTACAAGATGCCCAACGCGTCGCGGCAGCTGCAGATGGTCAAGAAGCGCGCCAACGTCACGGGCTACGACGTCAACTCGCTGCGCACCATCTTCAAGCACTTTGGCGGCCGCATCCTGGCCACGTCGGGCGCGTGGTTCTGCAACGACGTCTTCTTCTACGGCAACAAGCTGTTCCAGTCGCAGTTTATCAACGTCATTGCCGACAACCCCAAGAGCGTCATGGTCACGTGGGTGTGGAACATTTGCAACTGCATCGTCTCGCTCGCCGGCTACTACCTCGCCTGCTTCCTCATCGACAACAAGCTGTACGGCCGCAAGATGATGATGCAGGTGGGCTTCCTCATGTGCTTTATCTTTTTCGTCGTGCCGGCCTTCCACTACAAGTACTACTCGGGCCTCGACGGCATCCACGCCTTCCAGGCCATGTACTTTTTGTCGTCCTTTTTCAACCAGTTCGGGCCCAACTCGGTGACCTTTTTGGTCGCCGGCGAGGTGTTCCCCACGCCCGTGCGCGCCACCGCGCACGGCTTCTCGGCCTGCATCGGCAAGTCGGGCGCGCTGCTGGCGTCGGTGCTGTACAACTACATTGACACGCAGACCAAGTTCTACGTCGTGCCCTGGTTCGGCCTTGCCGGCATGCTGATGACGTTTATCTGGCTGCCCGACACCACGGGCCTGGACCTCAAGGAGCAGGAGCGGCGCTGGAACTACATCAAGGACGGCCGCGACGCCGAGTACCACGGCATTGCCGTGCACCCGACGCACCTGTCGCTCTGGGAGCGCCTCTGGGGCGTGGGCAAGTACTACAACCCCGAGCTCGACGCCAAGGCCAAGATCCAGGACCTGCGCGCCGACTGGGAGGCCCGCGAGAACGCCAAGCGCGAGGCCGAGGTCTCGGGCACGCACGAGGACGTGGTCGACGACAGCGGCCTCACCGACGACGCCCACCGCTTCTTTTTGCACACGTCGCCCAACAGCCCGTTCATGGCCGGCCAGGCCGGCAAGGCCAACGGCGTGCTGGAGGACATGATGCTGCCCAACACCAGCGAAAAGGCCAACGGCAGCTCCGAGGGCTCGCAGTAGAAGGAGCCCTCCTCGCACTGTTTTTGTGATTCCCACTTGAGCGTCTTGCATTTGGCATAGGACCGATTTTGCCTGTTCTCTTTGTTCTCTGACCACCGTTGTTGTTTTTCAGGACGGGCTGTAATAGACTTTACTAGACTATGATACCTCGCACATTCAACGTCATTGCATTGTTCAACGTTGTAACACGATGATATGATACGCCAACGATACACTGCAACGAAACGTGACGTCACACTGTAACTGTAAGACGGCAGCTGTTCCGGTGTTACCGTGCATTGTAGCGCTCTCGATACTGTAATCTCAGACACATCTCCCAAGGCGCTGAGACATGCCATTCCAGTCGACATGATGACTGAGGCGGCGCCGAGTTTGTCGTGGTCATTCTGCACGGAAACGTTTGTCTTGAGTGAAAATCAGTGAAAGTAGTCGCAGAGTTTATGTAATCTTTTTTTTCACCAGTCATTTGATTGATTATTTTCATTCATCTACGACGTATTTTACTACCTTTTTGAAGCGTGGCTGTGCGCTGAGCGCGAAACACGGTCCACCCGACGGTAGAATACGAAGCACAAAAAAGACGTGATGCCGGGAGATGCAAAACACCTACGCGGTCTCGTCGTCGCCGCGGGCCCAGAGTGATCCGTCTCTCTCGGAACAGACCCTAGACCTGCCCAAACGAGAAGACGTTGCGAGGCAACACAGCGAGGAACACGGCAAGGCTGTGTCCGGCATGTTCTCCAGGAAAAGCAGCAGGGTCTCCGGATTGGCCCCCGTATCCACAAAAGGCGACATGTAACGGCGCAGTGGTAGGATGTGCAGCTGGGGTTGCAGCGGCATCGCAGGGCTGCTCACCTTACCCTCGACAGGGAGGGTCTACGGCCAGGATTCTCCAGCTAGGGAAAAAAAGCTTTGTGTCTGTGAGTGGTGAAACAGCCTTGCATGTTTTACTCGTTTTGAGAGTGCAGAAGACAGAGTTCTTACCCACCGTTTCATCGAGCTGTTGCCGCCACCAATTGACGCGAAAGGAAGCGCCAACCATCAGCGCCTGCTGAAGCCGCAGCGGCCACCCATGTCTTGGATGTGTTTCGGCGTCCGTGGGCTCCCGCGGCGACGAGGTCGACCACTGCACAGCCTGCCTATTCGAAGCTTTTTTTATTTATTTATTTATTTATTTATTTTTTCGTTTCGCTAGTTGCCCGTCTTCTGGCCTTCCTGTTTTGGCGTCCGCCCTGTCCCGCCCAGGTCGTTTCACATCATAGCACTCCACATCCTCACTTACACGTAGTACATATACATAGTACACCACCCTCCGCACTTCCCCTGGACGGCCCTGGTAGGCAGCCAAGGAGCGAAGGAACAAGAAAGGAAAGAGAAAAAGCTTCTCCTGTCCTCTGTATGTTTCGGGGCGACTCCGCAGATCCACAGATCCACAGATCCTCGATTCGCCGACGGGAGACCATCGCCAGCCTCACATCTGCCGCGGCGATCCAGAGGCTCTGGACGTCGCTCCGGACCAGTGGTGAAAGTAGCTGTCTCTCTTCTTTGTCTTTCAATTTCATTCGTATTATTTGAGTTGATTATCTATTTTATCTATTTTAATTTCATCCTTGTCGTCAGTACCTCCGTCGCGCTCATCAGCCTCTTCTCTTTTGTTCCTTTGAAACAGTCACGCCGCCCATGGCCTCGTTTCTGCTGCGGCCGCTGCGTCCCACGGGCCTTTCAGCCCTCGTATTCTCTGACTTCATTTGCAGTACGAGTAAACGGGTCTCGTCTTGGCGTTGTGATGCGGCCTCCTACCGGGTGGCTGTTTCAAGTCATGGTGAAGGATGAAGACCGGCGGGAGCAAAGAAAAGCATAAGGGCGTTAACCTTGTTTTGTTGCCGTCTGTCCTGTCGTAAATGTATAAAGCTCCCATCGTCTCCCTCTGGTCATGTTCTTTTTCCATCATCAAATCACACATATCTCTTCTCTTCTCGTCTCCTCTTCTCGTCTCCTCTTCTCTTCAGCCGATTGACTCGTGCTCTTCCACCAACGATTGATTCGTTTGCTTTCACTTTATATAATTCGCTTCCCTCTCATCAGCCAAGATGCTCACCAAGGCTCTCCTCATTCTTCTGGCGTCTTCGTCCCTCGTCGCCGCGCACGGCAAGATTGCCGTGATCCAGGGCGACGCCGGCGGCAACACGACGGGCATCGGCATCCAGGGCGGCGTTGTCCCCGGCGCGGGCCCCAACTCCAAGACGGAGGTCGACACGACCGTGTTCAGGTCGGTCAAGGCGCAGACCAACGGCCTGGGCCGCACGACCGGGCAGGGCAAGAACACGGTGGCGATGGTGGCGCAGGCCATGGCGCTGTCGGGCGACACGCTGCCGCAGGTGTCGTCGAGCAACGGCTCGCTGTCGGGCACGTACCACATTGTGACGACGGACGGCGCGGGCCCCGTCAAGGCGGTGCTGGACACGACGGGCACGGGCAACTTTGCCGACGGCACGCTCATGGACGTGACCACGCAGGTGCCGGGCCGCTTTGGCGAGATCACGCCGAGCGGCAACGTGGTCCGCCGCGCGCTCGAGCACATGGGCGTGATTGCCAAGCGCGCCGCCAACGTCAACCGGGACTATGCCGTGGCCGTGGCCGTGCCCGCCGGCACGACGTGCACGGGCACCGTCAACGGCGTGTCCAACGTCTGCCTGGCCAAGATTGCCAACTCGAACCCGGCGGGGCCCTTTGGCGGCGTGGTGGCGTTTCAGATGGCGGACTCGGCCGCTGCGTCTGCGTCTGCGTCTGCGTCTGCGTCTGTGTCAGCGTCTGTGTCTTCTGCGGCCAGCACGGCCACGGCCGTGTCTGCCAAGGCCGGCCGGCGCGCTCTCCGGTTCGAGGCGTAGTGCACAGGCGTTGCAGTCCAGGTGGCTGTGCTGTGACGAGCGAGAGGTGAAGGACGTGACGGAAGAGCAGGACAGGTTCCATGTACATAGACAAGGCTGCGCCTTGGGTAGAAGAGACGGCTTATCAATTATGTGCCTGAAACGTGCCTGCAGTGCGCGAAACTGTTTAAAATGGGTCAACGCCCATCACTCGGCCGTCTCGCTTCGCTCGCGGCCTCGTGCTCAGTGCTCCAGCACAATGTCCTTTCCCCTCTCCCAGTTGCGCAGCGCGTCGTCAATGTTGACCCAATACCGCAGACGCACGGCCTCGCGGCGCGCGGCCTCGGCGTCGTCTGCGGCGAATGCGTCGGCCAGCGCGGCCTCGCTGGCGGCGATGCGCTCGTTGTTGGCCGCGCGGATGGGCTCGAGGTCGTCTTCGGTCTGCGCCTGCTCAATGGCCTCGCGCACCTCGAGGACGGCCATGAGCAGGTCCGTCGCGGCCGGCCCGACGACGGTCGACTCGTCGCCGGCCAGGTCGATGCCGTGCCGCTGGCGCAGGAGGTACTGCGCGCGCAGCAGCGGCGACGCCAGCGTGCGGTAGGCCTCGTTGATGCGCGACGACAGGGCCTCGGCGCGCGCGCGCGCCGACGAGTGGCTGCCGCGGCCGGTCGAGCCGCCCTCGTGGTGGAAGTCGGGGTGCGCGGCGGCCTGCAGCTGCAGAAACTCGGACCGGAGGGCGCGCAGGTCGACGGCAAAGGGGCCGGCCGGCGGCGGGCCCTGGGCCAGCGTCTTGGGGAAGAGGGCGTAGAACGACGGGAGCGCGCGTTTTGCGGGCGGCGGCGCGTCGGCGGCGGGCTGCGGGCGCGCCGGCGCCGCTGCCCGGGGGGTGGACGAGAAGAGACGGGGGCGGAGAAGAGGCCGAGCGGGCGAGGAGGCCAACCACATTGACGACGGCGAGGTCGAGGCCGGCGCGGTCGAGGCCGTCGTGGATCGCGAGAGGCGCCTCGCGGCGCGTGCGCATTGGGCGCAGAGCGGCGCGGCAGACGCGCGGCAGCGCAGCGCAGAGAAAGGCATCGGGCGAGGGCGAGGGTCGGCGATGCTGTTGTCGAGGGCGCAATGCAAAAAATGATGTTGAGGTTTGCAGCGAGGCTAGGATGACGTAAATGTGACTGCGAACAGTTGTCACGTGACGAGGTCGAGACCCACAAAGAGCAATACGCAAAAGCATAAATCGTATATTACAACTGCATGGACGCGTAACGATCCTTGTACACTGCCTGTACCCTGCCTGTACCCTGCCTGTACACTGCCTGTACACTGCTTGTACACTGCTTGTACACTGCCCGTTTGTCACATCAGCTTGACGGCCCTTGTCCGCCCGCGCTCGGCATGCCACCACCGCGGGCGGTCCTTTTTCTGGGGCACGGCCCAGTCGGCGTTCCACTGGCCGGTGCAGCCGTGTGCGTCCTTGTTTTCGGTGGGTTCGTTGCTGGCGCTGCTGTCGCTGTCGCCGAGAAAGTCGCTGACGGACACGAGGCCGCCGTGCTCGTCCGAGGCGCCGGGGTCGGGCTGCAGCCAGTAGGTGATGGGGCTGCCGACGGTGCCGACGTAGCCGGCGAGGCCGTACTTGTCGACGAGCCGGCCGTCCTCGTCGGTGACGTTGACAAAGACGCGCGGGCAGCGGCGCGACGCGTCGATGCGCGCCTGCGCGGCGGCGCGGCTGTGCTGGAGGTTGCTGCACACCCAGGCGGAGGCGGCGGAGGCGGCGGAGGCGGCGGAGGCCGCCGACGACGCTGACGCCGACGACGCCGACGAGGCTTTGGAAAGCGTAAACGAGGCGCTGCTGTTGGACCGCGAGTGCCCCAGCGAGGAGGAGAAGATGGACGACAGCGATTCCGAGTGGCGGTGGCGGTGGCCGGCCAGGGAGAGGGACAGCGGCGGCGACGTCGACGGCGCGGCCGGCGAGCCGGGCGGCGGCGCTCGGAGGCGGTCGCGCGGCAGGTCGGCGCGCTCCTGCGGCCGGCAGAGCGCCTGGAACAGCCCCTCGGGGTCGGCGGGCGTGCGCAGCTGGCGGAGCGCGGGAAAGCCGCCGGCCTCGATGCTGCGGGCCAGAACGACGTCGCCCGCGAGGCCGCCCGCGGACGCAGACGGCGACGACGCAGACACAGACGACGGGACGTCCCAATGCAGCTTGGCGAGCGAGGGCGAGGCCAGGTAGGGAAAGAGCCAGATGACCTCGCCGGGCGGGAGGCGGGGCGCGTGCGGCTGGACGACGGTCAGCGCGCGCAGGCGGTCGAGCTTGGCGAGCAGGCGGGCGAGCGCGGGCAGCGCGTCGAGGGCCATGTGGACGAGCGAGAGCGCCTCGAGCGCGCGGCCGGCGGCGGCCTGGGCGGCCTGGGCGGCCTTGGCGGCGTACGCCGAGAGGCCGTCGGCAGACACGCCGGGCAGGCGCACGAGGCTGAGCCGGCGGAGGGGCGGGAGGGCGAGCAGCGCGGCGTCGTCAAAGGCGGCGGCGGGCAGGCCGGACAGGTACAGGTTCTGGAGGGCCGGCAGGTACACGAGCGCGTCGCCGAGCAGCGTGGCGGGCGTCAGCGTGGCGCCGGGGCGGCAGTGCACCGTCAGCGAGGCCAGGGCGTGCCAGTGGATGTGGTGGTTGAGGAAGCGGGCGCTCTGGCGGGGCAGGAGGGCCGCTGTGCCCTGGGCGTCGTCCGCGTCCGGCGGCAGCGGCGCCACGACCCAGCAGGCCTCCCTGAGGCGCGTGCGCGTCGACAGCGCCGCGGCCAGCCGGCTGTGCACGGCGTGGTCGTAGGCCGGGTAGTAGCCGGCGAGGCGCTCGAGGTTGGGGCAGCAGGCGACGACGGCGGCCACGAGCGTCTCGTAGTCGGCCGCGAGCGTCGGCGCGGCGGCGGCCGGCGGCAGCAGCGGCGACGCGTACGCCGGGGGCACGCGCAGCGAGCGCACAATGGCGGCAATGTGCGGCCGCTCGCGCAGCGTGCGCTGCAGCAGGGCCAGGCGGCTGCCGCCGAGCAGAAAGGCCTGCTGGGCGGCGGCGCGGTCGCGCGGCGTCTTGTGCTTCTTCCGGGGCAGCGCGCTGGGCCGCGCGTCGCTGCCGGCAATGTCGATGCTCTCGTACAGCGCCGCGCGCGCGTACTTGAGCATCTTGCGCGCCGCGAGCGCCATGCTGCTGGCGTCGCGCATCCAGCAGGTTGCGCAGGTCGTGCCGGCCGCGCCGGCCGCGTCGCCGAGGTGGGCGTCTTTCAGGCGGTCGAGGATGAGCTCGAGCACCTCGCCCGGCAGCGCGGCCAGCATCTCGCCGGGCGCGCGGCGCGGGAGCGGCTTGGCCGGCTTGATGGGGGCCGGCCGCTGCCACTGGAACGGACGCGCGAGGCCGGGGCCGGGCGTGTGGCCGGCCGTCATCTGCGTGTATGCCTGGCGCTGCATGCTCCGGTCGGTGCGCCGCACAAAGTCCGCGGTCGACTGCAGGGGCGGGCCATACGACTCGACCAGCGTGCGGCGGACAGGCGTGTCGGCGCGCGGGGGAACGTTTTGGTTTTGTAGGCGGGCCGCCGCGTCGTCCATTTTGCGGTCCTTCCTGTCGTTGCGCTCTGCCTGCCAAGGCAGCCTCGCCAGACTCGGCGGACTCGTCGGCGGACTCGCTGGCGCAGGGCCGGCGCGGTGCAGTGGGGAGGTGGGAAAGGAGAGGGACGAGAAAGCTGCCTCGCGGTCTGTATCGTGGAAGCTGGGCAGTTAGTTTCTGTGTTTTCTTTCTGTCGTTTCTTTCTGTCTTTCTGTCTTTTCTTTCTTGGTTATGTCTTCTGTCTTGTCTTCTCTGTCTTGTCTTTTGTCTTCTGTTTGCTCAAACAAGCGCCGGGACGACTCAAAGAAGCTTAATTCGTTTCGGACGGCTTTCACTGAAAGCGGAAAGGACAAACGCAGGGTCAACGGCTGAAGAGGACGGCGTGGGAGCGCAATCTTAATTCAGGGCGAGGGGCAGGCTCAGCCCCGACGAGTTGTGGTGCATTGGATGGTGGTATGTGGCTTGAGGTGCTGTTTCTTTTTTTCATCTTTTTTTTTCTCTTTTTCATCTTTTTTTTCATCTCTCTCTTTTCATCTTTTTCCATTTCTCTCTTTTCATCTTTTCTCTTTCTCTTTCTCTTCTTTTTTTCTTTTTCTTCGTCTTTCATCCTTTCTCTTCTTTTCTTTCTTCCCCCACGTTTTGTTCATTCCTCAAACATCTCACTTCACGTCCTGTTGATTTATAAGACCCCGGTCGTTTGCTGACGCCGAGAGCAGCCAACGATAACCCTGTCCGAGTTGACGCCAGCCAAGACAAACAGTGTAATTTCCATAAAGCGGCTGTGGCTTCAGCCCAGGCGTTTTGGTTGAAGAGAAAAAAGAAGAGAAAAGGAAATAAAGAAAATGAAAAGAAATAAATAAAGAAAATGAAAATAAATAAAGATGAAAAAAAAGAAAACTAAAAAAGAAAAGAAAAAAAAAGAAGAGAAAAGAAAAAAAAAGAAGAGAAAAGAAAAAAAAAGAAGAGAAAAGAAAAAAAAAGAAGAAGAGAAAAGAAAAGAAAAGAAAAAAAGAAAAGAAAAAAAGAAAAGAAAAAGGTACGCACTCGCTGGCCTCGCGCCACAACGCCTTTGGCCCCTTTTCGCAGACAACGAAATCAACGAGAATAACGAGAATAACATTCACTCACACTATCAAGGCTGGCGGAAACGCCTCTGCCGTTTTTGTCTTGTTTCGCCTTGTCTGTGCCGTCTCGTCGCTGTCGAGTGTGTCACTCTCACTACCGCTGTCCTTGTCGGACGTCACGACGCGGATGGTCATGCCCTTGTGTCTCGAAAGAGTCGAGGCCGAGGCCGAGGCCGACGGGCGGATGACCGTCCGCGTGCGCGGGCCAGCTGGGAGGGCCATGTGTATTATAAGAAAAGAGAATGAAAGGGAGGGAAGAGAAGGCGAGAAAAAGAAAAGAGACGAGAAGAGAAAAAGAGAGGAGAAAAAGAAGAAGAGAGAAGAAAAAGAAAAAGAGAGGAGAAAAAGAAAAAAAAGGAGAAAAAGAAAAAAAAGGAGAAAAAGAAAAAAAAGGAGAAAAAAGACAAGAAGACAAAAAAACGAAAAAGAACACAAAGAAGACGAAAGGAATCACTCAACCACTCATACTTGAGCCTCTCTCGCTATCATCCGTCACAAACTCGACACCTCGCTTGAAGCCGCAGCTCGTTGGTTGTCCCCTCCTCTTCAACGCTGGAATGCATGGCTGGAACCAACCGGGAGGACAAGGCTATCGAAACGCACTCCCGAGACATTCCAGACATCTGCTCGCCAGCCTCGACCGTGGCATGCCAGTCCGTGGACCGGCCTCGACCGTCCACAGGGAGATGGCTGCCACGGCTGTACTTTAGTCCTCTTCCGCCGCCACTCACGCTGTATTTTAATTTACAGCGCAGCACAGCACAGCACAGCGCCACCACTGGCTGACCTGGACAGCCACAAAGAGGATAATAATCTGCCGCCTAGCCCCTGCTGTCCTCGACTGCGTCCTCGACTGCTGTCTCTGCGCCCTCGTATCCTGTCCTGCCCTGCTGTGTGCCGTTTGTCATCCGGCCGGTTTGACATTGTCTCGCCTTGTCTTTGTCCTCGTCGTTCCGGTCGCTGTGTGACGCAAAGAAACAAGAGACTTGCGAGTACGAGTACAGCCCCTTGCAGCTTGCAACCCGCACAGACGGCAGCTCGAGCCAACTCGACGCATCCCGGCCGTCTTGTCTCCTGTGGTGGAACAAATATATTGGCAGACAACAAACACGGACAACGCCACGTCAGCCACATCGGCAGACAGTCCTTTTCCGGTCATGCCGCCTCGCCGTCCCTATGCAAACCGCACAGACGCTCCAACCTTTCTCTTCTTCTGCCGCGGCCCGTCTGCGTCGTCCCTGCCGCTCGCTTGCCTCGCCTCCCCCCCCGGCCGCACCAGCCCCTCGTCCGGATGCACGTCCCGGCCAAACCCCCGGCCAAACAGAAACTGAGCCTCTCGGAGCGGAGCCATTTGTGCCAGTCCGCGGGGCTGCGCGCCGTCGCTGCCGCCGTACTCCCCCACCCGCGCGCTCCGCACCCACTCGTACAGCGGCCCGTCGTCCAGCAGCGTCTTGATGCGCCGGTGCTCGGCCGGCGTCAGCGCGGCGCGGCGGTCGACAATGGCCTCCTCGAGCGAGCCGCGCAGCACCAGCGTCTCGACCGTCAGCGTGCGCCCGGGGCTCTGCTGCTGCGAGATGCGCCGCACGCGGCCCACGGCCTGCGCCTCCACCTGCGGGTTCAGCACGGGGCCCGTAAAGTAGACGCGCGACGCCGAGCGCATGTCCAGGCCGAACGCCGCCTGCGACAGGTCCATCAGCAGCACGCGGAACGGCGTGCCCGGCGCGTTGAACGTGGCCACGTACTGCGCGCGCCGCTCCACCGAGAGCCCGCGCGCGTAGATGAGGTGCTGGATCTGCAGGACCTCCAGGTGCTCCGCCAGGTAAAACGCCACGTTGTCGCTGTCGTAAAACACAATAATCTGCTCGTCCGCCTGGTGCCGCGCAATCGCGTCCAGCAGGTACGAGAGCTTGGCCGACGCCGTCGCCACCAGCCGCGTGCGCGCCAGCGGCGCCAGGGGCCGGCCGCCACCGCCACCGCCGCCGCCAAACGCCGCTGCCGCCGACACGTTGGACGCCGTCCGCCACCGCAGCTCGTCGCCGTGGTCGTCCGCGCCGAGCGGCGTGTTGCCGGCCAGCGTGCCCGGCGCGCCGCCGCTGCCGCCGCCCGCCGCCTTGGTCCGCCTCGGCAGGAACGCCCGGTTCCGCGCCATTTGCTGATTGTGCCACAGCGTGCCCCGGCCCGTTGCCGCGAAATCGCCGTCGTCAAACTGCGCCTGCAGCGCCGCCGGCGCGTCCAGAAACGGCCGCAGGTACCGCTGCAGGCTGAGCACCATGGGCGCCGTCATGCACGTGAGGCCCGGCTCGCCGCCGCCGCCGCCGCCGCCGCCGCCGCCGTCGTCGTCGTCGTCGTCGTCGTCGCCGCCGTCCCTGTCAATCGACCACGCCGCCGCGGGCGCCCGGCCGCCCGGCATGTCGGCCACGTACACGGGCACTTCCTGGTAGGTCTCGGCCAGCCGCCGGAGCCGGTTCGCCACCGCCACGCGGCCCAGCGCGGCGGCCTGCCGCAGCAGCCGCGCGTCCTCGTCCGACACGGGCACCGCGCCGTCCGCCAGGAACGCCTCGGCCGTGTCGACCGCCGTCTGGATCTCCGCGGTCGAGAAAAAGGTCGCCCCAAAGAACGTCGCCTGCCGGATGTTGGCCACCAGCCGCAGCAGCGCCGGCCGCTGCGTCGGGTGGAACATGTAGTCCTGGTCCGTGCGCTGCGACTGCACCGCGTTGAACACAATCATCATGGCAAACAGGTCGAGGCACAGCCGGTCCTGGTACGACCCGTCCAGCAGCACCACGCGCTCGTCCACCGCCGGCAGCAGCCCGCCAACGTCCGCCGTGCGGTGCCGCACAATCAGCGCGTCCAGCGTCGCCCGCAGCCCGTCGCGCCGCCCGCCGCGGCTGCGCCGGTTGTGGTGCGGCTGCATCACGTACACCGCCCAGTCCGCCGGCCGGTCGCCCGCCTGCGCGCTGCCCGCCGCCGCCGCCGCGTTGGCCCACGGCCGCACCCGCAGGTACAGCGCCGCCATGGCGCCGATGCGCTCCAGGTCCTTGCGCTCCTGCAGCGCCGCCGTGTCGGACGGGGACGAGGACGGCCCTTCCTCTCCCGCCCCCGCCCCCGTCCCAAACAGCCCCGTCGACGGCGTGCCCGTCACGATCCACCGCGCCGACACCTGCAGGCAGTCCAGCACCAGCAGCAGCCGGCTCTTGCGCCCCATCTTGCTGTTGCCCAGCCGGTGGCCCTCGTCCACAATCACGCGCTTGAAATGCACCGCCGCCAGCGGCGACCGCAGCGCGTAGCCGCCGCGCGTCGCCTCGCGGTCCTGCGCCAGCCGCTCAAAGCGCGGCAGCGACACGAGCAGCACGTCGCACGCCAGGATCTGCGCCGCCGACGGCACCGGCGCCTTGCCCGCCACCACCAGCACCCGCAGGCCCTCGGTGTGCTTGGCAATCTCCTCCTGCCACTGCCGCAGCAGGTTCGGCGGCACCAGCACGAGGCTGCAGCTGCTCAGCGTGATGACCGTGTCGTCGGCCTCCCGCACCTCGCGCGCGTCCCGCTCCCGCACCTCGCGCGTGCCGGCGCCCGCGCTCCGCGGCAGCGTGTACGTCGCCGGGTTGCGCGCAATCGCCTCGATGCAGTGCCGGAACTCGTGCGCCGTCGCCGCCGTGTCCGCCAGGTACAGCCGCCACGGCACCGACGCGTAGGAAATCACCCGCGCCGCCATGTCCGCCAGCGACCGGGGGCCAACTTTGTCGGGGCTTTTTGCGTCGCGCGTCTCGTTTTGACTCGTGCCCTCCTGTTCGTTTTCCGTCTGTCCCTCTCGCGGACGCAAAGCGACCTCGCTTCGCTCGGTCGCTTTGCTTCGCTCGGTCGCTGGCTCGCACGGCCTCGCCGTCCCCGGCATCTCCGCCGGAAACGCCCGCGTCGCCAGCACCAGCGCCAGACAGATCAGCGTCTTGCCCGTGCCCATCTCCTCCGCCAGGATGCCGCCCGACACGCCGTCGTACAGCCGCGCCGTCCGCAGCACCTCGCCCGTGGCGTCGTCGTAGTACCACGTCCGCCGCTCCGCCGCCGCCGCCGGCCCGCCGCCGCCGCCTTGCTCACCGCCTTGCTCACCGCCTTGCTCGCGCAGCTGCAGGAGCCGCGGGTCCACCACGCGCCCCGGCTGCAGCTCGCGCTGCACCATCACCGCCGCAGACCGCGTCTGGTGCCCGTACAGCGCCGTCTTGAGCCCCGGCACGCGGCTCGCCGCCAGCGCGTCCACCGCCCGCCGGTACGACTCGTCCCCCGCCAGGCCCTCGGCGTCCGGCGCCCGCGGCGACGGGATCGTGTTGAACATTTGCAGCAGCGTCCTGGTCTCGTCGTCGCTGTTGCTGCCGCCCGCCCGGACCCGTGCGTCGTGCACCGAGAGCGGCCTGTCCCGGTCGCCGACCACGCCGTCCCACAGCGCCGGCGCGTAGTCCAGCCCGTTCAGCAGCCGCTGCAGGTGCTGCCGCGTCTTGACGTCGGACCGCGGCACAAGCCGCCGATACGCGTCGTCGGGCAGCACGTGCACGCGGCACACGCTTTTCCTGCCCGCCAGGCCCCGGACCTCGATGCGGACCCATCGCTGCTGCAGCGGGCACACGACCGCGCTAAAGGACGACAGCGCCAGCAGCGCGCCCTGCGCCTCGGCCGACAGCAGCGTCTCTTCGCTGCCGAGCGGCTCGTCCACCGGGCGGGACAGCAGCCACGCGTCTGGGGGAAGGGCCGCATTTCCTGAGAACACAAAGCTCCCTGCAGCAATGTATTCCGACAGCGGGATCGTCTCCATGGGGGGGGGGGGAGGGGGGGGTTACGGAGAGAGATGAGGAGAGAAGAGCTCGCGACGGCTCAGAGGCGCTCACATGCCGTGAAAGACGAGGACAAGAAACACAAAAGACGGAGCGAGCGGGCCCGGCCGCCGCGTGGCTCCTCTGTGGCTGTGAGCGGCGAATGTTGATCTTGAGAGATCAAGACCCAGCCACGGCAAGGCTGTGTGATGCCTAGAAAAGTGGACCTCACACTGCTGACTAATCATCCCCGGCAGCCATCCTCACCGCACAGCATCCCCTGGACATCGGATGCCTCGTTGACGCAACGGTTGTATATTCCTAACCGCCGTCTACCGCCACCGTTCCAAAAGCCCAATCTTCCATTCCCCAAACGACCGGTCCTTTTCCGGCAGGAGACGGGTGCTGTCCTCCAGCAGCGCCTGGACCGCGGAAATGGTCTCGCGCGGCAGGTTGATTTCCTGCACGGCCGACGCGAGGCTGTCGAGCAGCGCGTCTGCCTCGTGCCGCGTAATGTACCTGAAGAGCAGCTTGATGGCCGCGTGCGGCTGGCCCGCGGCCCGGCCTGTGCCACCACCCTCCCCGCCGGGCCCCGTCGCGGTGTAGCAGATGCTGCTGTTGAGGACCCACAGCTGCAGGACGTCCTCTGCGCTGCCGCCCGGCCCCTCGAGCTCGTAGACGGGGAGCAGGACCGACTTGGACGAGCCGGTGCGCTGGACGGTGGCCGCGAGCGTGGCCGCGACGCAGTCCGAGACGGACGGCGCGGCCGCCGTGCCGTCGATGCGGACCTGCCACTTGAAGAGATGGACCGACTGCGGCTGCCGCAGCGCCGTGTAGCCCACCTGGGCGCGGCACTGTGCGCAGTAGACGTGCAGGCCGCGGACACGGCTGTCGGTCGAGGACGCGACAGCCGCGCGGCCGGCCGCCTTGTCGGCCGTGGACGCCGAGAACTGGTGGTCAGCAGGGAGAAGAGAGGATGGCAGGGGAGTACAAATACGGAGGTTAGGGGAATGTCCCTCTGTGTCTGGCCCGCCATGGAACTGGGTGGACTTGGACGACGGCGAGGAGAGCGGTCTTTTTCTCGACGCTTTGGAAGAAACATTGAGAAGACGATAGCCGCTGCGCGTTGTTCTAGGGCAGTTGTATCGGTGGACATGCTATAGAGAGCAGCCCGCCTTCTTGCTGCCCAGCTGTGAAGACGAAGAAAAGGGGGAAAGAAAAGAAGAAAAGAAGAAAAGAAGAAAAGAAGAAAAGAAAGAGAAACTCACCAGTAGACCCTCGCAGTCGCCCTCGGCCAACATCACACTCGTCAAGTCGACAAACCCAACACCCTCTTCCGCAGCAATCACGCTGTTGGCGCCGTACCCCCGGCTTGCCAGCCCGTCTTGTTTGGTCTTGTCGTCCGCCGCCGCCGCCGCCGCCGTCTTCACGTCGGGCTTGTGGCAGTGCCAAAACTCCATCATCTCGGCCCAGTTGTCGCTCGGCAGGTCCTTCCACTGCCGCAGCCGTCGCGCCTCGACAAACGGCGCGCGGCACGACCGGCAGCTGACGGCTGCGCCGGCCGGAAGACCCGGCGCCGACCACGGCGCGAGGTCGTCGTCGTCGCCGTCGTCGGCCCCGTCGCCGCCCTCACCGGCCCTCCGCGCCTTGACGGCGCTGTGCAGCGGCAGCCGCCACGCCAGGCCGGCGCCCCGCTGGCGCTCCTGCAGCGGCAGCCGTCCCTCGACGGCCACGCGCCCCGGCAGCGCCAGCGACACGTCCGCGCCGTCGTGGTGGACGCGCAGCGCGGTGCCGCCCGCGACGACCGCGACCGACGTGGTGCTGTCAATGCCGGGCGCAAACGACGCCGACACAGACACCTGGCGGATGTGCACGAGCAGCTCCGAATAGACCTGGACGTGCGGCATGGCGAGGTCGTTGTGAAGTGGAGCTGAAACGGCGTACGAGAGCTGTACACACACTACCAGTACAGTACAAATATGCATATTGCAGTGTATTCGCACCGTGTTAAGATCACGTGCTATTAACACACGCGCAACGTAAATCATGTTGGCCTAATAAATCACTGCTACCAACTTTTATCCACCCACAGCCCTGTAGAACCCCCAACCAGCTACTCCGCCTCCTCGGCCTCGGCCTCGGCCTCGTCCTCGTCCTCGTCGTCGCCGTCAAAGCTGCCGGCCGGCACCTGGTACAGCCGCAGGATGCTCTTGTTGGGGTCCTTGACGAGGACGTAGCGGCCGTCGCCCTCCTTGTGGCACATGTCGGCAATGGTGCGCACAATGCCCCAGCCGTTGGACAGGGACAGGTTCATCTGGGCGGCAAAGTCGCGCGGCTTCCAGCCGACGACGCCCAGGATCACGTGCTTGTCGTTGGCCTTGGGGTTGGCGCGCGACACGAAGCCGACCTTCATGACGTCGGCCTTGGCCAGGATGCTCTGGACGGTCCAGCGCGCGAGCTTGCACGAGTTGTTCTTCATCTCCGTGGCCACGACGGCGCCGCGCTGCGTGGCCAGCTTGGTGCGCCAGTCGAGCGCGCCGCCGGCGCCCTGGGCCTTGCTGTCAAACTCGTTGAGCGCGTGCACCGACAAGAACTGGTCCTCGCCGTTGGTCGCGTTCTTCTGCACGGCGTCGAGCTCCGTGCGCACCACCAGGTAGACGGGCTCCTCGTCGTTGGTCGACAGGTCGAAGCGGCGGTACTTGTACGCCTTGCTGGCCGGCGGCTCCTGCTCCTGGCTGGCGTTGTAGAACGGGTTGGCGTGCGCCATCTGCTTCTTCTGGCCGGCGGCCTCGAGCACCACCTGGTTGGCAAAGTTGTGGTTGATGTACGTGGCCTCCTCGGCCAGCGCGCCCGGCTGGTTGATCGTGTCCTTGCTGCCGTCGGCCGCGTCGAGCGGCGCGTCCGCCGCGTTCTCGTTGACCGTCACCATGTCGAGCGCCGCGTTGTCGCGCTTGTCCAAGAAGATCTTGCCGCCCTGGCGCACAATGACAATGTCCCACGGGTACACCGACCGCGGCGCGCACATGAGCATCGACAGCACGCTGTCCGTGGCAAAGATGGTGGCCTCGCCCTTGTCCGCGAGCTCCTGGATGACCGGGTCCGACGACGTCGTCACGTTGTACGCCGCGCGGTCAATGGCCGTCAGCTTGCGCTCCGACGACTTGGCCACCGGCGGCTTGTCGTAGCTGCGGTCGTAGTAGTACAGGAAGCCAAACGAGTCGAGGTCCTCGCCCTCGTCCGCGTCCAGGTTGAGCTTGCTCAGCCGGTTGTAGTCAATCTCCTCCATCAGGCGCCAGTCCGCCTTGATGTGCACCGACGCGTCGCGCGTGCGCTGCGGCTTGTCGTAGTCCTTCCACCCGAACCGCCGCCCGCCGCGGTTGCCCGCCGCGTTGCGCGCGCCCGCCGACGACGCCGCCGCCGCGCCGCCCGGCGCCCGCCCGCCGCGCGACGTCATCACCGCGCGCCCGCCGCGCGTGTCCTGGCCGCGCCCGCCGCGCTGCCCGCCGCGCCCGCCCCGCGTGAACACGGCGCCGCCGCGCCCGTACCGCGTCTTGGTCGTGTCGCGCACGTTGCTCACCACCGAGAAGCTGCCCTCGTCCTCGGCCGGCGGCGCCGAGAACAGCGACACTGTGCCTGCGCCGTACACCTGTTGGTCTGCGCGTGTTAGTCCTTTCTCCTCTCTCTCTCCTCTCTCTCTCCTCTCTCCCTCCCCTCTCTCCCTCCCCTCTCTCCCTCCCCTCTCACTCACCCCGGTTGTACCGGTTGTATTGGGCCCGCCCGCCGCGGCCGTCGCGGTCCTTGGCGTCCACCGTCCAGTCGGCCATGCGGCCCAGCTTGTCGCCCTTGCTAAACGGCGCATACGGCACGCCGTTGAACGTCGTGTCGGTCGTCACCGGCGGGCCCCAGCCGTCGCCGTCCGGCAGCGCCGCGATGATCTGCGAGAGGCTGCCCATGGTGGTTGAGCTGTTCTCGTCGGTCGTGTCGTCGTTGTTGAGGTGCTGCAAAAATGGCAAACGAAAACAGCAAGCGCCAAAAAAGTTTGTGGGCAGAGGGGTATGGAAAGTGGGGCTGTCGATGCAGGTGGCGGCAGGTGGCGGCAGGTGGCGGCAGCTGGCACTGTTCAACAATATGTCAATGTTGCCGCTTTCGGCAGGTGGGTCTCATCAACACGGACAACGACAACGGAGTCAAAGGTTGGATGCAAGCAGCCACTTTGAGTGACGTGCATTGAATGACGCTGTTTCTCGCAGGTTGTAGTGAATACAATGTAGTGAATACAGAATGTAGGCGTGCTCTAATCCTGGCTGTCAAGCCTTGTTGATCCACGTGATCACGTGAATTCTCCCACTCTCCACCTCTATTCTCACCGTCTTTACGTTCAAGCAACGGTTTCGACAGCGTCTGTCTATCATGGCGCCGAAAAAAACAATCAAATGGAGCGTACGTCGGCGCTGGTACGGAAGAATACAGGCAGACCAGCCAGCAATGCAACGGGCGACGTAGAACAAGCACGACATAGTGCATGGTTACAGCAGACCAATAAAAGATACGATATATTTGA
This sequence comes from Sporothrix cf. nigrograna, assembly GCA_019925305.1. Classification (NCBI taxonomy): domain Eukaryota; kingdom Fungi; phylum Ascomycota; class Sordariomycetes; order Ophiostomatales; family Ophiostomataceae; genus Sporothrix; species Sporothrix cf. nigrograna. The sequence continues at coordinate 213,280 of JADHKR010000012.1, read as the reverse complement.
TTCTGCATACGCTATGTAGACCCTTCTCAGGCGACCTCGACGGCCGTGGGCTTCTCCTCGCTGTCCTCGCGCTGGGCCTGGTCGATGCGGGCCAGCTCGTCCATGACGACGTCGTGGGCCTTGCGGGCGGGCTTGACGGCAAAGAGGCGGTCAATCTGCTCGAGGGGGATGGACTTTGTCTCGGGCAAGAAGAAAAAGACAAAGAAAAAGGCGCACAGGGTGAGGGCGGCGAAGAAGAGGTAGACGCCGTAGCCCATCTTGATAAACATTTGCGGCGTGAAGCGCGAGATCAAAAAGTTCCACAGCCAGTTGTTGGCGGCGGCCGAGGCCTGGCCGAGCGAGCGGGTGTTCTGGTCAAAGATCTCCGAGTTGATGACCCAGGGCGTGCCGTTCCACGAGGGCGTGTAGACCGAGGTCCACAGATACAAAAAGAAGATGGCGGCGACGCCGCCCGAGGACATCTTGCCGCCGGTGTTCTGGGAGCCGACCGTCTTGACGAGGGCGCCAATGATCCACATGCAGGTCGAGCCGGCGAGCGAGCCAAAGAGCAGCAGCTTGCGGCGGCCGAGGCGGTCGATGAGGAAGAGCAGCCAGATCATGGTCATGACGGTCTTGACGACGCCAAAGATGCCGGTGGTCAGGAAGCCGTTGTTGGTGCCGGTGATGCCGAGCGACTTGAAGACGGTGGGCGAGTAGTAGTTGATGGCGTTGATGCCGTTGGCGTTCTGCCAGAGGAAGAGCATGCCGCCGAGGAAGAAGCGCCACTGCACGCGGCGCTCGGCGAGGGCGCGGAAGGGCTTGAAGAAGCCGGCGCCGACCTCGGCGCGGAAGCGCCCCAGGTCCTCGTCAATGTAGGCAATCTCCTGCAGCATGTAGGTGTGGTCGGCGGGCAGCTGGCGCAGCCAGCACAGCACCTTGGTGGCCTCGGCGCGGCGGCCCTTGCTGAAGAGCCAGCGCGGCGACTCGGGCACCCAGATGGCGCCGATCAGCAGCAGGCCGGCGGGGATCAGCTGCACGGCAAAGGGGATCAGCCACTGCGTGTTGTTGCTGGGCAGGTGCTGGCTGACGCCGTAGTTGATCCAGAAGCCGACGAGGCCGCCGACCTGCCAGCCCAGCTCGTACGTGCCGACGAGGCGGCCGCGCACGGCGGGCGGCGCCAGCTCCGAGATGTAGATGGGCGTCATGTTGGACACGCCGCCGACGCCGAAGCCGGCCAGCACGCGCGCGCCGATGATGACGTCGAGGCCGCGCTGCGCGTTGGCCGCCAGCATGGCGCCGGCGCCGGCAATGAACAGCACCGAGTACAGCCACAGCGACTTGCGGCGGCCCACATAGTGCGACGACACGTAGGCGCTGAGGCTGCCGAAGAAGGCGCCGGCCTGGTAGACGGACACAATGTTGGCCGAGACCAGCGCGCGCTTGCTGGTCGAGTAGGAGTCGAGGCTGAACTCGGCGATGAACGACGGCAGCGCAATCGTCGTGCCGATAAACGACGAGTCGTAGCCGATCATGCACGACGCCCACGACACGACGGCCGCGCACACGTAGATGCGCCAGTTGTAGACGCACGACGGCGTCGGCCGGTCCTCGCGGAGGGCGAGGATGCTCATGGCGGCGGGAAAGGAGGCACGAGGGTAGGGGGATGATGGACGAGAGGAGGAGGAGGACGTTGGGACGGAGGGCAGGCCCGTGTTATATACGCGGCGGACGAAAGGGTGTGGGGGAGGTGGAGAGACGGGGTGAGAGGATGAGGAGGAGGGTGACGAGGAGGGTGACGAGGAGGTGATGGTGAGGAGGAGAGGAGGAGGTGAGGAGGGCAGGACGAGGAAGACAGGGGTCGACAGGGCGGGAAAGAAAACACCAGACGGCACGCCGGACCCGAGAACGAGAGGAGCCACAGGCGAGGCAACGTCGTGACACGACAATGGCCACGAGGTGTGCGAGTTTGTACTCGTAGGCTTTTTTTCTTTTTTTTCTTTTTCTTTTTTGCAGGATTCTCCTTCTCCACTGTTAGCGCGCTTCCCCAGACTGAACCCCAAGCTTCCAGCACCCGGCTAAAGGCTTTTCCAGACACCGAGGCCCGGTTGCGTTGGTGTGCGCGAGGTGGGTTTAGTACGCAGTAGTACAGCGGTACGGCGTGCACAGGGACATGAACACGAGGACATCTGATCTGGGAGAACAGATTGCCGGTAGACGTGACAGGCCTCTGACAGAATCCTTTGCCGGTGGGGACGTGGAGAGGACGGGGAAGATGGGGAAGCCGGAATTGCGGAAGCGAGGGGGAGCTCGTATGGACAAGAGGAAGGGGGGTGGAGGAAGAAAAAGAGAAAAGGAAAAAGAAAAAAAAAGAAAAAAAAGAAAAAAAAGAAAAAAAAAAGAAAAAAAGAAAAGAAAAAAAGAAAAGGGGCTGACATGACAGAAGAACCGCCGATCCATGCCTCGGAAGAACAATCACCACGTATACAACGCATTGCAATCACAACGTACGCTCAACTACTTTATTGACGTATCGTATCTCATTGGCTCGGCTGCGTCGATTCGTACAGCCCAAACTCGCCCATCCCCAGACTGTCCATGCCCGGGGCAAACCCCAGATTGGCCATGAACTGCGACCCGATGCCAATGTCCGTGTCCAGCCGGTCGAGGTAGTCCACGGCCGACAGGTCGTCCAGCAGCGCGTCGTAGTCGAGGGTGGCTGCGCTGGCCGCGGCTCCGGTGCCCGCGAAGCCCATGGGCGTGAACGGCGGCTGGCCGTGCTGTTGCTGTTGCTGTTGCTGCTGCTGCTGCTGTTGTTGCTGCTGCTGTTGTTGTTGCTGTTGTTGTTGTTGTTGCTGCTGCTGCTGCTGCTGCTGCTGCTGCTGCTGCTGCTGTCGTTGGTCGGCTGTCGGCGAGATGGGCAGCGGATGGTAGTTGTAGGCCGGGCCCGGCGGATGGCTGCCGGCATACAGCGTCTGCGACGGCGGCTGGGCATCCAAAAACGACATGCGGTGGTGCGGCGCGGCCACCGCCGCAGCTTCGGGGCTGGCCGAGGGCTGGTACACGGCCGGGGACGCGTGCACGTTGGCCACGGACAGCACGTTTTGGCGCAGCGCAGCAGTGCCCAGGGCCGGGTGATAGTGCTGCTGCTGCTGCTGCTGCTGCGGTCGCTGCTGGCTCGGCTCGGCATGCCACACCGTCTCGAGGCTGTCGGCGACGGCGCCCAGGCGCTGTTGCAGGGCCGGCGGCAGCGTGGCGCGCGCCGGGTGCTCGACCACGGTGGCCAGCAGCGGGACAAGCGTGGGCGGCGCGCCGGCGGCGCGGAACCGGGCCACAAACTGCTCGAGGACGTCGCACAGCAGCGCGGCCTGGTCAGCGCCGTGGCCGGCGCGGTACGCCGCGAGCATGCGCAGCCAGACGAGGGTGGTTTTGAGAATGTAGGCGGACGGCGCCGAGGGCGCGGGCGACGACGACGACGACGACGACGACGCGGACGCAGACGCCGACCGCACAAACGCCGTAAACGGCACGTCGACACGCAGGACGCGCTCCAGCTCGGCCGGGCCGGCGGCGGCGGGCGAGGTCGCCGCCGGGTCGGCCGGCAGAGACGCAAAGCACGACAAGAGCGCGTGCAGCTGGTTAAAGGTGGACAGCGAGTAGGCCGGGCTGCGGTCGGCCGCCGGCCCCGCGCCGCCGTCGTCGCTGCTGCCGAACCCGGCGCAGGGGACCCACGGCTGCCACTCGTCGAGGCCGTCTTCGGGGAGCGGCGGGCAGGCGTGGGCGTGGTGGGCGTGGTGTGGATGGTGTGGGTGGTGTGGGTAGGAGGGGGGGTAGTGTTCTGTGCCGTGCTGCTGCCGGACAATGTCCAGAAAGGCATCCAGCAGGCAGCAGCCGCTCGTGACGGCGTCGGCGACGCGGCGCGCCGGCAGCGGCGGTGGCGCGGCGCGGCCGGCGTCGAGGGCAATCTGGCGCGCCAGGGCGGCGAGCACGCGGGCGGCCGTGTAGCGGCGCTGGCCAATGTTGACGAGGGCGAGCAGCAGGAGCGCGCGCGCGTGCTGAATGGCAAACGGGCCGTCGTCCAGCGGGATCATCTGCCGCGCCACGCGGTACATGCGGCCGGGCGACCATGCCGGGTCGGGCGGCGCGGCCGGGCGGCCGGACGCGGCGTCTTGGAACGCGGCCAGCGCCAAGACGCTCCACAGCTCGGCCATGGCCGGCGACGGCATCGCGGCCGACGGGGCGGGCTCGTGCTGCTCGCGCTCGTGCTGGTAGACCGTCTTGAGCAGGTCCTGCCGCTCCAAGACGGGGAACCAGCAGTGCGTGTAGGCAAAGTAGACGTCCAGCAGCCGCCAGTGGTGCGGAGGCAGCGGCGGCGGCGGCGGCGGCGGCGCCAGCGGGACCGAGACGCGCTCGTCGCCCGCGGAGCCCGACCGGGGCGAGGGGACGGCGTTGTCCGGCGACCACGACGTCGGCGGCGGCTGGCCCGGGCGCGCGCGCCCGGCGCCCCGGCCGCCGCCTGCGCTGTCCGTGTCGTCGTCGTCGTCCGACGCGCGGTCCGACAGCGGCCGCGTCGGCTCAAAGCCCTCGCCGCCGCTGCCGCCGCCGGCCGCCGTCGTCGACAGCAGCCGGTGGATCTCTCTGCGCGCCCGGCTCTTGTTCCACTGCCGGTGCAGCCGGTTCTGGCTGGGCTCGTGCTGCAGCGCGGGCGCGTCGCCGCTGAGCAGCGCGTCGGCGGCCTCGGCGCAGCCGGGCACGGCGTCCAGCAGCGACGACAGCGTCAGCTCCAGCGTGCGGATGTAGCCCGTCTGCACGCCGCGCTTCTTGGGGCTCGTCTTGTACGAGCACGCCCGCCGCTGCGCCCCGCACGACGAGCACTGCGGCTGCGCGCCGTCGCACTTTTCGCGCATCGCCCGGCACTGGTCGCAGGCGCGCGACACGCGCTGCCGCTTGGGCGGCGCGAGCCCGGACGGCGCGCCCGCCGCCGTCGACGACGCCGGCGACGTGTCTTGCGGCGTCGTGTGGGGGTGGGATTGGATGTCGCTCATTGCGTCGCCGAGCGGCGGTGGCGGCGCTGCGTCTGTGCTCGCTGTGTCTGCGCTCGCTGCTGTCGCTGCTGTCGCTGCTGTCGTCGTCGCTGTCGCCGCCTTGCCCGCCCTTGCCTTGACGCGTGCGCCGCGGGTGGCTCGGGCGCCGGGCTGCATCGCCGCGCCCTCCTTGTTCGCGGTCGCTCCTTCCCTTCTTGTCGCTGTGCTGCTGCGCCTGCCTGATCCGTGACGGTGCGCCCCGTGGCCGGACAGGAGGCTCCGCCGTAAGGCTGAAAAGTGCTGGAAATGGAAGGAGCCACGCGTCAACCGTACGTCGCACACGCGGGCCGGGGTCACAATGCATGCAGCGACGTGTTGGGACGCGGGCATTCGGCGCGGAACGGCAGCACGACCATCCGCAGGCAAGCATCGTGTGCGAGCAGTCTCGCCGTCTCGTAGTAGTCTCGTCTTGCGGCGGGCATTCTTTCACGTACGCACGGCGCGGCCAACCACGGCGCTGCACTTGCTGCAGACATGGACGCTTAGGCCGTTGGCAAAACCTGCAACAATCCTGTCTGCGCCCTCCGCTTCGGAGGCAGAGGAGACTAAAACCTGGGGCGGCGCTGGTGCGGGGAATTGTCTTTCCATTGGCGCTGACTGGCTGCGTGATATCCCCGGCTGCCTAAATGGGCGAGTAGTGTATTACGAGTACGAGTACTCGTACAAACGACTGCCGTGCTGTGAGTACCCGTGCGTTGGCGTTCGGTACGCCGTAGAGAACCCCATGACCTCCTTCCCCCGGCTTTCGACAACGACGGAGCGTGCAAGATGGGGGAAATTGGAGTCACAAGCCAAAGGATGCGATCGGTTGGGGTCCGGAAGAGTCTTTATCCAGGACGGGCCGCGGCGCTAATAGGAAACAGGAAAAGAAGACGAGGAAGTGGAAGATCCACTCGTTGACTCTTCTTCCCCGCACATGCGACGGACAAGGCACGAGGACGAGGGATTCTTGTGCCGGGGATGGAGCCGTGCTAGCCGTGCCGGCCAGTTCAGCCTTGGCTTTTCCTTTCCGTTTGGCTGTGGAACTGCGTATGCGCGATACCCCCGGAGCACGGACGACACGACCGACCGACGACACGACCGACGACACGACCGGCACGGACGACAACAACTGACACCGGCAGATCAGATAGAGCAGAAGTCAGCCAGACTGAAGTGGCGCCGGCAGACGAGGACGCCACCGAGGCTTTGCTGCCTCCGAGCCTCGACGTCAGTTGACCTCGACCGCGACCTCGACCGCGACGTCGACGACACCCGACTATGGCGTCGGCGGTCTCGGGCGTGAAGCGGTCGTTTGCCACGGCGTCGGCCGACTGGGACGCACACGCGCAGCGCGGGCCGGGGCGAGACGACAGGGAACGGCGCAGCGCGAGCCCGGAGCGCCGCGCGCCGGTGCAGGCACAGACACAGCAGACGCACGCGTCGACAGCAGCGCGGCCACGGCGACGGCAAGACGAGAGCCGCGACGGCCGAGACGGCTCCGGCGCCTCGCCGCCGCGGCCGGCGAGCCCCGGGCGGCCGCATTTCGACGCGGACGCGTCGGTGATTTTGACGGGCGTGCGGGGCGCGGGCAAGTCGACGCTGGCGGTGATTGCGGGCACGGCCATGCGGCGCAAGATTGTCGAGGCGGACAAGGTGTTTGCGGACACGCACGGGCAGTCGAGCGCGGCGTACCAGCGCGAGCACGGCGTGCTGGCGTACCGGCGCGCGCAGGCGGGCGTGCTGCACCAGATCCTGGAGGCGCACCAGCGCGACGCCATTGTGGTGTGCTCGTGGATGGAGCGCGACGTGCAGGCGCGGCTGGCGCGCTGCGCGGCCTCGAACCCGATTGTGCTGGTGCTGCGCGACCCGGCGGCCATCCAGACGCACCTGCGCGTGTGGGACGACGCGCGCGTGCAGGACCTGGTGACGGCCAGCGGGCCGGTGTTCCGGCGCTGTGCGCGCTTTGAGTTTTACAACATTACCGAGGCGCTGACGACGCGGACGGCCGGCGGCGCAAAGAGCGGCGACGACAGCGGCGACGACGCGCGGCCGGCGCCGCCGCCGCCGCACCTGTCGCTCAAGCGGGCGGAGCGGCACTTTCTCAAGTTTCTGTCGCTGATCCTGCCGCGCGGCGCCATTCCGTTTTCCGAGTCGGCGTTTCCGCTGGCCGCCATGCCCACGGAGGAGCGGCCGTTTACGTATGCGCTGACGATCCGGCTGGCCGACTTTGCGGCGGGCGACATTGACGTCGAGGAGATTGAGGCCGGCGCCGACGCGATTGAGCTCGTGGTGGACCTGCCGGGGGTGTCGTCGCCGTCGTCGACGCCGCAGCTGCTGGCGCCGCAGGCCGCCGACCACATCAGCCGCGTGGTCAGCCACATCCGGCGCAGCACGGTCGTGCCCATCCTCTACCACGTGGTGCTGCCCGAGGGCGGCGCGGCCAGCGACAGCCTGCGGGCGGCGTACCTGGCGCGCGTGCTGCACGGGCTGCGGCTGGCGCCCGACTACGTGACGGTGGACCTGCGGCTGCCGGACGCGGACGTGGCGCGCGTGCGGGCGGCGGCGTGGACGTCCAAGATGGTGGGCCACGTGCACGTGGGCACGGCGCCGCCGGCGTGGCACGACGGCGCGTGGCAGGCCTACTACCGGCGCGCGGTGGACCTGGGCTGCCAGGCGGCGCGGCTGACGCGCGCGGCCGGCGGGCTGGGCGACAACATGGCGGTGGCGCAGTTTGCGCACAGCGCCAAGCAGGCGGTGGCGGCAGCCGCGCGCATCCCGCTGATTGCGTACAACACGGGGCGCAAGGGGCGCTTCTCGGCGTGCTTCAACGCGGTGCTGACGTCGGTGGCAGCGGAGCCGAGGGGGGAGAGGGGGGGGGAGAAGGAGGCGGGGGAGGAGAAGGAGACGGAGGAAAAGGAGACGGCGGAAGAGGAGACGGACGACGGCACCCCCGCCCTGACCGCCCGGCAGGCCAGCCTCGCGCTGTACGCGGCGTTTGTGTACGAGCCCATGCGGCTGTACGTGTTTGGCGCGTACGTCGACTACAGCCTGTCGCCGGCGATGCACCACGTGGCGCTGGCGGCGTGCGGGCTGCCGCACACGTACCACCCCAACTCGACCGACTCGCTCGAGGCGATCCGCGCGCTGGTGCACGCGCCGCAGTTTGGCGGCGCGTCCGTGGGCCTGCCGTTCAAGGTGTCGGCGATCCGGCTGACGCACACGCTGTCGAGCCACGCGCGCGCCATCGGCGCCATCAACACGCTGATCCCGGTGCGCGCGCTGCAGGCGGACGGCAGCCTGCCGCCGTACGGGCAGATCCTGACGAGCCGCAACCAGCGCGGGCCGGTGCTGGCCATCTACGGCGAGAACACGGACTGGATCGGCATCCGGGCGTGCGTGCGGCGCGGGCTGTCGCCGGCCAACGCGGTGCGGCCCAGCAGCGTCGGGCTGGTCATCGGCGCCGGCGGCATGGCGCGCGCGGCCGTGTACGCGCTGCTGCAGCTGGGCGTCAAGCACATTGTGGTGTCGAACCGCACGGTGGCGCGCGCCGAGCAGATGGTGGCGCACTTTGCCGGCATGCTGGCGCGCGGCGACATGCGGCTGCTGGCCGACGCCGCCGAGGCCGCGCCGGCCGTGCGGTTCCACGTGCTGGCGTCGCAGCAGGACGCCGCGTGGCCGGCCGGCGTGCGGCTGCCGACGATGATCATCTCGTGCATCCCGACGCACCGCATCGGCGCGGCGCCGTCGCCGAACCTGACGCTGCCGCCGGCGTGGTTCGGCAGCCCGACGGGCGGCGTGCTGGTGGAGCTGGCCTACAAGACGCTGCAGACGCCGCTGCTGGACCAGAGCCGCCGGCTGGCGCAGCAGGGCTGGGTCAGCATGGACGGGCTGGACCTGCTGCCCGAGCAGGGCTTTGCGCAGTTTGAGCTGTTTACGGGGCGCCGGGCGCCGCGGCGGCTGATGCGCGAGGAGGTCTTCAAGGCGCACAAGGACGAGCAGGGGCGGTCGAATCTGCCGCAGCTGCAGACGCGGCTGGACAATATTGTGTACCAGGAGCCGTAGGGGAGAGGGGGGGGGGGGGGTGGGGGGGTAAGAAGTAATATCAAGGTTTTTGAAAAAAAAAAAAAAAACATATATTCTAAACAGTAGACTCTACCAACATGACCCCTACCGCAACTGCGCCAGGTGCGCGGCAATGGCCTCCTTGACCTCCTTGACCGGCAGCGTGTCCAGCGTCCGCCCCGTCCAGTAGCGGTCCTGCTCGAGGCCCTGGTAGATGAGCGCCTCCGTCCCCAAAATCACCTGCCAGCCGTGGCGGCCGGCCAGCGCGCCCAGCGCCGTGTACGGCGACGGGTTGTAGCACATTTCCAGCAGGGCGCCCGGCTGCTTCTCCAGAAAGACCTCGGTGATCTGGCGCGCCAGCACCTCCTCGGCGCTGCGCGGCGGCAGGTCCGGCACGCAGCCCACGGCGGCGCCCACGGCCGGCAGCGCGCGGGCCTGCTCGACGGAGGCCACGTGCACAATGTTGTCGGTGCCAAAGCCCGACGCCTGCAGGTCGCGCACGACCTGGGCGACCTCGCCGGCGTCGCGGTTGACGAGGTAGATGGCCGTGGCGCCGAGCCACTGCCGCAGCGCGTAGACGGCGCTGCGCGCGGCGCCGCCGCCGCCGACAATGAGGCCGGGCTTGCCCGCGTACACGGCCGCGGGCACGTTCTGCGCAAAGGCGTCGCGCACGCCGACCGTGTCCGTGTTGGCGCCGCACAGCAGGCGGCGGCCGCTGGCCTCGTCCTGCTCGAGGAAGATGGTGTTGCAGGCGCCAATGGCCGTGGCCTCGGGCGTCAGCCGGTCGAGGAACGGCAGGATGGCCACCTTGTTGGGCATGGTCACGGACGCGCCGTAGAACTTGGGGTCGCGCACCAGCTGCAGGAACAGCGGGATGTCGTCCGAGTCGAGGCGCGCCTGGCCCCAGTTGAGGCCCAGGCTGCGGTACACGACGTCGTGCAGCAGCGGCGACAGCGACGCCGCCAGCTTCTTGCCAAAGAGGTAGCCGTGCCGGTCGAGGTGCGCGACGGACGGCACGGCGGTCTGCGCGGCCGGCACGGCGGCCGGCACAGCGTCCTGCGGCGGGGAGGTGGTCTGCGTCTGGGTTTGCGTCGACATGGTCAGGATGCGGAAGCGTGCAAGACCGAATCGGCTCTTCCTGGCGCGGCCGTCGTGATAAAGGCCAGAGACCCGCTTCCGAGGTCCGGAAAGCGGACGGCTGCAGTGCTCCGTACTCGTACGTCGTAATTGCTGAGCGGGCACAATGGCGGAAAAGCGCCTGGAAAACCCTGCAAAACGTTTATCCGGGGAAGAATCCAGGGCCGGAAATGGCAGCGGCCAAACCTGCCTAAACAGGAAGTCGACTTACAGCTGTGTCTTACGAGTACATTACAGTGTATTACAGTGATGTGTGCTGTAGCTGCACCGTATCCAGCCTTGCGTATACGGCCGGTGTATATGCGTAGATGTAAATCTTTCCGTTCCTTCCGCCTGACGTGCTTTGTTGATCGTTCCTGCTTGCGTTGATCGTTCTTTCCTCGGCTTGCATCGTCTGCATCGTCTGCATCGCTCCTGCCGTTTCTCGCCGCAGTTTCGCGTCTTTCTCGGTCTTTCTCACGTCTTCACGTCTTTACGTCTTCGTCTTCACGTCGTCACGTCTCCCCCCCCCGCTTCGCCCCAACTACCCCAACATGAACTTCCAACTCTCCATCAGCACCATGTCGCTGGGCCGGTGCTGGGCCGGCCACGCCCTGTCCAAGCGGCTGACCATGGCGGCGCAGCACGGCTACACCGGCATCGAGCTCTTCTACGAGGACCTGGTGGACGCGGCCAACGAGATGGCGGGCACGGCCGACGCGGCGCCGTCGGCGGCGAGCCAGCTGGCGGCCGCGCGCTACATCCGCCAGCTGTGCGCGTTCCGCGGCCTGGCCGTCGTGTGCCTGCAGCCGTTTATGCACTACGAGGGCCTGCGCGACCGCGCCGCCCACGCGCAGCGCCTGGCCGAGTGGCGGCTGTGGCTGCAGCTGGCGCACGCGCTCGAGACGGACCTGATCCTGGTGCCGTCCAGCTTCCTGCCGGCCGGCCAGCTGCTGGGCGCGCTGCACGACCGCGCCGCCGACCTGGCCGAGCTGGCCGACCTGGCCGCCGCCGTGTCGCCGCCGGTGCGCGTCTGCTACGAGAGCCTGTGCTGGGGCACCTTTGCCAGCGCGTGGGAGGACAGCTGGGAGGTGGTGGCGGCGGCCAACCGGCCCAACCTGGGCCTCTGCCTCGACACGTTCAACATGGCCGGCGGCATGTACGCCGACCCGGCGGCCGCCTCGGGCGTGCGCGACAACGCCGACCAGATCGTGGCCGCGTCGCTGGAGCGCCTGCGCGCCGTGCCCAGGGACCGCGTGTTTCTGGTGCAGCTCGCCGACGCCGAGCGCCTGGACCGCCCGCTGGTGGCCGGCCACCCGTTCTACGACGCCGCCCAGCCCGCGCGCATGAGCTGGTCGCGCAACTGCCGCCTCTTTTACCGCGAAACGACGGCCTACCTGCCCGTGCTGGCCATTGCCAAGGCCATCTTTTTGCAGCTGGGCTATGCCGGCAAGTGGGTCAGCCTCGAGATCTTTAACCGGCGCATGTCCGACACGGACGCCGAGGTGCCGCGCGAGATGGCCAGCCGCGGCGCCGCGTCGTGGCAGCGTTTCCTGGAGGACATGAAGGAGGCGGAGGGCGAGGCGGAGGCACCGACTGCCACGGCCGTGGAGCGGAACGAGGCGCCCATGATTGCGGTGTTGTAGGTTTCGTTATTCTTTCATGTTAGGGTTTCGTTACATTCTGTTAGTTGCTTGTACGTTCGTGTTTACGTTCACATTTTCTCCGTCTTCCGGCACAAGTCTTGTTAACTATCAACGTCCCTTTTCCAACTTGAGGTGCTTGGCCGCAAACTCAATGGCTGCCGTGTAGCCGTAGGCGCCGAACCCCGCCACCACGGCCGCGGCCTTGTCGTGAAAGTACGAGTGGTGCCGCCACTGCTCGCGCGCGTGCACCTGCGACACGTGCAGCTCGATGAACGGCACGTTGGCGCCCAGCAGCGCGTCGCGGATGACCACGGACGTGTGCGTGAAGCCGCCGGGGTTGATGATGATGACGTCGGCCTCGCGGCCCGCCGCGGCGGCGTCTGCGCCGGCCGGCCGGTTGATCAGGTGGCCGTAGCCGCCGGCCTCCTGGATGCGGTCGACAATGGCCCCCTCGTGGTTGGACTGGAACACGTCGAGCTCGACGCCGAGCGCCGCCGCCTGCTCGCGCGCCGCGGCCACGACGTCGGCGAGCGTCGTGGTGCCGTAGATGTGCGGCTCGCGCGCGCCCAGCAGGTTGAGGTTGGCGCCGTTGATGAGAAGGATGCGGCGCGGCATGGTGGGTGTTGCTGGGGGATAGCCGAGGAGCAATGTCTGGACACGAGCGTCCTTGCCGCCATATATGGTCTCATGCTGTTGCTGTCGCCCTCCCCGCCATCGGCATGGCCCCCGGTGACGGCCGTCTGGGGTGGAAGAGGGGTTTGCGGGGAAGCGGAAAAGCGCTCTTCCGGTGGGTGCCGTGGATGGTTACAGGTAGTGAAGCCGGTGGCTAGCTGTGCGGTGGCTAATGTAGTGGCATGCTGTGCGGTGCTAGTGGACATACTCGTAGTAAAGTCCAGGGAATAAGCTCGAGGAACATATCTTATCTGTAGCCCCCGCTGACAGCCGTACTGACGTCGGCTACCGGCGGAAAACGGGAAAGGCGCTTGACGCGCTTGACGGGCGGACGGCCCTTCCCACCGTCCCCGCCTCACCCAACCACACCACCATGTCGACGGACGCCTCTACGCCGGTCCCCGGCATCGCCGACGCGGAGCTGACGGCCATCTACGACTTTGCGGTGCTGCTCGCGCGCGAGGCCGGCGCGCGGCTGCAGGACGGCGCGCGGCAGCGCATGCAGGGCACGGCGACGCTGGACGCGACGGAAAAGGACAACGCGGTCGACCTGGTGACGCGCGCCGACGAGGACGTCGAGGCCTTTGTCAAGGCGCAGATCGCCGCGCGCTACCCGCAGCACCGCTTCCTCGGCGAGGAGACGTACGCCAAGGGGCAGACGCGCGCCTACGCCGTCGACGACGCGCCGACGTGGATCGTCGACCCGCTGGACGGCACCGTCAACTACACGCACCTGTGCCCCATGTACTGCGTCGCCATCGGCTTTGTCGTGCGCCAGCAGCCCGTCGTCGGCGTCGTCTACGCGCCCATGCTGGGCCAGCTGTTCCACGCCTGCCGCGGCCGCGGCGCCTTTCTCAACGAGGACCCGCTGCCGCTGCTGCGCAGCCCCGTGCCGCCGCTGCCGCCCAACGCGCCCAGCGGCTGCATCTTTGCCTGCGAGTGGGGCAAGGACCGCCGCGACCTGCCGGGCGGCAACCTCGCCCGCAAGGTCGAGAGCTTTGTCACCATGGCCGCCGAGCGCGCCGGCCGCGCCGGCCGCGGCGGCATGGTGCACGGCGTCCGCAGCATGGGCAGCGCCGCGCTCGACCTCGCCTACACGGCCGCCGGCTCCTTTGACATTTGGTGGGAGGGCGGCTGCTGGGAGTGGGACGTGGCCGCCGGCATTGCCATCCTGCACGAGGCCGGCGGCCTGGTCACCACGGCCACGCCGCTGCCGCGCGACGCGCCCGTGCCCGACGCCCACCTGGGCGGCCGCCTGTACCTGGCCATCCGCCCGGCCGGGCCCTCGGACGCCGAGACCGCCCGCGAGGCCCAGGAGCGCGTTGTGCGGGCCGTGTGGGAGCGCGTCGCCGAGCTGGACTACACGCGGCCGGGCGTGTGACCCGTTGGATGGGCTGGAGATGCGTTTGGTGGACGTGTAGTAGAAACAAGATAACAAAATAAATGGCTTCACCAACTGCCCTGGAACGTATCTATTCAGCCGCCCAGCTGTCTGTCACCTGAAGCACGGCTTTCTGGATTACGCCTCGAGAGTCGACTCACGTGACATGACCCACGCTGAATACCCGACGTACTCGTACTCCATCGAACCTCTCCCCCTCTCCCCCTCCCTCGACCACCAACCGCCACAATGGCCAGCATCACCCGCGTGACGTACTTCAAGATCCCCAAGGCAGCCGACCAGCAGGCGCTGCTCGGCTACTACCGGGCCATGCCATCCAAGGCGCTCAAGGTACGTCCTGCCCGGCCCCGCTGTTGCTTCGCTTGCCTGACGACGGCCAGGACGGCGTTCCCTACATCCGCTCGGTGCGCGCGGGCCCGGCCAAGGCCGACCCGCGCAGCCAGGGATACACCTTTGCCGCCATCTCCGTCTTCGACTCCCTGGCCGACATGCAGTACTACGACAACGGCTGCGCCGCCCACGCGGAGCTGCGGGCATTTGCGCAGTCGGTGCACCAGGGCGCCATGGTGGTCTACTTTGAGGACGCGCTGGGCAGCGAGGCAGAGGCGGGAGCGGGAGCGGAGGCGTGAGCCAGTCGTTGTCGTCCAGTCGTCTAGTCAACATTGTTCTTTGCCGTCTTACTTTGGCTTGGCCTGGCCGACCGCGGCGAGACCGCCTGCGCAGCATGCAGCTGCCGTGCCATGCAGCTGCCGTGCGGCATGAAGCTGCTGTGCGGCACGCAGCCTACCGTAGTTGTCAGGCGCATCGCCTCGGTGACTACTGCCCGCCCAGAACGCGGTCGTCCAAGAAGCACGTCCATGTCCCACGCACCTATCTCATCTTTTGTCGCTGGGCCTCCATTGGCTGTCTGTACCCGAGGCGGCCTGCCGCATCCCGAGGACACGGAGACGGAAAGTAAAACAGTCTCACTCCATTGTCTCGTATGTGAGCCGAAACATGCATCAAAGTCCATCCTTTATTCATTGTTCCGCAGTGCTTCTCGAGGATTTTGCCATACGACAGAGATTAAACCCAATGTTCCCATATGATGCAATGGCCGTCGACGCATTCACTCGCAAGGTGAATGCCACGTCCTGTGTCAGCCCTGCTTCTTGAAAGGCCGACAAGACACTTCACCAGACTTTCTGATATCGTGCTCCAATCCACGCCAAAAACTCCCACCGCCTGTCGCTGTCGCCTGCTGCGCGCACATTATACGCAATGCCACCTGACGCCCGACACGCCCTCCACTTCATCTCTTGTTTGCACAGCCTGCATCAGTTGCCATGCGCTGGCTGTGCTGGCTGCTGGCTGCGATCGCCATCTACAACAGAAAACACTCGCGCTAGCGCTCACATTGTCACAGAGCCTCCTCGGTGCTCTTTCCTTCCACGCTCGTTCCCTGCCTTCCGTCCTCCCGCCCTCCCCTCTTTGCCGCTCCTTCCCTTTCCTTGTTCCGGCCACCTCCCCGTCCCTTGCGTCCTTGCCGTGCCTCCCGGCCGATCCTCTCCGGCCGTTCCTCCCTGCCGTTCTTCCCGAGCGTGCCTCCCAGCCGCTCCTCCCGGCCGCTCCTCTCCGGCCGTCCCTTCCGACCGTTCTTCCCGACCGTCCCTCCCGGCCGTGCCTCCCGACCGTCCCTCCCTCCCGTATCCCCCGGCCGTTCCTCCCGGCCGTTCCTCCCGGCCGTTCCTCTCCGACCGTCCCTCCCGTGCGTGCCTCCCTGCCGTTCCTCCCGGGCGTGCCTTTGCGGCCGTCCGTTTCCGGCCGTCCCTTTGCGGCCGTGCCTCCCGGCCGTTCTTCCCTGCCGCGCCTCCCTTCCGTCCGTTTGCGGCCGCTCCTTCCTGCCATTCCTTCCTGCCGTTCCTTACCCGGTCGCTCCTTCCTGCCGCACCTTCCCTGCATCCTCCCGTACCCTTCCCGTCCGTTACCGTTGGTCGTTCTTTCCATTTTGACTCGAAATTGCCCTTCTTGCTCGTCACTGGGTCTGCCGTAATCTTGGCCATTCTCTTCGCTCGTGACTGTGTTGCACTTGCCGACGCACATTGCTTTACGCGGCACGCAAAAAGCGCCGCAGCAATGCTGAAAGATCGTCTACCAAAACCGTCTCGAGGCCAACGACTGCAAGTATGACGAACTCATCGGAGAGTACCTGCATGGTTTGTTTTTCCTGCTCGAGCTGCCGCGCGGCAGCGTCCTACCTGGCCGACATCTCGATCCGCCGCCTGTTCAACCGCATCCACTGCGGCCTGTACCCGCGGAGCACCCTATCTTCCGGCTGGCGTGTGGCGATCATGGCGATGCAGACGGTGATGGTGACGTTGTCCACCGACACGGCCGTGACGGAGCCCATTGTGAAGTGTAGGTTGTTTCTGTAATGTTCACAAGTGAGCGGCTTGGGAAAAGGAGCAGACGGACAGAGGAAGACGAACAGAACCACGAGACAAAATTGAAACAAAACAAACGTCACAACATAAGCTAAAAGACAAAAAAGCAATGGCACGAGAGGATGGAATTCTCGCACCAGTGCCTTTTTCATCTTCTTTTCTCAGGCGTCCGAGCCAACGGAACAGGAAGCACGGAAGATCTCCAACGGACTTCACTCCGCGTCTGTCGTCCGCACCGAGTCGATCTGGGTCGTCTTCATGGCTCATCAGCGTGAAGAGGACTGGTTTACTAGGCCTCTTCTGAACGAGCCGTCGGGGCGTAGCATTCAGTGAGCGCCGCCTCCCGACAAGGTTTTGTAGAGCTTTAGAACGAGGCCAGCGAGAGGCCGAGATCGAAAAAGGCCGTGCGAGGAGTTCCGCAACGGAGGAGAGACGTGATGAGGCCGAGCTGTTGCCGAGGAAATCAACATGGTGAGAGGGCAATCAGAGCTGCCGGCTGTACACTTGGCACTGCTGCCTCGAGCAACGAGCATCGCTACCTCAACACACCATGACGTGCATCTCCGCCGCAGACCCGTTTTCTGCCGGCCGCCTCAAACACGCCGAACGAGGCCCTTGATAAAATACGACAAAATACAGTGAATGCATTAAAAATCAATATAGTCTGGAATGTCTTGACGGAGAAATAAGCAAGAAAATCACAGTCCAGAGTGGTCTGATTTCCTTCCAATCACGTCGTCGTCGCCCGCAGCGTAACAGACGCTACCTCGTCAGAGACAGGACGTGCGCTCCAAGTGCAGCTCCAGACCGTGGCCGGCCAGGTTTGCACAAATGTGGAATGAAGGAAAACTGGACATGCCCAGGAGCCAGTACCTCGGCGAGCGAAAAGAGAGCTAGCTCCTACAACAAGAGCTCATGAGCCCTTGTCGTCAAAGGCCACTGTATTGGCTGGCAGTTAGACTTCTGACAGGACCGCCAACGGGTCCATCGAGATGCAGTCAAGGACGGGCCATGATTCATGGTGTCCTTCGTCACGGCCCAGGTTGGAGACGCTGCCTCCATCCCGCGCCGAAGCCCAGCAAAAACGATTCTGCGAGCTAGGGGCAGCCTACGGCAGTGGGCTCATTCATGGCCAAAGGCGAAATAGCCTACTGCTTGTGCTATGGGAGAAAGAAGAATCAAGAAAAGGACTGTGGTTACTTTGTGTCCTCGAACAACCGCTCGATGGCCGCCTTGTGGTCTTCTCGGTCCTGGAGCTTTTGCGCCACAATGCCCTCGGCATCTTTGTGCCACAGCCTGTAGAGGTATGAGAACGGCAGGTCCTCTGACACGAAAAAGGGCTGGATTCGAGTCTCAGAGACCATCGTCATGCCATTGACGGTCAGGAACGAGAAATAAAACCATGTGCGGCCGGACGACCAGCTCGCATCCATCACCGAGCTCAACGTTTGTCCACCCAAAGCCGTCTCCAACGCACGAGTGTCCGTCTGTTGCTCCACCTCCTGGAAAGTGTCCATAAAGACTTTCCGCGTAGCACAGTATTCCTCGTAACCGCCCATTGCAACAACGTCAATAGACGACCAGGTCAACCACAACGGCGCGTGGAGAACGCCGGCCGGCGCAGCAAAAATCCATTCGAGGTCGAAGATGCCCGTCACATTCCAGTCATCGTCGACTAATATATTGCCTGCGTTGTCGTCTGACATGTATAATAAAAAGGGGCCGTTACGGAGGTCAACGCTGTTGCCGTTGTCGTTTTTATCGACACTACCAATAAAATGATGCGCAACGGCCCGTAAAAACACCATGACCGACATTTGTGACTGGCAGTCGTAGGAACTCATTGCCGCATTAGGCGCCGTGCGGAACTGCGTTTCGGAAAAGGTCGCGAGATCCGATACGTACTGGTCGACGCTGCTATAGGTCCGGTCGGCAGCCATGGTTCGCGGCGCGCCTTCGCCCTCTAGGATGGCCATGTCGCAGGATACCGGCCGGCCGTCAAAGGAGATCGTAGCGTCGGCGGTGTTGAAGCGAAAGGCGCCAATTCGTGGTTGAGGAACGCGCGCGAGGGAGAGGATGGTGCGTGATATACCGCGGAACAAGTTGTACGCCTTGGTCTTGTTGGCTTCGTCGAGAAGCCGTTGGCCGCGCACGACCAACGGCAACTGCCTACCAAAGACATCCTCGCTGAAATGCTCGATAATCATATAGCCCGTTCCGAGTGTCTCGAATGCCTTTGACGCCGTATCCGGCACAGTCACAGGCAAGTAGTGAGACGGTATCGGCCGACGTAACCATGATGCTACTATTTGCCGTACATAGAGCACGGCGCGGCGGAAGATTGACACACGGCTAACAGCAGTAAACTAACCAACGTTAACAAGCTGAAAAATGAAAATAAAATAATAAATTATAAAATAAATCATAACGCACATGGGGCCCATCAGGGAAGCCAAACCCGTAGAGGTGAGGTATACGTATGTCCGGACAGTGCTGCTGCATCCATATGTACATTGCCGTCTCACCACGCAACTTCTCGCGCACTGAGCCCGGATGCTGCGGCTCGCCGCACTTTGCTGGAATCGGAAGGCGCAACAAGACGCGGTTAACTTCCGTACCGCCTGCCTTGTCTAACAGGAGCATCGGTATAGCGGCGTTAAAGGTGCCCCGGCGCCAGCCCTTAACGCCAACCATCTCGACGCGCGCAGCATCGATGCCGACATGAAATGCGACCAATTCTTCGAGTGCCGGCCGCAGCTCGTCTGCGTTAAACAGGACCTGTATCATCTGTTCCCATTGTTCGTGGGAGGCTTTGACGTTCTTCTGGCTCGCGAGCGCATCGTCGCGGCCGATTTCGCTGCCGTTTGCGAGTACGATTGTTTCAGGCATCGTAGTCGAGATCGTAGTCGAGATCGTTGTCGAGATCGTTGTCGAGGAAGACTGCGTTGTAGGGGAGGAAAGCTCAACCAGGTTGTGGCTGGATAGCGAGAAAGACGGTGAGTTGGCGATTCTGTCCCTCTAAATTTGAAAAGGGGTAGGCCTTGCTTGATTGGCTACGCACTCAGGAGGTAATCACGTGACACAAACCTCTACATAGTACCTCCAGTGTCAAGGGGCTACAAATACCACTGGCTCGACACAAATGCAGCGCTACCCTCTTTTACAGATCATCGAAATTCGCAACTTTCAGGCCAGAAGTCCTACCAGCTGCATCCAGCTTGCTAAAACAAGCGAAAATGACATAGGGATAACAGCTGAGACTGTCGGTGTAAGTCAGAGTGGAGGCAGGCCACTTCAATCCTATACGGAGTCTTACTAGCTCGCCGATCCCCCGGACCAATGGTATTATCGACAGGCCCGTACCGGAGCTAATGTCTGGGCGAGGCCTTCCCCTGCTGTCTCCGGCAGTAATGATGGAAATGGGATATTTCTTTAGTCTTTTCATCGAATCACACGCTTGTGACGGTGGCAGACTCTTGGATACACCGAGGGTAAAGGTGACTCTCTATGACGGCCGACCGCGTTGGCGAATAGACGGAGCTTGACTGGCGAGCCGTTTGGATATAAAAGGGTTCCGGATGCAAACATGGGCGGCTTTTGTTGGACCGACAGTTGACAGTGTGGTGAACATCGTTGTGGATACTCTGGGGATGTTGCAGCGGAACGGTGGACTGAAAAACGTTTTGTGACTCTTGTGCATCCTTTTAACGATAGACTGATCCGAGACTTGGGAGTGTGCTCCCCCATCCAAGAGCAAGGCATGTTGTTGTGGCGTCCTACATCGTGTGGTTTGTGGTATGCGCCATCTCCAAGTAATTTTGGTGGTCGAGGCTGTCCTCGCAGTCTCACGTTTTCCGGGATTGGGCTGAACATGCCGTCGTCCACCCACTCTCGGGGTCCCCTAGAGCTTGAGCTTCCTGCCGGATTCTACTTGTAAACATGCATAATCAACACACCAATGGTAAGCCTTCGTATCATCGCTTCTCGCCCCAAATCCATTTCCATGACGCTCTCAGCGCAGTACGGAATATTGCTTCTTCTCTTATACCTGAAAGAAAGGTACGAGTGCCAGATAAGATGACCAAGAATAGTATATATTAGTCATTTAACTCGTGCGCAGGACAGGGCTACTCGTATGAAAAGAATTTCCCAAGATGGCAGCACGCTGTGCGGCGGGATGCATTGTTCTTGAGACGGTGATTCTGCACATTTTTCACGAATGTACGTTGTCGACTCGCGCCAGGTGTGCGTTGATATTGTACAATTGACAAACAGCAGCCTCGCGCTCCGTAGCGAGTACAAAGGACTGTACCACAGAACAGTCGGTCACTCCTTCCTCAGATGTTTGTTGTGATCCTCAGGGGAGCAACGCGCCATCTAGCGCGACCTGCTGGTGGGAACTGCTCTTCCCTCACATTCTGGATCAGTGCGCGGTCAGGTCTCGGTTCGGGCATCGACAATAACAGGCAGTCCTTTGATAAACTGTTATTGTAGAGGTTTTTTGAAGTAAACCTTTCTCTGCAAGTCTATTGCTGTGACAGTCTCTACAGTCCTCGGAGCCCAGACAGTCCTTTTTACGGCCCGCTGGACTTTCCTCTCGAGGCCTCCTAAAACAACTTCTTTCTGGGGCGCACCTTCCTCGCATGCAAAGTCCTCGCAACTGCCCCCGAAACGCGCTCCGTGTTTTTGTTTATATTTTGCCCACCCGCCCAACCTGCCCACCCCAGTTTCTCTCCTTTCTTTTTCTCCAGAACTCAAGACAAACCACCCGTCACCATCTACAGACGCCAAACACCAAACGAAGACGCCCGCCGCAGTTCCAACACGGGCCTGTTTACAGGCACCGGTCAGGACGTGCTGTCTGCGGCTGTTGGTGATGGCAGCCATGACACAAAAGGTCTGCATCGTGTTCCAAGAGAATAGAATCAACTATGCTGACAGGCACAACAGGAATACCTTGTTACAAGGTTATCTTGTGTGCAGCACAGCTGTGTTTTGCAAGAGGAGAATATCCTAGGCCAGGCGAGTATTCACGCACACCAACTCCTTGCAACGCAGGGCCGTACCTGTCATCCATCGGTGATATTCTGACACGTCCTTCTTTAGGCTTCGCCTGGATAATATACAGAGCTCGTCTCCTAAATCGAGGCGCTTTGTCAGACCCATCGGCAATTGTAAGTCCACACAAGACTCACTACAGTGCATAGCAGACATGATTCCTAACAGGTGGCAAGGCCACGGCGCGCTCAGCCGCGAGCAGGGCCGGCGCCCAGTTTCTGAGAGCGTCGGTCGGGCAGGGCCCAATGGCTGCATGTTGTGAGTCCAACCGTGCTGTGCTCCCATGCGTCTTTTTCTCTGGCTGACCGAGTCGACAGCATGTGGGCCTCCCCCCGAATGGATGAAAACGAATGGATGAAATCGAATGGATGAATCCGAATGGATTCGCTGTGCACCGTGCCGAGCGGATACGCCCTGTTTGCCGCTTTGGCGGCATCAGGGTGGTCCGGCCCGGTACGGTGCACAGGATATTATACGGTATGGGCGTAGTATGCCCGGGCCCGGCCTGGCTGTGCAGGAGGTGGCGCTTCACTGTCTCGGACGGACAATAACATGCCCATGACGTATGTACGGCACCAGAGAGGTGCCCCGTGCATTGTTCTGGGCCGTTGGCACACTGGTAGCGTATGTCATGGGCATGTTACGTGCTCTGTGCATCGTGCTGAGCCGTTGGCGCTCTGGTCCCATATGTCATGGGCATGTTATTGTCCGTTCGAGACAGAGAAAGCGCCACCTCCGATGCATCCAGGCCGGGCCCAGGTTACTTTGTCCAGCCTGCCGTAAGTAGAATATCTCCTTGTGGTTACATTCCTAAAAGAGTTTCCCCTGGCTGACCGCGAGCGTGGCAGGAGAACAGGCATGCCACGGGCTCGGCACGCAGGAGCGACCCCTCGTGGGCTCGGCACACAGGAGCGACCACTGGTGTTGGATGTTGCGGCCCAGGGGCCGGGTTACTGACACCGGGCGTGGAAAGGTATGGGTTTGGCAACCCGGAGTTTTCTGGTCGTTTTGATATCTACACGGGCAGACGGCTGGGCAGAAGCACTATTTGGGTAGGACCTTGAAGGACCTTGGCTGTTGCGCGGCACCACGCAGCCATCGGGCAGACCGCCAGTCCGGTGTGGCCACACTGTGGCATATAAATAGAGCTTTTACCGCGTACATAGCTTGAATCAACAGGCCTTTATCATACTCGTCATACCATATATTTGCATCGCGAATCATCACATACTCGTCCAAGCCGACCTTGTCTGTTCATAGGCTTGTCCGAGGTCCGTCACCTGGCATCACGAAGCCAGGCACGGCAGCGCAACGAGCAACATTGGCATTGATAGACGTGCACGACCAAAATATCCAAACGGCTTGTTTCACCCCAGCCCATGCTTCCAAAGAGGCCAGAAACAAAGTATCTCGTATCTCGATGGCTCCGGATCCAGTTGACTCTGCCAAGACTTACTTATAGGGCGAGGCCTCAAAACGCACGAGTGTCCTGCGCGCTGGAGCTCGTCTATCGATGCACAATTCGGCAAAACGCTGCTCTGTCTGCATTTCGATGGCGGTGGCAAACACGACATTACGTTGCTCGCACATTCGCCCCTTTCGTAAGCGGGCCGCAGTCAGCGCCCGTTCACCATCACGGCTATTTGGTACCAGCATCGACAGTCACGTGAATCTTTGTATAACGTCGCGACTCCGCGTCACGACTTCGCGTCACGACTCCGCGCGGTCATAAAACGCGGTCTGCCCACTGCCGCTTTTCGTGTTCGTCTTGTCCAACCTAGTTTTTACGCACCAGGCACACAGACAACGAGATGGCGACCACCTCCGCGAGCGCTGCGGAAATCCCGCAGATGCTAGATCAGTTCCTGAACCGAAACCACCCAGCCGAGGTTCTGGAGGCGTTGAAGGCTTTTTTGTCCAGTCCGCCACCGCGCCGTTATCATCAGCCCTGGATGCCGCCAGCCGACGAGGCGGCGGTGAGGCTAGAGCTCGCACGCGAGCTCTTGACAAACTTTGTTGCGGTCGGTCTCCTGAAACACGACAGTGTCTCCTTGCCGGCCATCCAAGTGTCTGTGCTCATGCTCATGCCACTGGATCGACTTTGCTCCATTGTCGAATCAACGCGGGGCGGTCCAAACGCATATGAAATTGCTCAGGCCACATTCACCAACATGTGCACCATGCGCGATGGTGTGCGGTACTGTACGTATCGGCATACGAGCTTCGAAAAAACAAACGCTGGCTAACCGAAAAAGTCCTCCAAGGCCAACACCCGGATGCATCCCGCAGTCGACGAAGGACACCAGGCCAGGATCCGCAGCCGATAGAGCAGCCGCGCGCGTCGCGCACAGGCGGCCAGCCCGTCCTTGGCCGGGATTTTGTTCGGCGGAACGAGGCGGAAAGACGGTTGTGTCTGCAGCGAGACCACCACCGGTGCCTCTTCACGGGCAGCATGCTACCCGAAGCATGTCATATCGTTCCGTTTTCGTTCAACTCGACAGCCGCAAACCGGGACAGGTACACCCGCCGCTTCGCCGTTGCCGTCCAGAGTCTGTTCTTCTCACCGCGTGTCCGAGTTGAAGGCGAAACGGACAGACCGGGCACGCACCCTAGCTGGGAGCTGCTCGCTGCAGACCTTGGCTGCAGCGACAAATGCTGGAATATGCTCAGCATTACGCCGTATCTTCGTGCTTGGTGGGCCCGGCCCTACTGGGCGGTCCAGTGCATCGGCGTGGAGCCGGCCGACCATGGATACGCGGTCGTTCTCGCCTTTCATTGGCTGCCGCACCAGGACAACACGACAGACCCCAACGAGCCGATCTGCCTCGAGTTGCAGTCCGAGCCGGAGCTGAACGCGCGCGCAGCGGGTGGCCGCAGCATGCCCAGTGTCCTCGAGGCCCTGGCTGGGCGACGGTCGTACGGCGAGGGCCTCGATCCAGACAGCAAAGGCTGTGCCAACGCCGTCCAGCACGACTCGTTCCAGCCCATCGTCTCGGGCCAGGTGTTCCGCGTCGTCCACGACTCGCTCGACGATGCGCTCAAGATGCGCAAGATGGTCGACATCCAGTGGGCCTGCGTGCGGCTGGCTGCCATGTCGGGCGCAGCCGGCCCCAAAGACGACGAGGACGACTGGTCCGAGTTTGAGTTTGAGCGCGAGGAATATGAGCGAGCCGTGTTCCTGGGCTACCTGGACGAGGACAGCGACGAGGGCGTCGGTGACTAGAGCAGTCCGGCGAATAAGGCACAATGAAGAGTCACAGTCACCCAGACGGACGTCCCGACAAGTGCTGCCAGCGTGAGCAGACCGTAGAAAGCAAAGTCATGGCGAATATGATGGCGCTGCGCAGAGTGCGGGTTTTAAAGACAGACAGGCGACGGGATGGGAGCCGTATTCTTTGAGAAACGCGCCGGGATTGTTTTTGCTGTTCTGTCGCTTTGGCTTGCGAGTTGAGTAGCACCTCTCGGTAATTGAAATGGCGGCCGTCCGTCGAGGACCGTGGCGCCAATTGCTCTCCAACTTGTCTAACGCGGGGTGCAGCTTGCAGCACGCCACTGGATGTTCTTTTCCAGCGCCCAAGGCGAAACGTCCCCGTGGCTATCGATAGCCGTTCCGCGGATCGACGAAGACCTGGGGGGTTGCAACGGCCGCTACTATGAGAATGGGGAGCTGCTCAGCGGCCTCGAGTATATAAGAAACGAGGGCGTCTGGTCACAGCATCGCGACATTGACGTCCTTAGCATCTGCAACCACTGACTCCACTCCACCATGGTTGTCGGCGACTTTCCCCTCGACGGCAAGATTGCCGTCGTCACGGGCGCCGGGTCGGGCATCAACCTGGCGTTTGCCAAGCAGGCGGTGGCGCAGGGCGCGCGCGTGGTGGTGGCGGACATCCAGACGACGGCCGAGGCCAAGGCGTTCCTGGCGGCCAACGAGGCGCGCGCCGTGTTTGTCAAGACGGACGTGACGCGGCGCGCGGACCTGGAGAACGCGGTGGCGCAGGCGCAGACGGCGTGGGGCGCGGTCCCGGACGTTTACGTGGCCGGCGCCGGCGTGTTCGAGCCGGCGTGGTCGAGCTTCTGGGACGACACGGAGGACGACGACTACCGGCAGGTGGCGATCAACACCGTCCACCCGATCAAGCTGGCGCGCATCGCGATCAAGAGCCTCGTGCGGGCGGACAAGCCGGGCGTGTTCCTCGTGGTGGCGTCGCTCGCCGGCTACCAGGGCACGCTGGCGTCGCCGCTGTACTGCGCGACCAAGCACGCCGTGGTCGGGTTCGTGCGGTCCGTGGCCGACCTCGACGCGCTGCAGAGCATCAAGTGCGTGCTCGTGGCGCCGGGCTACGTGCACACGCCGCTGTGGACAGACGCCCCCGCCAAGATGGACCAGTTTGGCTACACGCCGAGCATGGCCGTGACGCCCGAGGAGGTGGCGCAGGGCATGGTGGATCTCGTGACCAAGGGCGAGTACGGCGGCGGCGCGTGTCTGCAGGTGGCCGTGGGCGAGCGGCGGACGCTCGGCGTGTGGAACATTCCGGCGCCGGAGTCGGGCGGCGCGGGCGTCAAGAAGGCGGTGCTGGAGCAGAACCGCAGGCCGGTGCTGGAGAAGATGCGGAATGTCTGAGGCGCACAAGGGATGCACTACGAGTACTCGTATATGTATATGTACACAGTATTTGTTGGCACAAGGGCACATGCCAAGATTCGACTCCATTGCGATTGGCGAGAGCTGCCCTTTGATTGCTGCGGTCCACCGGCGACGTGACAAACGACGAGACGAGCCCACGCCAGGCATGACGCGGCAGCTCTGTGGCGCTGTTGATCACTGGACAAGGTGGATTAGACGGAGCAGTCGACGTACGAGTACGAGTACGAGTACTGGTACAGTAATTTTAGACTGCCGTGAAACGCTACGAGTACTGGGGTTGCAGCAAAGCCGGCAGTTTACAAGGTGCACGGGGAAGGAGTACAAAGTACAGGTACTAAAATCCATCAGGGAATGCGACAGGATCGTACAGTGACTCGTAACCGCACCAAGCCTATTTGTAAGTATAGGTACTTGTACCTGTACAGACTTGTACATGTACAGAGTACTTCTTAGCACACATTCGTAATACTCGTAAATGCGAGTGTGCTTTCTGAAAGACAAGTACGGAGACAAACACGGTTTACTACTGCTAGGCAGCGAAATAACCAGTAGGAACAGTACTCGTACCGCTACTCGTATACTTCGTACGTGTGCTGCGGCGCACCTTGGCTGGTTTGGTTCTAGCGCCTGTAGCCACCAACACGGTTCTCCAATACGGTTGACCTCAACCTTGTCTTACCTGCCCTGTTTCGTCGTAACATTGTCTTCCCCTTGTTGCCTTCGCAAAGCTGCCCTGTTTATTATTAGACTGGGGCGAGCAGGAGGTGAAATTACTTGGTATTAACAGATGCTCGTACCGTTACGAAATATACGAACTCAGCCGTCCGTCAGCCGCACGATGCATCGTCTACGAGCTCGTCGCACGTTTGGACGCCGTACGACTACTTGATCTGTTCGTCCCCTTTCCGCCCTGGCAGCTTCGATGCTACCCCTGTCGAGTGTTCCAGCTCCGGCCAAGCTTGCCTGGCGTTTTGGTTTTGTTTCTTCTCCTGGGCCCGGCTTTGTCTGTTTCTTTTCATTTTTTATATTTTCCTTTTCCTTTTTTCTTTTTCTCGTCCGTTTCTCCTCATGACCCTCGATGCGCCGACCACCGTGGACTGCGCGCGTCTCGTCGCGCTACCGCATCAAGGCCGTCGTGCTCGCGAGTCTCGTCTGCCTCGTGCTGGCGTACCGCCATTTCTGGTACGACATCTCGTCGCCCGTTCCCTACACGCCGTGGTCCAGCGCCGACTATGGGGGCAGCTGGATGCGGCGCAATGCCTCGACGACGAGCGCCCCGGCCGCAGCCTGGACGCTGCCGCCCGTGACGGCCGGCAAAGACACGCTCGCCCACACCGCGCGGCTCTACGCCAGCCTGGCCCGGCACCAGGCCGATGCGCCGCCCGACGAGCGGCTTCTGGGCTGCCCCGTGATTAACGAGACGCGCTACCGCGAGCTGGTGCCGGCGCCGGCGCCGTCGTCTGCGTCGCCCGCCCGCACGTTCTTCTTCGCGCTCGACCTGTTCCAGGCCGTCGATCTGCTGCCCACGCTCATGGGCTCGCTGCTCGAGGTGCTGCGCTTCCTCGGCCCGCACAACTGCGCCGTGTCCATTGTCGAGGGCCGGTCGTCCGACGGCACGTACGAGACGCTGCTGCTGCTGGGCGAGCGCATCGCGGCCGCGGGCGCCGCCTTTTACCTGCAGCGCAGCAGCCTCAACCCGCGCATCGGCGACCGCATCGGCAAGCTCGCCAAGCTGCGCAACCTCGCCCTCGAGCCCATGCACCTGCGCGCCACCGGCATGGGGCCCGGCAGCACCGTCGTCTTTGTCAACGACGTGGCCGTCTGCGCCGAGGACCTGCTCGAGCTCGCGCTGCAGCGCCGCCGCCAGCACGCCAGCATGGCCTGCGCCATGGACTACCACCGCCTCAGCCGCTGGGCCGGCGCGCTGAGCAGCGGCGGCGGCGGCGCACAGAGCGGTCCGCTGGCGTTTTACGACGTGTGGATCGCGCGCAGCATGGACGGCGAGACCTTTTACCAGACGCCCCCGGGCGCGGGCACGCGCTTTGCCGACGCGCTGTTCCCCTTTGACGACGCCGCGCGCGCGCGCTTTGCGGCCAAGCAGCCGCTGCAGGTGTTTGCCTGCTGGAACGGCGCCGTGGCCCTCGACGCGCAGCCCTTTCTCGACGGCCAGCTCGAGTTCCGCCGCGCCCGCACGAGCACCGGCGAGTGCGGCGCCGGCGAGCCCACGCTGCTGTGCAAGGACCTGTGGCACCTCGGCCGCGGCCGCATCCTGCTCGTGCCCAGCGTCAGCGTCGGCTACAGCGTCGACGAGGGCCTCGCCGTCAAGACCGCGCTCGGCTACACGGCCCAGTGGACGGCCAACGCCTCTGCCGCGTCCGAGGCCGTCGTCTGGGACCCGCGCCCGCCCGACGTCGTGCGCTGCATCCCCAGCTGGCGCAAGCAGTTCTGGCAGGCCTGGGACTACGGGCTGGACGCGGCCCGGTCGATGGGCTAGCGCATTGTCTGGAGTTGGCGTTTTTTTTTTCCTTTTTTTTCTTTTTTTTCATTTTCATTTTTCCCTTTTTTGTTTCTGTTTCCATCTTTAGCATAGAGCGCGGCATACCCAAAATCAAGTTTGTTCTGTCTTGCCAAGAAAAAGGATCAAGGCTGCCGGCACGAGGCTGCCGGCACAAGGCTGCCGGCTCTCAGCCCCGCCCCCGCCAGAGTCCTTTCTGTCTGCCCATTCACCATGGCTCTGTGCGTTTCCTGCGCAGAGCTGGACCTCGCCCGTCTGGTGGCGCTCGCCAAGCGCGACTTTCGCGCCGGCTTCTATCCCAGCACCGCCTACCTCAGCCACCACGCCTCGTTTCGCGAGCTGCGCGACTGCGCCGTCGCCCACAAGTGCCCGCTCTGCAGCCTCATTCTTGCCTGCTTTGCCCGCGCACCGCTCGACCCCTTGAACCCGCTATGGCCGGTCCCTGCAGCAGGTCCAATGGCAGGCGCGGGCGCTCCCGAGCCGCCCGTGCCGCTCGAGCCACCCCCCGCGGCAGGCGCGACCGACACGACCGCCGCAACGTCCATGCTCGATGCCGCCCTCCGGCTGACCCAGTCGGACATCCGCATCTTCCTCGGCTGTCGCCACGTCGCCACGGGCGCCACGCTGCGGCATGTGCGCGCGTTTGACCTGCTGCTCGTGCGCGTGGGCGAGCGCCTCGAGCTCGGCAGCCCGCTGCGCATCCCCGACCTGACGCTGGCCCTGCGGTGGTCCCCCGACCCTGCGCTGGCCACGCCCGGCGACTACGCCTCCCTCGAGGCGGGCCTGCCCGTTGTCGACGGCTTCCGGATCGGGTGTGCGGCGGTCGACGGCGACCTGGGCTCGGCCAGGAACCTGCGGCTGGCGCGGTCCTGGCTCGACGACTGCCGGCAGAACCACCCGCAGGACACGTGCACGACGACGGCGCACACGCGCCGGCCGCCGCGGCTGCCCACGCGCGTCGTCGACGTGTCGGCGTCGCCGCCGCGGCTGGTGCACGCCGTCGACGTGAAGCCGGGCACGGCCGAGCAGGGATGCGCCGACTACGTGGCCCTGAGCCACTGCTGGGGCGGGCCCGTCGCGACGCTGCTGACCACCGACACCATGGCGCGCTACGCCGCGGCGCTGCCGCGCGACGACGCGCTGCCGGCCAACTTCCGCGACGCCGTGCGCATCACGCGCGCGCTCGGCATCGACTACCTGTGGATCGACTCGCTGTGCATCGTGCAGGACTCGGTCGACGACTGGCGCCGCGAGTCCCGGGTCATGGGCCGCGTCTACAGCCGCGCCACGGTGGCGCTGCTGGCCATGGCCTCGCCGGCCAGCGGCCACGGCATTCTTGTGCGGCCGGCGGCGCCCGCGGACGACGCCCCGTCGTGCGTCGTGGCCTTTCCGGCGCCCGCCGGCGCCGTCCCGCTCGCCGTGGCCCCCATTTTCCACAACAGCGAGACGCTGCGGCTCCTCGCCGAGTCGGCGCCGCTGAGCACGCGCGGCTGGTGTCTGCAGGAGCTCGTCCTGGCGTCGCGCGTGCTCTATTTCGGGCGCGAGCAGATCTACTGGCACTGCCGCGCCGGCGGGCACAAGTCGCTCGAATGCCTGCCCGACGGCGTGCGGTACCCCGACGCCCGGCCCGGCGTGCCGCCGGCCGCGTCCGCCGAGGCCGTTCTCGCCAGCTTCTACCAGTTTGTCGAGGCCTACGCGCAGCGCAAGCTGACATTTGGCACCGACAAGTTCCCCGCCGTGTCGTCCTTTGCCGAGGGCGTGCACGCGGCCCTGGCCGCGGCGTCGCCGTCGCCGTCGTCGCCGCACCACTACATGGCCGGCGTCTGGAGCAGCGACGTCCGCCGCGGGCTGCTGTTCTTCCCGCTGGCGATGCACGCGCCGCACGTGCGCCGCGAGACCGAGCCGCACCAGCGCTACCGCGCCCCGTCGTGGTCCTGGGCCGTCACCGACGCGCCCGTCTCGTTCCTGGCGGCGCAGACGTCGCCGGCCGACACGCCCAGCCCGCTCAACCTGCGGCTGCTCCGCTGGCACGCCGTCCTCCGCGACCCCAACAACCCCTTTGGCGCCGTCGACGACGCCCACATGGTCGTGCGCGGCCGGACGTGCCGGCTGCGGCGCAGCGCGCGCCACTTTGTCGGCGCCTTTACGTGGGACGAGCGCGAGGCGCTGGGCTCGGCTTGGTTCGACGACCAGCCGCGTGTCGAGGGCACGGCGGACCTGGTGGATACGCGCAACGGCACCTGCGTCGTCTTTGACGGCGGGGACGGCGCGTTCTTGTGCACGTACTATGCGCCGGGCGGCAGCCGCGGCGAAAAGGCGACGGTGGCGCCCGACGCCGGCGACGTCGAGCAGCAGGAATACACCATCCTGCTGGTGGATCTAGGGCGGGAGGGGGGCGAAGAGGAGGACGGCGACAGCGACGACGATGACTGGGACATTGCCGAGCGGCTGATACACTGTCTGGTTGTCAGGCGCGTCCCGGACGGCGAGGACAACGTCTATGAGAGAGTCGGCTGTCTCATCCTGGAGTGGAAGAACAGGAAGAGGGTCAACGGGTGGGATGAAGAGACGCTGAAGCTGGTGTAAGCATTTGTAAGCCTGGGGTGGGATATATGGAAAGAAAGAAAAGGTAAATGAAATAAAAAATAAATGAAATAAATGAAATAAATGAAATAAATGAAATAAATGAAATAAATGAAATAAATGAAATAAATGAAATAAATGAAATAAATGAAATAAATGAAATAAATGAAATAAATGGATACGGATACGGATACGAGTAAAACAAATGGTAATGGATACGAATACAAATGAATACGACTAAAATAAATGGATACGAGTAAAAATATATATGTCCAAACTACCGTCAGCGCCGTCAGCGCCGTCAGCGCCGTTCCTGTCATAACCCTACTCTGTATGCCCTATATCTCCCCCGAGTCTTTGCAAAACGCCCGCATAAAGGGAAACTCGGCCGTGGTAAACTTGTCGAGGGTCCAGTTCTCGACGCGCCGGATGTGGCTCTCAAAAATCGGGCTCAGCACCAGGTTCTGGCCGTCGCCGAGGTCGAGGAAGGCGCCCGAGTCGGTGTAGGGCCAGTTGACCGACATGTGGGCGCCCGTCTTGATGCGAAAGTCGTCAAACTCGACATTGTTGGTGAGCCACGACCTGCTGCGGATGATGGCGTCGCGCGCCGACGGCCACGTGATGATGTCGACCCACGGCGGGTGCGGCACGGTGCGCTGCAGGTGCGTGGGCTTGAGAAAGTCGGGCAGCTTGTCGTAGCTCTGCTTGTTGCGGCACACGAGCCAGCGCAGCAGGTGCGACAGCGTGTACATGAGCGCGATGCGCGTCGTCACCGAGCGGATGTTGGACTTGCGCACGACGTGCGTCGCGAGCGCGTACGTCAGCGGCTTGGTGCCGTCGTCGCCGAGGTTGGGGTTGAGCAGCGAAGAGATGGACGGAAACTCGGGCTGCGCCATCTCGCCGCCGCCGCCCGTCTGCTGCTGCATGAGCCGACCCGAGTTGGTCGTGTCAAAGATGAAGCGGTCGAGGTCGTTGGACGGCGGCAGGTGCAGCGGCACGGCCTGCCAGTCCGGCACCTGCGGCGCGAGCGCCGGCGGAATGCCGGTGCCGTCGCCGAAGCGGTGGGCGAGCAGCAGCGGCGACGGCGCCAGGTCGCCGTCTTCGGACAGCGGCATCGGGTATTCAAACACAATGTTGCCCAGCTCGCAGTCGTGGTTCGGGTCCAGCAGCTCGCGCAGGTTGACCGTCCAGATGGCGTCGCTGTGGCCCGGGTCGAGGTCGGACGGCATGTCGGTGCGTGACAGGCCGCCCACTGTCGTCGTTGTCGTCGCCGCCGCCGTCATCGTCGTCGCCGTCGTTGGCGTCGCCTTCGGCCCGCGGCTCACAACGCAAGCTGCCAGACCCGGCACAGACACCGGAGCAGGCCGCAGAGCGACGAGGTCGGTCGACGAGGGCGCCGGCAGGCTGCCCGGGCGGCGGCCGCCGGCACCGCAGACGCAGCCCTCAAAGCCGCGCAGCCTCGTCTCGGCCGCCGCGAGCGCCTCGGCCAGACGCACCACCTCCTGCTCCAGCCACTGCAGGCGCGCCTTTTTGCGGCGCTGGCAGTGCTGCTGGTTGGCCCGGTCGATGGCCCGCTTGCGCTCGACCTGCGAGTCGGTCAGGTTCGACACCCGCCGCGACGCCGGGTCCTGTCGGCCCATCCCTTGTCTCGTCCTCCGTCACGAGATGAGCGAGCGCAGACTGTGGTGTGTTTGTGGGAGTGTCGGGCCGCTGTCGAGGTTTCTCGATCGTTTCGTTCCGTCTCTGGTCGTTTCTCGTTTCATTTCTCGTCTCTCATTCCCGTCCCGCCGGCCGTCTCTCGCTGCCCTCGCAGTCCTCTCGTTTCGTCTTTTTCGTCTTTTCGTCTTTTCGTCTCCACGCCCGCCGTGGTCCTCCTCTGCTCGCCTCAAAAGGCCGCATGAATCATGGCAAGAAAGAGGGGGTGGTGCACTAGGGCGTTTTGGGTGGTGGCCGCTGGGAACGGTGCTGGAGGCAAGAGGCGAGAACGCTGGAGGCACTTTGGCGAGCCTCGGAGCCTCTGAACGAGGCCTCTGGAGGCTTTTGTACGGCTCGCCAGGCCAGACTCCGCTTCTCCGCGTCAATTCCAGGCTAATACTAGACCAGCGGCGGAGGAGAAAACGGGGTGGTATGGGGAGAAGCAGGGCCTTGCTCGATTGGGACAGGCCGGGGAAGCAGCGAGGGAGCCAATGAAACGCACCGGCGGCCGCCCAACACGGCGTGGGATGCCTCCATTTGGACCCGGCTGTGACGGTCCCGGTACCATTGTTGGCCGTCTCGTTCCAACGCAGAGTGCAAGGCCGCCCGAAAGGCCGCCCTCATGATCGCCCGGGCCTGACAAGAGTACGCCTCGAGCTGGCTCAATGTCAGACAATGCAGAAGGCGAGGCCTTTTGCAGGCCTTTTGCCTCATCCCTTTCATCGAACCAGAGTCAGTTCCAGCTCAGCTGGCTCGCATCCTCCCAGCTAGGAAGCACCACGCCCGGTCGGCCCAGCAAATCCCGTTACAAGACACCTGCGAGGAGCTAAAGGCCTAGCAACCACAATAGCCGTCCCGTCACCCAAGGGAGGCCACCCTGACTCAGTGAATATAAAAGTACACGCGCTTCAGCACTCGGGCGTAGGAGCTCGAGACGCGTCCGCGTCTTGTCCACGGGGCAACTGCCCCTCGCTCTTTCCAGAACCTTCCACCCGATCAGCAACGCGTCCTGGCGCGTGTATATATAGTTTGTTGCCCCCCCCCCCCGCCAAATATTTCTTTCTCTCTCCACAACTTTTCCTGCTCTGCAGACTTTTTTTTTTCCGCGGCATCGGTGATGCCGGCGCCCCCGGCCGGGGCGGTACAGCAGCAGGCAGTCGGCTCCCACCCCGGAGACGCCATCGGCCGCTGCTGCACTTGCACCAGAAAGCAGCGGTCGATGGCTCTACCAACACCTCGGTACAACCAACTCCCATCTCCGGGGTGCATACACTGCTGCTTTACCGCTCCGGCTGCATCGTGCGGGCGCCGGCACGCCCCATACCTCGTCGGCCTCGGGGGGCACCCCGGTACCCCTCGCCGTCTCCGCTGACCGCGGGGGGTACCTCGAGGGCCCCAAGAGACCTCTGTGGCTAGCATGGCGGGAACGGTACGTACCCCATTCATTCTGCTCTCTACGGCTGGAGGCTGACACGTCCCGGAACAGGAAATGCTACGCTGTTGTCGCGGCCGGCTCCCAGCCGTTTCTGTCCTCAGACAGGCTGGCAGCAGACAGACTGGCAGTGCCGCAGGCCTGCGGGCTCGTCCCGCAGTGCCGATCCGGCTGCCGCCTTTGAGTGGTTAACTTGACCAGCCGCGGCGGTCGACATGCGGACTGGCAAGAGGGGGGATTCTCGCAGGATGGGCGACGTGCGCTTGCAGACGCACAGCATCTGCGGGCTGTATATAGCAGGACTGGGTATGGTTGCGGGTAGGTTGAGTGCAAGCTGTGGGCACCGCCAGGCAGATGGCCAGCGAGATGGGCCACTTTACTCGTGTCGGGAGGTCGAGCCTTTGCACGAACTTTTATGTACATGGCTTTCTCTTCTTCATTTTTTTTTTTTTTTTTTTTTTTTTTTTTTTTTTTAGTATCAGAAAACGACAATCAACAGATGCGTCTCATTCAATTTCCTGCTGCTCAAACCGTGATAACAGTACCATTTACTGCTTGAAAGAATCGTAGAGGCTGAATGTAATCTCATTCACTGGTACTATATTAAGCATGCTATAAAGTCCCAGCAGGCACTGCCGTTCACGTTTATGGACTCTGTTTGACAAGAAAATCCAAAACAAAACCAGATTTACTCCTATACGGGCCGTTGTCTCAGACGAGAGTCACTAGACAAACAGAATCCAAACTCGATGGAAATGGCCCGAGGCCTGTCCTCCGTGACACCGCATTCGACAAGACGCTCGCAAAGCAGCCTGCCCGCACAGACAATGGACCTCGAGTCCGAGACACTGAGCCAAAGGCAGGACAGCAACCCTTCGATGCCGCCGTATCCACCAGGCCCAGAAAGAATCAGCAGTGAGAACACCTATACAATAAACAAGCCGACGCGTAGCCGTGTACTGCAAGTGCTCGAAACGGAAGGAACGCGTCTGCTGGTATTGTGCTGCAGCAGCAATTTTCGGCCACCAATGAAAAAAAAACATTGGCCCTTTCCCTTTGCTGCTTTTCTATTGGTGGCCTCGCACGGAGAGGCGTCACTGGTGTTACCTCGACAATAACAATGGCTGATCCTGGCCCCCTCCTCCTTCCCCCCCTCCTATTTCCTTTCGTCTTCCACCCCTCTCGTCTGCTCACATTTTTCCTCCTGCACAAAAAAAAAACGGCAACACAGAAATCATCTCTACGTTTTCCATCTTTATCAAACAAGTCCACCCACTACGCTGCGTAGGGAGTGCAGCCGCCGCCCTATACGGGCCGGTGGCAGGCTTTTGGTTTGTCTTTGTCTTGCATTGCCCTTGATTTCCGGTCGCTTGTTGTGCCTTCCAGAGCAATGGCCTGTACTGACCAGTGCCGGCCCAGCCGACTATAGATATGCCAGCGTTTCCTCGCTTCGTGAGATTTGGCTGCTCGGAAGCGAAGCGCCAAGGGCCTCCTCGGTGAGAAAGACAGCAGCCAGAGGCCTCTGCCCTGGTGCTGGAACTTGCTGGGGAGGCCCTTTGCCGAGCTGAAGAATCACCTCTTGGTGGATTCTTTCTACTGGTACGTTTTTTCCCTTTTGTTTTTTCCCTTTTGATTTTCCCCTTTTGATTTTTCCCATCCGTTTCTTACCCACCTTGGCTAACATGAGACAGGCGGGGATCTTGGACCTGCTCCCTCCAAGCAGCCCGAAGTCATGGAGAATGTGGAGGGTTCCTCCCCCCCTTTCCCGTCCCAACGATGAGGGGTTTTTTATGCACGTTTTACGTGCCGCGTGGATGTGTGTGGCTGCTCGTCACGCCGTCGTCATCGGGACCGCCGCCGGCTCAGATGATGAGCACTATGGTGCCCGGGGTCCCGATGACTACGGCTGGCTTATTGATGGTGCCGCGGAGGTTGATAAATGCGCGTTTTACGTTCCGCGTGGATGCGGGTGGCTGCTCGCCACGCCGTCGTCATCGGGACCGCCGCCGGCTCAGATGATGAGCACTATGGTGCCCGGGGTCCCGATGACGACGGCTGGCTTATTGATGGGGTGTTTGTTTTTGTAGCTTTTTGTAATTGTCAAGATGACGGTCCTGGCTTTGTTTTTTTGTCCTGGCTTGGTTTGTTTGTGGAATAGTTTTTTTATACATTTTTTTGCTATTCCATATATTGTGTATATTGTGCGGCCTCGACTTGTGCAAGACCTGTGAAGCAGAACTGACGCAGAACAAGAAAGTGTGGACATGTCCTACAGCCCTCCCAAGCTACCTAGCCAGTCTGTCTGCCTCTGTTGCCTATCCACAAAGATGTCCAGTATTAAAAGACGAGGTATGCCATCCACACGGATTGCAGTTTCTGGTACGGGCATATGCCGCGGTGTTTCATTCACGCGTCGTGTCTGGTCCGTGGTGAATTGCATGTGTTCTTTTGATTTCAGTTCCACCCACGATGATCCTCGTCATACCCCTATACTACGCGAGAAAACTTTGACAAGAGACAGAAAGAAAAAACGCAACGTGTTCTCCTTGCTTCCAATGCAGCAGCCATGCCTACAAGCTGCGTCTGGCAGGACACCTGCGATGTGGGCTGCCTGCGTTGCTGGTTTGGTCCGCGTAGCTGGCTTGGCCCGACTCGGTGTCTGCGTTTCGCTTGGCCGCTCAATCTCCGATGTCAAGCTCTGGTGACCCATTGCCAGAACAAAAGGAAGACATTCGCTGATATGATCAGGGCTTATTGCCGGCCTGCTCAGGTTGAGCACCGTGCTTATTCTCTTCCCAAAAGCAGCGGCCTCCTCCGTGGCGCAAACCCTCTCTGCTAAAGTGGTGGTCCAGTTGTGCTCAAGCATAAAGTTCCTAGTCGAGATCTCTTGTTCAGTTCCTGTATGGCTTTGGCAAAAGGCTCTGAACTGCAGGTTTTGCTGGACAATTCTGGCATCGAGTTGCGCGATCTTGGCTTCCAGCTCCTCCACTGTCTGGAGCGGAGGCTTTGGTGGCGGCGGCGACGGCCGGCGTGCGGATGCAGGCCCTTGGCCGGCTCCCGTCTGGGTTTTCGACCGCTGGCGGGCGGCGGGGTAGTAATATCTATCATGGTTGCGACGCTTTGTAGCATCCGAGAGTGTCTCGTAGGCCTGCAGTAACTGGTGAAGCCGGGAATGGAGTTAGTGTCTCGTGCTCGGCCAGGGTCCTCCCAGGACAAACGCACCAATTGGAATGAGGCCTTGGCAACGGTGCTCCCGCCGTTCCTGTCAGGGTGGCGCTGCTTGGCAAGGCGGAGGTAACATTCCCTAATGTCTTCACTAGCTGCTGTGTTGCTGACTTCGAGGACCATGTAGTAGTCCTCAATGGCCGGAGTGGCGGCCAGGCTGCCGGTGGTTGGTTGGGTTGGGTTGGGTTGTAGAATATCCGAGAAGGGCGAATATCTCGAAAAGGGCTTTTTTAAGACAATGCTGAAGGCAGGCGTAGGAGCAAATTGTGGAAAGTATTAATATTAGTCATTGTTAAGAGTGTCGGTTGAGAATTCTAAAGCGGCAAGAGCAGTCCGCGACAAGGATAACCAAGAATACAAGTGCAGGAGCGACCCAAGGGCGAGCCATCACTTGACTGCCGGCCGTGTACATGTTTCGGCCTCCCACGCCACCGCAACGTACTTCTCGTTATCACCGCCTTATCAGTTGACCGTGCGGGCGGCGCTCAGGAGCCGGACCTTGCACATAGAACAGGCCAACATCGAGCAGTCAGGGCATCTGCTGATGTACAGAGGCATCCAGGTCTGGCATTGGCTGCAGA
The DNA here is from genome assembly GCA_019925305.1 of Sporothrix cf. nigrograna. Taxonomy (NCBI): domain Eukaryota; kingdom Fungi; phylum Ascomycota; class Sordariomycetes; order Ophiostomatales; family Ophiostomataceae; genus Sporothrix; species Sporothrix cf. nigrograna. Next base: position 175,180 of record JADHKR010000012.1, on the reverse strand, counting down.
GACTCCGGCCACTGATCTTGGTCCACCTTGCCATGTGTTTGCACGGCGCGGGCGGTGGCTGCGGTTGTTGCTGCGGCTTCTGCTGTTTTTGTGGCTGCTGCTGCTGCTTTTGAGGTTGTTGCTGCGGCTTCTGCTGTTTCTGTGGCTGCTGCTGCTGCTTCTTTTCATGTTGTGGTTGTTGCTGCGGCTTCTGCCGTTTTTGTGGCTGCGGTTGCTGCTTCTTTTGAGATTGTTGTGGCTGCTGCGCCTTCTGCTCTGCTCCAAAGTCGAAATTCTTGCCGTTTGGATTTTGACAGGCCTTCTGCCCGGGGTGGCCATCTGCATTCTTCGGCCCCGTGGCCACCGAAGGACCCTTTGTGGGAGCGGCGTTGTGTGATGCGGCGGCGGGCTTTCCCATGCCGGACCCCGTCTCCGTCTCGCCGGCACTTTTCGTTGTCTGGCCGCTGCCCGTCTTGGCGTTGGCTGCTTCTGCCGCCTTTCGGGCCTTGTCGATCCGCTCCATCATCTCCCGCCGCTTCTGCGCCTCCTCTCGTTCCTGTCTCTTGCGCCGCTCTTTTTCTTCCCGCTCACGCCGCTCACGCCGCTCTTTTTCTTCTCGCTCACGCCGCTCGCGCCGCTCTCTGTCTTCCTTGTCTGCCTGTCTTTGTTGTCGTTCCCGCTCCGCCTTTTGCGCCTGTTCTCGCTGCTGCTTGGCCCGGAGCTCGTCGCGTTGCCTTTGCTCGGCCTCCTGGGCCTCGCGCAGCTGCGCGCGGAGGCGTGCTTCCGCTTTGGAGCACACGTCCATCTCGCCATCCAGCCGTTGTCTTGTCGAAATGTCGTTTGACATCTCGCGTGACACCCGGCCTATTTCTACTTCAAGGGCATCCATGGCTCTGCGGCGGTTTGCGGCCGCCTTCTGGCGCTCTTCCGCCGCGCCCGGGGGCTCCTGCGCGCCCGAAAGCCAGAAGAGATACGATGCCGCGGCTCTGGCGCGTTCTGCTTCCTTGAGCTGGGCCGCTGTTTCCGCGTCCTTGAGCTGGGACAAGACGCCGGAAAGATCGGCCAGCTCGCGCTGCGCATGTGCAATTTTGATGGCATGGGCATTGCGGCGTTGTCTGAGGCCGTTGAGCTTTGTGGCGAGAGTGGCGATTTCCGCCTGCAGCGCGGCAGCTGTGCGCAGAGACGGCTTGTTCGACGGCGTGTTCGACGGCGCGTGAGCGTTGCCGGGATGGCTGTGGCCGGCCGGCTGCTGCTTTGGCAGGCGAGGGACGGTGTGGTAGGTTCTGTCGTAGTCTCTCCGCTTGGCGCTGTCGGAGAGTGTGTCGTGAGCCTCGTTGAGCTGGGAAGGAGAGTCAGTCTCTCTCTTTTTTTTTTTTTTTTTTTTTTTTTTTTTTTTTTTTAAATTCGAACGAGGCCGCCCCCCACCGCGTTCACCCGGGCCGGGGGGGGGGTTGTGGCCGGGGAGTTGGCGGGTGGGCG